>JAASFF010000784.1:73506-358998 GCA_013365195.1 Cercospora citrullina | reverse complement strand
TGGGAGCGGTCCCGCACTGGAGGGGGCGCATCGCTAGCTCGCCGACCAGCAGCTCCTTTTACCACACTCCTGGGCCGGCTTTGCAGCTCCCGCCTCCGCTGCAAAAGTGCTGTCCAGCGATGCGCCGCCGCTGCTGGCTGCGATGTGCTCGACTGCAGTGCAATGTCTGCTGCAGCGAGTGGCAATCGGGCCTTGCATGGCCCCTCCCCTCTCTCCGCCTCCGCCGCCGCGCCTGGCGGAAGACGGGCTCAATGGCAGTCAGCATGCGCGGGTGACAGGCCTTCTGCACGCAGACGATCCGCCCGCTGCAACCACCAGACCGCTGCGCCGGAGAGCTCCAACGACATGGCGCCCGCGATGCTCTGGACGCGGAGTCGGGAGACTCTATTTCAGCCATTCACGCTGCTTTCAGCAAGCTGCTGCCGCCAAGCACCACCTGTCCCTCGCCATTTGGCGAACCCGTTCTCATGCAGCTAGGATATGCTCGTCAGTCGTGATCCCAGGAGAGCGTGCATTGGTGCGTCTATTGCACGGCAATGCACCTCCGGCAGCCAGGGGTCTGGAGCACGTAGAAGGCTAATGACGATGACCTGCTCCTCCTCGCAGAAGTCCAACGCACGACACATGTCGCCCGTGTCGACCCGCGCCTGTGACCATGCAAGGCAGCGTCAAGTTGAGGTATTCGTGCTACCGCTCGAAACAGCGCCACTCACCTTCTGCTCTGTGGCGCAGAAGATGAGGTGCGAAAAAGCGACGCGGGCGGGGTGGAGTCGATCGACAAGTGGAGGTACAAGGACGTGCCCTTGAACGCGAGCTACGAAACGGCGCAAGAAAACCATTTCGCGGAAACGTTCGGTCGGCCGTAGAGGACTGTCCGGCTTCTCCTTCGCATGGTCGGCATGCTATACAATCACCGCCGGCTCCAGCCATCTCATCTCCGCCACCATATTCGAGAGAATGATCGCTCTGGATGAGCGATCGCGAGCCGCGCACGATGGTCCCGGTGAGATATCCTGACATGCTGATGCGCTGGTCCGACCTCTTCGATATCCTCCGCCTATGGAGACGGCGATAAATCGCTGTGGGAATTATCTCTTTTCACAGCGCACAGCACGAACATTTTCTGGCATCTGGTTGTTTTCCTTGGCGACAGCGTTGACCTAGAATGAATACTGGTGATACCAGAACATTTTTGATATTCTGTACTTTCAATTGCTGATGACCAGAGATCAACATCGACTCCGCGATAGTTTCGTATCCGTTAGTTAGGAACACATAGGCGAGTCGAGAACATGACGCACAATTGCAGTGCCGAACTATAACCCAAGATTGATCTACGATCGCGTTTCGGGACAACGTCGCCTCGATTGACGATATGCGGAAGAAATGGATCCTGAGCCTGACTCCTTTTGCATTGATTGATTCACTGAACTGAGCAGGGTGCCATCGCCAGAAGCGTTCGCCAGGAATTGGAAGTCCGTCAATCGACAGAATCTGCTGAGGTCGAGATGAAGATCGTGAAACACAATATGCTGGTTGGCGATCTTGTCAAGACCCAGCATGAAAGCAAGCTAAGCATCGGTCATGACTCGATGCGAACACCTCTTCAGGACCTCATGTGGACTGTTCTCCGCCACGCTCCCACTCTGCTCAGATCGCCTGCTCGATCGCTACGAACTTCCTGTTGCATCTATCGCGAAAGTAAAGCATGAGCCGAAGCAATGACCTCCTGCATACTCATGATGAGTCTCTCGAGACTCATAGCAGGGTCATGCGAACAAATCGATCGGAACAGCTTATGCGTTGCCTATCCCTGAGATAGATGATGTGTCAATCCAGGAATGGACAACGCATATGGACGTAACTACAGTACGATCTCATGGTGCTGGCCTATCGGTTTAACGAAGCACCACATCCGGACATTATACCTCATCCGAACTCAACCGCGCTGCAGGATTGCTTCGATATCAGCGGGGAATCAAAAGTCTGGTTCCGGTGATGCAGCACGGAGCTGTCACCCAGATATTTCTCCCTTCGCTCGAGCACAAATCGCTGCCTGACGAGAGCCTCACGCCGACGGAATCTTTTCCTGCTTTCCTGCATCCGCTCAGCCCAACGCCCGGGAGATGCTAGATGCAGCATGTCGATTGACGGCTTGCGTGGCTTGGTTGGGCAGCAAAGATCATGCAATGCGTGTGTACGGTTCCGTATCCCTGCATAGTATGTGCTGAGTACGAGCTTCACTGGCCATGATACTGACTACAGCATGATGCTGAGTATTGTCACACGCATGCACGGCTGCCATCTCACTTGGCCAGAGCTCACGAGCGTGTCCTTCCTGCCTACTTCCTCCAGGCCATTATTGTCCGGAAACATCCACCAAGTCCTCAAGTAAAAAGCACTGATTTCAATGTCAAGTACTCGTACGTGGCTACTGATGGACGTAGATGAATGGACCCACGCTAGGTGACCACTGTATAGGATTTGAATAGACCACTGCAGCAATCACTACATGGTCCTGACTATAAAAGCGTTCAATATCAGCTTCTCGACTCATGCTGTTCTCATTTCGAGCGAACCCCGACACGGTATGCGAAGCTGCTGTGCTCAGATGCTGTGTGTGACTTGTGGGTACACATCTAGCTCTCTGGAAATATCTTGGCTTCGGGTATGGCGATACAACAAGGGCGCTCTATGCTAGCAGTCTCAGCTATCAGGTCTATGGTAGGCTTGTCTTGAAGTGAAGTGAAGTCTTGTCGCACCTGCACTTTCCTAACCTCACTTTTGATGCAGCCAAGCTGCTAGCGTGCTTCACTTGCAACGATGCACAAAGCAAGCGCGTTCGAAAACGCGCTCGCGACTCACACACAACACAAGGCGACAAGAACAACGCCATCCCCACTTATGCTCAACCATCACTAACCACAATGCAATCCCCGATTTGGGACCTGAAGAGACGCCTTGAGGCGCTTGATCTCCGCGACATCGACCGCGTCAAGCTGAGCGCACAGGAACCACGCAAACGCAACATCACCATCCTAAATTGGGGGAAAAGCATCCGCGCAGATGGCAAAACGCTCTTCGCCATCGCAAGAGTACCATTTCTCGGCGGCGCCACGGGCTTCGAGAGAAAGAAGACAGCAGTCGAAGCATGGTTGGGTCAACCTGAAGCGGTGCAAGACTATTTTGTCGCTCGTTCGGCGCAGGTGATCGGTGGCAACTTGGACGCGATATTCGAAGTGCTTGATTTGTACGGGGGCCCCTGCTTCAAGGCACACCTGCTATTGCCAGAGGAGGCCAGGAGGAGTCATCAGAAGCAGCAGAAGCAGACATCGACTCCCGTGGCTGCGCAACACGCTCAGGATTCCGCATCTGCGGCACCGAAGACGCTGGCTCAGATGGTGCGAGAGATGAAGCAGGGAGAGAAGAAGTGTACAGTCACAGTTGGGCGCTCATCGCCAGTTGTGCCACTCGGAAAGGCGCTTCCGGCAAACCCAGCAACACCCACATCGAATACCCAACAGACTCGATATGACTTGAGGAGTGCGGGAGAATCGCGGCCAGTGAGCTCAGCGGTATCCAGTCCAGGAACTCAGCAGACTCGATATAACTTGAGAAGTTCAACGAAGAGAGCAGATGTAGCAGTTGCCTCGTCATCTGTTTCTCCATGGAGCCATCTCCATTCATCAGGACTGGCACCGCTTGACTTCACACGTCAGCAGCCTCCACGCAGTCCACAGAGAGCGAACGACACGGAAAGTCCGCTGAATCCACTGTCGCAACCTCTGGCATCGAAGATGACAGCACTTCTGGAGCATTCGTCAAGGCCAGGCACTCAGCAGGTCTCCGTTCCTTCTTTCAAAGCAAACGAAGTCGTGAGAGATACAGCACTACTACATCCACGTCCTTCACAAGACCAACATACCAGTCCTCCAGCAAAGCTGGCAGGCCTGGGGACGCAGCCAATGCAGCTGGCCAAGAGTCTACCATCTAGTCGTCCTAATTGGAAGATGGGTCTATCGGAACGGCTGGGGCATTTCCGCATTGAGCCATTTGACGCAGCTAAGCTACGCCGCCTGCAATCATCCGAGCGAGATCGCTATGTGGCGACCTGGCACAAGATTACGAGCAAAGGCCTGGCCGGCCTGAAATACTTGCCCGCCTATGCCAGTTCTCAAGATGCGGCACAGAAGTCCGAGACGGCCTACGAATGGCGTGAGCGTTTCTGGAGGGAGTTATCCCCATCTAAGCGAGGAGAACTCACGCGTGTAGTAGCTGAGCTTCAACAAGAGTCCAAAGGTGCTTCCGCGAGGTTCGCTAACCTTATTGCCTCTGAGCTCGGTGCGTACATCGCTATCACTGCATTTTACACCGGGGTCGAATTCCCAACACCAGACATTCGGCATCCCAGATACGAGCACCTCGATCTCAATACCATCATTGGAGACCCTTTTGCGGATAAACTGAAGCAGGTGAACGATTGCTTTGAGGGTGAGGACCAGGACCTATTCAACTATCATCTCTTCCCAATGATCTGCGAAGGTCTCGGTACTGCCTCTGGTGAGCCGGCTATTCAATCCATGGTCGATTCGCTCTGGCAAGGCCTGCCACAGGAGAAGGCATCGACCTGGAAGGAGGGAGCATGGTGGCTGAAATCTCAGCTTAAGCACAACGACCCGTTGGGCCTCGTGAAGCTTCTTCCATGCAAGCCGTTCGATGGCTCAACGGACTATCACGAGATGGCAGGGAACCTGCTTTTGCGCTGGGCGAGGGGTGAGGTACAGCTGCGGCAAGAGGTGCCAGATGAGGATACTGAGCCCCCATTGACTGATCGCTCAGAAGAGCCGTCGTCCACCTTTTCGGCGTCGTTCCCCAGCACACCGGGACAGGCCACACCTTCGACTGAGGAGATCGCAAATCTGATGGGTAACGTTTCCATCCTGAACCAAGACGACGATTCGCGCCAGGCGAAAGCTGGCCGCGGTTTGGAGTCATCGATATGGGCCCATTGACGGTCAGCGAGACGCGTCAAGTATGCAAGGGCATTCTCTTGTCCCTGAGCTGTATGAAGAAGAAGTGCAGGGGCATTGTGGGAGCGTAGAGCTATGCGGGATTTTCTCGATGGATGTGGCTTCGGACATGTCGCCTGACCAAGATGTTGGCTTTTGGTGGTTGACACGGCTATACCAGGTGACTGAGCAGTGTTGAATGTGAGCTGAACTCTGTGCAGGCTCGACGGCTGATGTATGTTCAAGTAGCAGCGTCGAAGGCAAGAATTTCCGCTCCATTTCTGAGCTACAGGTTGGGTCTGAACGTTCTCATGCCAGGACGTGCCATGTAGCCTTCGATACGCGAAAGCAATCGAGCGAGGTCGTCTACTCCAGCTTCATGAAATCGGCATATCGCCTTCGAGACCTCCTGATATTTCCTTCTCTCGTTTTGACGACTCGTCTCCGGGAGTCTCGACACAATTTGGGAAAGCAGGGCCCATTAGGCAGTGCCATGTCACCTTTCATGATCATCGTGCTACCCAGCACCGCAGTCGCCCGATATATTCACTCCAAGTTGTAGGAGTGACTGAATGCCCTGGAATTTTTGAGACTTCAAACCCCATTTGTTCGACTAGAGGAGGTATGTCTCTCCCAACATCCGGCCAACACTCCACTCCTCAAACCTCTGATCATTCACCATCTTTTCCAATCGACCCCTCACTCCTTGCCCTCTTTCCTCCTCAACCCCTCCACAACCCTCCTCGCCCCCTCAACAATAATCCCATGCTCCTTCTCCCTCACTCTCCCCACCAAATCCTCCACCTTCTCGCACCCCCTCATATCAACCTCTTCCCACACAATCGGCTCCCCCAAATCCACTTCTCTTATAACATAATGCACCATCACCCCCGTCTTCACCCTCTTTTTCTGCTCGAATTCCTCCCAAGCCCGCTCAATACACCCCGCCCCAACCAAATCCCCCGGCAAAGAAGGATGGAGATTGATGATTGGGATATGCTGCGCAGCGATGGGATCCAAAAACGAAGGTGTCAAAATCCTCATAAACCCTGCGCAAACGATCATTTCTGGTTCATCTTTTAAAACCTCTTCAGCGAGCGCTGCGTCGTATTTGTTTCGCGCTTCGCTGGATGTTGGATCGGAGGGGTTATCGGGGTAAGCTTTTTTGTAGGGGAGCCAGGGGAAGTATGTGGAGGGGATGTTGGCTTGTTGGGCTCGTGTGAGACCGTAGGCGGATTTGCGGTCGGAGAGGACGCGGATGATTTGGGTATTGGGGAGGGTTGGTGGAGTTGAGATTGAGGCGTCGATGAGGGCTTGGAGGTTTGTGCCGGAGCCGGAGATGAGGACTGTGAGACGTGTGGGTGAGGTGGCCATGGTGGTGGTGAGGATGATGTTTTGGTTTGGACAGAGTGAGATTGAATGGGTCAATGTTTTGAGCTCAGGTACAGCCTTTCGTCACAATCTCAATCTCTCGCCAAAATTTTGACGCGACTGCCCCGCGATCGATTGGTCGGCAGTTGAAGCTCAAACGCCGACGGTAGGCCAAAGCTTCGTGGTCTTGGCGATCAGATTGGGTTGGAGCTAGCCCAGGTCAATGACGATGCCATGATGACCTATTGATGTCTGCCCTTTGTTGGGCGGATGACATTGGACAGTACTTCGATACATTGTGTGAAGAAGATCAGACTTTTGCTTTTGTCTTCTACTGATCTCGAAAGATAACGCAGCCAAGAGCTATACTACCCATCAAACAAATCATCGCCATGTCGAAGTTCCTCACAGGCCCCAACATCATTGCCGGAGCTGGCCTCACGGGCGCCATCGTCTACTTTGCTACGAGAGAGAACATGTCCGCACCATCCTCTTCCTTCACTTAAGATGAAGTTTTGCTAATGCACAGCACAGGTTCGAGACGCATGGAGCACAAAACATCTCCAACGCGTATTCTCGAGGTGGAGGAACCAAAACACACGCTCCAGGTATAGCAACCAAGCGAGGTGAGCAAAGTACGTCGAATCCGGAACCTATGCTCCGCTCGACATAGCGAGTTTAAATTCTTCTACTCTGGACGCCTTGCTGATGAGACTGTGTAGGTGACGCGGAAGACACGCGATCGCGACAGGAGAACCCCAAAGGCGTCGACACCGAGTACTTCAAGGAGAACCACGCGTCACAAAAGTCGGATGGGTATAAGGGAGGTGGTGCTCCGTTCGGCAAGAAGCTGAATGAGGCTGCCTATGGCCATGAGGGTGGTAAATAAGTGGATTGTCGATCGCCTTGTATTCTGAGCGGAATCGCATTGCAGGCCGGTCGGCGTTCGAGGTTCAAAAGCCATCAAAAAGAGACAGATGCATGGTCAACAGCCAGAGGAATGCCAGATTCGATGATCCAGGCGGCATTTCCGTTTTCTGCACTTCTTGATAGCTCCTTTGCGAGCCAACTGACACGATCAACAGACAGCAATTCATTCGACTTGGGCCAGCGCCGATCCTTCGCCGCCGCTTTCTGCAACACAATGACCTTCTGTATCATCGATAGGTTCTCTGAAGAGATCTTTTGAACAGCCGGACAGCCCAAGCGAAATGCTGCACCCATCGAGATCGACCTCCCTTTCCTCACGATCAACGCGAGCGCATTCTGTATGTCCGCTTCTCGATCCACCTCCTCAACTTCCCGATTGCGCCGCCTCTCTGTCCCTGCCCACAAGCCAGGCTCCAGATATGCTGGAACATACTACTGAGCAATGGAAACGCCCCTTCGCATCTCGGACACCTGAACGGCTGTGCCGAGACATCACGATATCCAGTATCACCTGCCAACAACTCGTTGCGGTACTCTTTGCTCAGATACTTCTTCCACTGGAAGCACTGCGCTGCCAGGCGGTTGAGAGAGGCCAGGTTCATGCCGGAGTCGCAAATGCCGGATTCGAGGTGGATGACCATGCCGAAGAAAGTGGTGAAATACCGTGGACAGCAGAGGCAGCGGACAGTCAGCGGAAGGTGGGTGAGTTTGTGCTGGGAGTGGGAAAGGCATCGTCAGTATTCCTGTTCACGATCATTGGAGCTGTGGAATAGGGCACGCTCACATGCTCGAGCTCATTCCTGTCCCCGAAATGGCGTGGACACTCATGGCAGGCTAGATGGCCGCCCATCTTTGCAGGCTGTCTTCCTGGATCGTATGTTGGACTTCGGTTTAGGGTTGCTGCCGCTCGAATGTGCCTGTTATACCGCGTTCCGTCCTGTCTGCTTCGGGAGAACTCTATGAAATGGAGGCATTGAGAAAGGAGATGGGAGGTACCTGCAAACAGCGTTCAGCACCGCCTACAGTGCACGCGGTTCACCTTGAACAAACGACTCCCGGATGGCCGCATGTTGGAAGGGGAGCGATGCGCAAATCACGGCATTCATACGGAGCATGATCGCAGCTGTAGGGCCTGCCCGAACCAGGTTGCAATGCACTTTGCCGGCGTTTGCGGCGGCCACAAAGCCAACCGCATTGTCAGTACAGTACAGAGGTCGCAGTTTGCTGCCTGGTGCATTGTTGCGACATTGCAGCCAGAGGGAGAGTGAGCTATGAAGGGAGTAGTTGACGTCTTGCTCGAACCCAGTGGCAGATGATGGAACCAAAGTGATCACCGAGTGTGGTTTCCTTTCGCCGCTGTATTGGGTAAACCGCGGGTTAGAGCGTCGCCAAGACCATGTAGACTTTGTGCGTCCTGGTGAGCGTTTGCAACAGCTAGAGAGCTGTTGGTCGTGTTCTCTCATACTTTTGATTGGGTTCATGTCGGTTTGTCACGTCGTGCAGACACGGAGCCTCGTCCGGCTGTCAGAGAGGCTTGTTCTGCACAAGCTGGAGAACCTGCAGTCAAACGCGGAGGCAGGCGGGCGATCACAACTTCCGCCGTTTTTCTCCAGACAAGCGACGTGCACAACGCCACCTCATCCAGCCTTTGCGACTTTCACATGAAGACCACCAATTCGAAGAAGAGAGACATCGAGGTTCACCAATTTCAAGCCAATTTCAACATGTGGAGGTTCACCAATTGAAGACACTTTGAACATGACAGCTTGGCAACAATTTCCCAGAGAGCGCGTTGATTGGCAGCCTCGGACGCTGGAGATCTCCGCATCTTCACATGTTCGGTGGGCGCCTGGGACATGGTCCAGGCTTGGCTTTCAGCCTCTCATCCTGTGCGCAAGCGATCTTGTCCGTAAGCAGACGTCTGCGAATGGGGCACACCACGCGCCACAAAAGTCTCCAGGAACGCGATTCCTCGGTACTCCGACTTCTCTAGTAGCAAGCATGAACGCGCTCTTCCTCATTTTCATGCACATTGACTGTAAGTCAGCGACCTTTTTCATATTGCCCATGCCCTTGCGGACGCGATCCAGCGATGCTCGCGCCTACCTCTCGGAGGCAGACAATCTGTAGTCTGCCCAGGCTAGGCTTAGCAACACTTTTCAGCCTGCTACTGATTTGGTACACCACACGAGGAGGAGATGGCTCTGCCTGGCGGAAGCTAGGGAACCAGGCACAACAGCACTTTGGGGACCCGGCCTGGAAAGATCAGAAGCTCCCGCCTGGAGCGACAATTGAGCATGGAGGCGAAGCGGTGCCAGCAGCGCAGTCTGCAATCGAGAACATCGAGAACAGCGATGACGAAAGCGAACAGACTCCAACGAGCAGCGAGACCACCTTGGAAGACAGCACGCCCGAGCATGCTGCGTCTGAGGTGACATTCGACGAACCACACGCGATCCGCGAAGATGCGCACAAATTCTCTCATGCCGACGAGTTTCTTCCACACTTCCAGGATGTGTTGAAACTTCCTGGTGTTGATTTCGAGACTTGTAAATCAACATGTACGTGGCCAGATCTGAAAAAGGTGAACTTCCAATTTCCTGGCGAAGGCGAGGGATGGGGAGGAGTGAACCTCTCGTGGACCAAGACTCCTTACCCACAAGCACATCTGGATTCAGAGAGAGCCAAATGGCAGTCTCACGTACAGACAGGGTTCATGCCGTGGAACGAGCACTCACACCGCTTCAATGGTCGTGGAATAGTGATCGTTGGTGGAAAGAGCATCAAGAAAATCGTGGTCGTTTTGAGGAAACTCTTTCTCCTGCGATCGCAATTACCTGTTGAGATCCATTATTGGGGATACGAAATGACGGACGAGAAGAAGAAAACATTGACGGATTTGATGCCAACCATCACCTTCAATGATCTATCGGGTGAGCACAACATATTCAGATCGTCTTATGTTGCGGTTCCCGGGAAGACAAATTGTGAGTGTCCGAAATCTTCCAAAACCCCTTCTGCTAACATGCCGCCACCTAGACCAGCTCAAAACCGCCGCCATGATCAACACCCGCTTCGCTGAACCACTCCTGCTCGATTCCGATAACATTCCCATCCTCGCTCCAGAATTGCTCTGGAACTCCACCGAGTACCTCGAATACGGCACCGTCTTCTGGCCCGACATCGCTCGAACCCGCCCCGATAACCCTATTTGGTCCATCACCAACACGCAATGCCGCATGAACGAATACGAGCAAGAATCCGGACAACTTCTGGTTGACAAACGCAAATTCTGGTATCACCTCCAACTTTCTGCGTGGATGAATGCACCCTCAGTCGACGAAAAAGGCGAATTCAAAGCCGAATCTCCATATTTTAGCATTCTGCTTGGCGACAAAGATACATTCCGTTTCGCATGGCATGCGCTGAAAACGAAATATGGAAAGCCTTCGAAGTTTCTCACTAGTGTTGGAACTGTTGCTGGACCGGAGAAATTCTACTGCGGGCATTCGTTTCTGCAGTACCATCCTGACGGCCGCCCGATGTTCATGCACGGTGGAGCGCTCAAGACGATGGCAAAAGAGGTGATGAAATGGCACCGCGAAGAAAATGGGGGAGTGTATCAAGTTTACAAGAAAAGTGATTATGAAGAGCAGCATGAGAAAGTTGTCAATGTGAGAATTGGATTTGACGGGAGGCAATACGATTTTCCAGGGAAAGAGACGATGGATGAGGGACATGTGACATTCTGTACGTTGCTGGATGACATCGAGCCCAGGCCGTTGGAGGAGTTGGTTCCTGGATTTGAGCAGGACTTTGACTATATTGGGGGATATTGGCCGCTGGAGGGTGGGTGAGCGGGGACTGAGAAGGAATATATATGATTTGATGAAATGGAAATAATAATGACAACAAGCGTGAATATCTGTGCATAGAGTTGGTGACTTTGGTCGCTCTCAGAGAACCCACAAGTCGCGCGTTATGATCAATGTGCATGTGGCGTAAAGGCTGTTGCCACGGATCACAGGCACAAGAGCAGAGACAGGACGGCAGAGCTCCTGCTCAGCATTTCGCAAGTACGAGTCCTGTACTGATGCTGGGCTAACGAATACACACGGCCAGCACCTCAACCTCGCTTCACCTTCTTATATACCACCACATTCGTCCCATCATCCAACCTCTCCCTCTCCGGAACCAAATCATACCCCCCAACAGCTGGCAAAACCTTCCTCCACGTAGCCCACCACGCCGCGCCTGTAACCAAAACCGCAATCCCCACCACACTCGAAAGCCAATACGGCAAACTCGTATCTCCCTTCCCTCCCGGCGGTCTCAAAAACGGCGCCACCATTTGAAAAATCTGAGCCGCCATATAAAATGCAGCAACAGGCCACCAACATCGAAAAGGTCTCAAAACTTCCGGATTCTTATACCTCAACCAAAAGAACCCCACCACAACGAAGAAATTTATAACCGAGCCGGGATAACCTTCGAGATCTAAGATGAAAGTATACGCGTCGCCGAAGGGGATTGCGACGATGACGATGAAGCTGGGGATCCAATGTAAAAAGAGCCCAGCAGAAGGTGATCCAAAGGGCCAATTACTCGCCCAGAATTTCGGATATGGTAAAACACCTTCTTTCGCTAGTTCCTGATTTACACGTGCTTGCGCGAATGTGACAGTCATGACGTTTCCAAAGGCCGATAAAGCAATCAAAACCGAAATCGCCTGTTGTCCTTGATGCCCGAAGACTTTATCCATGAAAAGTGCTGCGACTGTTGTACCTGATTTTGCGACTTCGGAGGGTGTAGCGGCGGAGAAATACGCTACGTTGGCGAGGAGGTAGAAGGTTCCGCAGATTCCTAGACCGAGTGGACCGGCGATTTTGAGGGTTCGGACGGGGTTGCGGACTTCGTTGAGGACGTAGGCGGCGTTGGTGTAGCCGGCGAAACTGTTGAGGACTTTGAAGAGGGAGTTGGACCATTGGTATCCTGAGGAGGAAGTTCCCGCGAAAGAGTCTTGGAAACTGGCTTGGGGGTTGGGGATGTGGGAGCCTCCGGCTAGGACTACGAAGCCGGTGATGACGATGAAGAGGAGGACGAGGACTTTTATTATGCCGATGGCGTTCATGAAGCGGAGGCCGAAGTTGGGGATAAAGGCGTGGAGGCTGCAGATGAAGGTGATGATGAGGATCGCTACGCCGCGTTTCTCCCATTCGGATGCGAGTTTGTCGGCGGCTTTGTAGATCTGAATATCAATTATATGTTGTTAGTGCTCTTCTTTCTGTTCCAGCGTATACGTAAGGACTAATTCAACGCGACTTACGTATTCCACTGCAACCACACACCCACTAGCAGTGAATCCCAAGAGCACAATCTGGAAAGCAAAGACTGTTGTGGCAAACAACTTCGGTCGTCGATATGCTGCTTCCAGATAGACCTTTTCGCCTCCAGATCGGGGGATCATACAGCCTAATTCTAACCAGATGAAGAGTCCTGCGAAAGCGATGCCTAGACCTAGAAGCCAGAGCATCATGGCTGCTCCGACGGATCCAACGCCTTTGGTGATGCTCGAGGGAGTGGAAAAGATGCCGGTGCCGATGATGCGGCCGATACTGAGGGGAGGAGTGAGTACTAGTATTTGACAGAAGGTCATGATCGTGACTTTCACTTTACACAGTAGGGTGAGGGCGAGACTCACATCAAAAACGTCGTAGAGAACAATCCCAAATGTCTTCCCATTCCTCCCGCCTCTGCTTCTCCGGGAGGTAATTCTCCAACCTTGGGCTGGTGCGGGTAGTCATGCTCATTGGATCCGAGATCACTGTTCTCTGACGTCGAACGCTGTTGCTGAACACGGAACTGCTTCTCATCTTCTGTTCCGATTGTCGTTACTGTCGCTCCATTGGCTTGCACATTCTGTTGACGATCCCGTCGCCATAAAGACGACACAGTGAAATCCGCCATATCCTGCCAACTCCGAATCCAGATCAAGATCCAGCTCAGGCGCAGAGTAGGACAAGAAGGTCGCAGAGAGGGAAATGCAAAAATAAAACCACCCGATCAGTAGTATATCACATTGAAATCTTCAAATCACACCATCTCTCCGACCCTCACAACAACAAAAAGTGGCACAACCAACTCTCAACCCGACGATCAGCACGCCGTACCTCCTAGCTCAGCACAGCATACTCACGCAGTCGGGCACCCTCTCAGAAAGCGCACCCTTGCAACCCTCAACAAGCTCCAGCATCCCATGTCCAAATCGTTAGCTAAGCCTCTCAGCCTAAAAGCTTAGCACAGCTTCAACGGCGAGACATTGCAGCTGTTTTCCAGAGTGTCATTGGATCCGAATTGATGCCATGGTACGTAACGTGCGTTTTCGGTCCTATCGCGTGGTATGCAATGTCAATTGCGTGCTTGGCTAGGATCGGTGAAATCTGGTCCTGGGAGCCGACGAACCGGCTTCTTTATTGGTTGTGATGCACAGAAGCTGATCAACTTGGGAAACTTGCTTCATTCTCCACGGAACGTACGGCAAGCTGTTCGTGCGCTGTGGAGAGAGGGATTGCGTTGTCGATTTTGATCCCGTCATTTGCCGCCATCACTGAGAGTGAAGGGCACCCGAGGGGAAACATTGTTTCTGAACAGCTATCTAAGCTGCGATACTGACGAACATGACAGCATTGGCCCACCTTATGCCATCGCTCTCTTCGAAATTTGTAATGTGTGACAGACATCCAAGCGTACCATTCACATTTTCCATGTTATTCTCAACTCATCTCATATACTCATATCCGTATCTCGTCTCATCTTGCCCTGTTTCCGGGCATCCTCAGTGCAAACGCCATTCGCTATGCATTCACATATTCACAAGAAAGCAGCAAAGTAGCGCTCATCTCAATCTTTATCGCTAAACGCTGGCAGCACACGATGCTCATCATTCTTTTCGCGGGGTGCTGCCACCTCCACCACCACTCCCACCAGCACCAAAGTACGTTCTCGAAATATCATCCAGTTTCTCGGACACCGACCTCTTCATTGACGCCAACGGGGGCTTCACCGGCGAAGCAGACGAAGTCGGGTCCCCTGATTGTCAGTACTTAGATTTGCGTCCGCTGTTTCGCGAGGCCGTCTTCTCTCTTCGCGATCGCTCCTGCTGCTCTTCGAACACGCTCTCGTCCTCTTCGGGAACAGCCTCTGGTGCCGGAGTCCGTTTGCGATCACGGTGGCGTCGCATGCGATTGCTGCTGATTTGCGAAGCACTGTCGTCGGGTGCCAGACTCTCCATATCGTCCAGCCCATCATCGTCGCCTTCTTCGATGTCAGTGATGCCGCTGGCGGGGGTGTCGAGTCGCACGCCGATCGGGTCGATACCGCTGCCACGCCGGGCCTGAGCTTGCGCTGCGAGACCTGCCGAACGCTCCCTAAGCATCTGTCGCACGAGCTCAGCACGTCCATGCAAGATCTCGAATGCATCCTCCAGGCGCTCCATGTCCATGAAGAGGTTACGCTCGAGTTCTGCTGCAACTGCAATCTCAGTATCCTCATCGAGCTGCACTGGAGCAGGCGCCGTAACGCCCATCCCAGGTCCGGGGGTGGGTCCGCGAGACGGAAACATAGACGGCGCCTCGCCTTCAAACGGAGTTGGGCCACGCGACGGCACAGCACTGAAGCCACTGAAAGGTGTTCCATTCCGTGAGAATGGCGTATGATTCTGATTCCTCGAGGGTCCCCTGGACGCTGCTGGCGATGCATACGCAGATGCTGAAGGTGGAAAGCCAGCTTCTGCGCCGGACCAAAGAAAACCATCGAATCTGCCAGATGTGAGAATGTCCCACTCTGCCTCATTCACTTCGGCCAGAGTGGCGAGCATGCTGTGAAGAGTGGCATTGTTAAGCAGATACATCGCAGCTTCACAATCTCGTGGCGGTCGGTCCAAGCGGTAGAGTCTCTGCAGAGCTTTCTTGGCCCTTCGCAAAGCAGTCGAAGATGTTGTAGGGCGTTCAGCAGGCGTTGGCGCTCTCGATGATGCAATGCTGCTTTGCCCATGCATAAGTGCAATGAAAAGATTGCGTTGGTATTGGTTCAGTTTGGTCATCATGGCAAACATGAGAGTATCCTCATCTGCCTCTTCAGGCGGACTGCAGGGGTATTCGGGTTGTTGTGAGAGCCAACTCTGCACTGCGCGCTTCGTCTTCTGATTCTGTCGAATGTAGTGGTCTTTGTATTCTTCGGGAACATCGATGTCCAATTTCTGCATGGGCGCCTGGGTGGCACCTGAAATGCCAAGCCCGCTGTCATCAGGTTCGATCGAGAATGGGGGCCATTGCGGGAGTTCTCGTCGACCTGCGACGAATTCCAGAATCTCGCCCCAGCTGATACCAGTGTCCTCCTCGTCAGAAAGTGTGGGCTGTGGCGTTGTTTTACACACGACACAGTCACATCGCTGTGAGGAGATGTCCCGGGCAAAGACCTGCGAGAGCTTGTCCAGCAACCTTCTCGCAACGGACTTGTATCCGGTAGCTACTGCAACCGAGCCATTTCCTTGCAACACGTGCAGATAGTCGTCCAATCGCTTGTGAAGCGAGTTGAATACTTTCGCATACTCTTCCAGGGGTGCAGTCTGACCAAGTGCTGGTGATTGGTAGACGCTAAAAGGTTGTACAGGGGGTCCGGTCTGTATTAATCTGCGAGGAACGGGTGTGGTCAGACCGCCATTCTTTAACAAGTAGTCCACGCGTGGGGCTTCTCTCGGACCTGCTACCGGAGGCGGGGGAGGCGGAGGAGGAGGTGGCATTTGCTTCGCTGTCATTGGTGTTGGGAACGACCTGCCGTGGTGCGAGTTCGCAGCACCAACGTCAATGATGGGAGTCGCTCGTGCGGCATATTCTTGAATAGGAGTCTTCGGCTGTGAGTCAGTCACGGAAGCTGAAGAGTAGTCCTGCGTATTCACCACATGAACGGGTCTTCTGCTCTGTCTGCTGGGCTTTCGATCAGGTGCAATCGACGTTGCGTCCGAGTCCGTGGTCTCTTCGGTCAATGTAGATCGATCGCGTGATGTCGTCGATTCAGTCCTCCTGTAACTGCTGACCGGTGTTGACTTGCGCTCTTCGTCCGGAAATGTCCCTGGCATGCTGGAGATCTCCGACCCAAACCGCGCCTCTTTTCGTAGACTCGTGCCCGACTTTGCATTCTTGACACCATTCACGCCGCTCGCACGAAGTCCTCCGTCTGAGCTCTTTCTCGGGCTGTCGTTTTTCAGCTTGACGTCCTCCACGCTCGATCTTTTACTCCTCCCACTGCTTGACCTCCGTGGTTCTGGCTCGTCAGCGGTGAGTGGTGGGCTAGGCGGGGCGCGTGTTGGTGGCGCGGGGGTCGACTTTTTCCGCCGTCCCTCGTTACTGCACAGGTCTGTAGCATCAGGAGTGATGGGGTCTGCCTTGGACTTGCCCGCATCGTCCCTGCCCACCGCTTCTCTGCTATGGGCTTTGCTGAAAGTTGGATATGAGCTCGGCGCTTCACCGCTGATTGAGCGACGCTCCATTTCTGGCACAGCCATGGAGGAGGCAGTCTTCTTGCGGATGCTGCTGGCGTCGCTCCTCTCTGAAGTTGTCGGATCTCGCTCCCGGTCGGTAGACTTTCGCGTGGAGGAATGGAGCGGGAGCTTGGTAGCGGAGGAGGATTTATGCGATGATCGGGAAGTCTTGTCGCGCGAGTCCCGGTCGTCGGTGGAGTGGTGCTTGCGGCGGTGCCTCTTCCGCTCGCCGTCCTGGGAAGAGGACATGTCGGTAGGCGGAGGAGGGGGGGAGGAGGTATCGTCGGCGTGGTTGGCGAGAGCGGGATCGTGTCGGTCGGGCCACCTCAGTTCGGGCATGGCATGGTGCACGGCAGGCAGGTGAGGCGCTTAGAGGAGCTGTGTGCTGGGCCAATGAGAAGGCCGGTCGCGGAGTGCAGCTCTGAATCTGCCGACGTTGTTGCTGCGGCGCGGTGTGCAGTGGGAGTGGATATGTGGTGCGTCGCTCCTAGCGAGCATTTCTGTTGTTCGTGTGACGTGTCGTCGCGGCGGAGCGGCCTGAAGAATGGCCTCGTCTTGCTGGCTGCTGGTGGAGTTATCGAGTTGGCACCAGATCCACCCAGCCACCCCATATCATCCACCCGCCGCCATCATCACCGCCAGAGCACGGCCGCGCACACGACTCGTGCTGCCTCATTCACCGCGGCGCCAGCAGACGGAGGACCCGGGGGATGAGCGGAGAAGAGTGATGGCAGACGTGCAGCATGACAGCCCAACGCGAAAGCAGGGGCCGCGACGTTAGTGGCGTAATACCGGCACACCATCGCCATCGCTCCGCCGTCTATACCATCTCCCATGATCATCCGAGCTATGCTGCGTTGCCGCAGGCACAGTGCGTGGGCAGAGAAGCACGCAAATCGTGTTGCTGCCGTTGATCGAATGGTATAAGCGGACAGCAAGCATGTCGTCACCGGCAACCAGTCAACACCAGAGGTTAAGAAGGCACTCTCAACTACAACGGATCAGGCACTATTCATATGTCCCTCCTTCTCAGGCGCTTCTTTTCAGTCTAATACTCTGAGCTATCGAGGATCGAAGCGCACTCGACCTCCATAGGCAGAGGAGCACGAAGGCTCAATCCTGGTTTCTGTTTTGCTTTTCAGCAGTACGCTCCCTCCTGTATGCAGCGAGACCATATACACTGACGACTTCATCAGATCCCTCGCAGCCACAGACTCTGTCAACGGTAATGCCGCTTGCCGCACCATCCTGAATCTCATGCTCAAATCAACAGCACTTATTGCCTTCTACCAGAACTTTCCTCTGGAGCGAGCGACGCGCAAAGCGTCGGAATTATGCGGACATCTGTTGGGCGTGCGAGGGCCCCACCAATACGTGAAAGCAGCGTCTAACTTCCGTACGAGCCGTACCCCATATAACGCGGAATTCAAGACTGTGGTATGAATACTCGTCGAGCCCATTTTGTGGGTCAACCGCTGTACTCATTGGATTTGGGTTTCGTGGGAGCTATGGTACTGCGAACACACAAAATCATGAAAAATCCAAAAATGCTGTGCTCGATCACCTGTCACTTGTCCAAAAGCTTTTCCGGACAACAAAATTTCCTCTCCCCAGTACTTTTTCTTGCGCTTTGTGTGTCATACCGACATTGTTGACGACCGACATCTGCCAACATGAAGTGGACCCAACTCGTCACTCTTGCAATACTGGCCACCACCTCTACATCGGCATTCAAACTCAAGAAGAAAGTCTGGCAATCGGAGACTCGAAGGGCGAACTCCACAGCGCTTATTCCATGCGTCGAACAGATACGAGCAGACCTAGAGCGAAATCCGCAGAGTAAATGAATCCACCTCCTTATCGCTAACTTTGAAGGAGGAAAAGGCAGAAAAAAACCACGAACTAATGCTAACTGCTATATTTATCTAAAGAGAATCGCATAAGAGGCTATGAGTGCGGCGGCAACTGGTGGCAGTATGGCAACGTCCATATCGATTTCGACACGAGAGAGTTTCCGAGCTTGGCGGGGTTTAAGAAATGCGAGGATGACCTTTTCCAAGCAGCGATTACTGCGACGACTTGGTTCCAGTGCAAGGTACACAAAGGCACGAATATTATCTACCGATACGTCGCATACTCGCCTCTCGGGTACGAAGCGTGCTTCGACATGCACGTGCCATGCGAACCCGACAGCAGGCAAATTTACGATGGCTGAGCTTTGCAGAGGAAATGGAGATCACGAAGCGGAACTCAGAAAAAGGTCGAAGCTGCAGGAAGAGTGCGGGTGTAGCCCTCGGGCCCCTGGACCGCTTCTCGGGCAAGAAACTTTTCTCTCGAGAATTGCAAAAAGCTAAGGCGTCGGGCGTGTCTATTCTATCGTGAGTTATGTGGAACACTAGACAGAGAGAAGTGCCTCCCACTGACGACTGCTGGTCTGAAATAATTGGTAATACGCTTCCAAGGCTTCGAGCTTCCCCTCGAGAATCCTACCTCTGTATGCTCATTTCGCCAGTCTTGCATTCTACTATTGTACTTCATCTAGGCTGTTGGTTCCTACAGTTATCTTGTAGAGGATTATGTTACAAGATTGCGACGAGCGGAACGCGGACGAAAATATCCAGCTCAATACATGCTGCCCCCTGACTGCTGAAGCAAGACGAGCTCGTAGCCTGCACCTGCACATTTGGGTTGGGGCAAGAACCATGCATTTTGAGCAAGTCCGTACTACGAGGTGGTGCCTACTACTCCGCTGCAGTCGAGAGTGCCTTCTTGTAACAGGTGCTGACTGGTTGCCGGTGACGACGTGCTTGCGGTGGAAGCTGTTGACCATTTCGCGCTTCACAGGTAACGTTCATCCACACATTGCACTCGCAAAAGCATCCACTCATTCGAACAACATCGATACATCCATCACATCACACACAAGTATCGATCTTTCTTTCATCATAGCAAAATCAAGTATGTGGCCCCGTCACCGGTTGTTATTCGATTGTGTAGCTAACGATGTTGATAGGCTATATATCTCTATCCAGCATGGGTCGCCTCCAGAAAGATCCTGTGGCTTTGGCTTTTGCGGTGGGGACTCCTATTGTGGTATTTTTTACCATATGCATTGCTGTAAGTTGGCTTGGCTCGACTCTGTGAATTGTGGCAGAGCTGTGCTAACAGGTATACATAGATATTCTTGTGCATACGCCACGCGAAGCAGAAGCGCCTGTTCAAAGAAGCTGTGGCCGCTCATTGGAGGGCCGTGAGGGCCCGAGATCAGGCCTTCGATCTTCAGATGGACCGGCCAATGGCCATACATTTTGGCGAGAGCATCGGTGGTCGTTGAGCGGGCGATGTATCCTATATAATTACTGAATTCAACCCTAATTCGACTCACTTCATACTTGGAACTCATTTCCATCGTGCTTCAATTCAACTCTGTGCCCCACTTCCTCACGGACCAAAGACCTGTCTCCTTCTCAGCCCAACTTGGCTCGTCGCACCGAATGCTTAGTCAATGTGGTTCCGTTTTTGATGTGATTTGAACAGTGTCTGCGTGTATCAATTTGTTTTGAACTCGGCGTGGGCCCTAGAGCCCGGGAGCAAGTCCACCCGAAGCTGTATGTTTCCGAAGACACGATGTTCGACATAAAGAAAGTTACTTCGACGTTACATACTGCAATCGAGAGATGAGCGCTATAAAGAAAAAGCCATGTCTGTAAACCAGTCTCCGAATCTCGAGCCACATACTTCTGTTCTTTCCATCGATCAGCACGACCGCTAGTTGCCAAAGTCCTCCAGGACAGTGAGATAGAAGGCATTTGATCTGCCATCGTTGCCCCTTGTAGCCTTGTACTGATAGCATCCCTCCTGTGTAGGTGCGAAGAACTTGACCCTACCCGAGTCATCGCTGGTTGCACCAGCGAAGCTCGCACCATTGGCGGGACTTGAACTTCCACCGTTGGGGCTCCGCTGCTCGATGAAGACGGATACAGAATCGCCAGGTCGAACGATAGCATAATCTGTGGTCACACGCAGCAAGTTTCTGATGTTGAAAGCATCCCATTGCCAAAGCCCTTCCAGTTGAGGGTCAACTCGTGCCCCGCAGCCACCGCTTGTAGTGAAAACACCTCCATTCAGGACTCCCCAATAGCTGTTGCCGGTTGATGCGGTCCGCGCGATGCGAGTGATGAAGTAATCGTTGAAGCTCGGCGAGAATGTCCCATCATAGGAGAAGCCATTGATTTTGCCGGCCTCATCAATCTGCGTACTGAGTCGAGCTCCACCGTCGCCGCACTGGTGAACTCCTCCAGAGGTAGTATTGAGTTCGCGGGAATTCGAAGCGAGGCATCCCTCCCAGATCGTACCGTCGTTCCCGTTACCCTCGATACGGAATCGAGCTGCGGTGTATTGAGGATCAGACGGGCTAGTGCAGGTGTATGTGCCCGAAGTGTATGTAGTGGCCGTTATTGATGGGGCTCCACAGGGACCACCGGTGTAACTCGTGCTCGTAGTGGTCGTGCAATCCGTCTGTGTCGAAGATATCGTGGTGGTCGTAGTGACAGTGACATCATCAGGCGCCGGGGCAGTGACAGTCTCCGAAGTGGTCTCAGTGGTTGCGGTAATAGTGACGGTCAAATTGGGCGGCGGCTGGAAGAGGTTAGCAAGTGTTCTTCGAGGTTCTTCCTGTGTTCAGCATCGCGCAAACGCTTACATTTGCAGTCACAGTGCTTGTGACGGGACTGCCCGTGATGGTCGTAGTCACTGTTGATGGTGCAGCTCCATAGCCTTTTGCGGTGACGGTCTTCTTCACAGTCTTCGTAGTTGTTCTAGTACACTTTTCCGGGCCAAGATAGCATGAGCAGGCGCTCTTGACCTTTGCAGTCAGGGCTTTGCCGCTTCCACAATTTGGTCCTGAGAGTGCTTTCGGAATGGATGGCGCGTTTCTCTCTTCGATTCCTCTTCTCTCGTTACCGGATCTTGGATACGCCGGATAATCGAGCACCGTTGGTAGAGGTGATGTGACAGTCGCAGTGTCACAGGCCGAAGTGCTGGTCTCGACGACGGACGTGACGGATTCTGTAGTCGTCACAGTTTGTGGTGGAGGCGTGACCGTCTTGAACTCTGTCGCCGTAGCGGTGACTGATTCCGTGTCTACTCCTTGTGTTGGGGTGACGATGATTGTAGACGTCGAAGTAGTCGAAACGGTCGAGGTTACGGTCTTTTGGCTCGGGTTGACAGTGACAGTCTCTGTCTTGGTACGAGTGATCGTATTAGTGGAAGTCGAGCGGCTAACGTATTTGCTGCAGAAAGAAGATGCAGTTGATGCTAGGGCAGGCTGCCTGCGGATGGCAGAGTAGCATTTGTCTGCAATCGAATAAGCAATGTGTCATTGTTCTGGGGCACAAGCCGCTCACCCGCCGGACATGCTGCCTGCTGACTGCCATATTTGGGTGGAGGAGATGCGAAAGATGCCCCGTAGAGTGAACCTAGAATGAAAAGAGTGTTGAACAGTCTCATGATGAATGATTAGATGGAGTCACTGATGATACACCGGCGGACTCTGAATGGGCAAGGACGCAGAGTCGACCTGCACATCGCAGATGGCCCAGCGCACATTATAACTTCGCTTGGTCATGGGCCATGAGGCGCCTGCAGCTCTTGCTCCGCGAGATGTCGTAGCGGTCTGGACTCAGGGGGTCCTTGCCGTCTCACGATTCTCACAAACTCGGTCGGACTGCCCGAAAAGACAGGGAGTACACGTTGTGCATTTCGAAGTGTTACCGACATGTTGTCCCGTGTGGCTGCATTACCACAAGCCAACTGGCTCGATGCTTGGTTGTCCCCGCTCATTCTCGCCATGCTATCTGTACAGCGTTAGCAGTGGTGCGGCACGGACGAAGCAACAATGGCACTGTGGGATAGTAGCGCAGGATCTTGAAATGAGCCGCGTTTGTGGCTAGCTGAGAAGTGTGCTCGATTGGGATGGTCGTGAGCTTTTCAGTTAGGCTGTTGGCGCAGATTTCAACGTGCTCCCACTGTTCCACGTTCCGTGTGGCAGAAGAGTATTGCGAAACCAGGAGTCTGAATCGAAAATCGGCAAGACGCAACATGTTTTGCTGTTGGAATCATGGCATTCGGTTTTCCATGTGCAAAGTAGCAAGTTGGCAGAGAATCTTTTGCTTTACGTCCAGCTGCATAGTGAATCTTGGCAACGCCCAGTTCCCTCTATTCCTGCCCAAAACGGTAAGCTCTGCGCAAATATTCGCGCAGCACCCGCCCAGGAACGGAAACACTGCACGGTCACCCGGACGGAGCTCCGTTCTCGCTGGTTGTGGCGCCAGCTCAGGTCTGCAGCGCATCACCAAATGCTGATGTCGAGGTCAGTAAGATCTTGCATTGCGTGGGTCGATCCGCTTCCTCTGCAAAGAAGACCACCTCGCCGTAATAACACAATTGAGGACCAGCATCCGTGTTGCTCGAGGACAGTCTCATCCTAGCGCCCTGCAAGCGTAACAAAGGCTCGAGATGCAGCGGCACGAGGCAGAACGCCAACCGCTGCGCTCCGGGCTTGCTCTCGCTCGAAGCCCTTGCTAGAATGCTAGGCTTGAAGGCGAATCAAACGGTACAGTCCCCTTTGGAGAATCAGAGAGAGTTGACACCTAGCTATCGGCGCGCCTAGAGAGGCCAATGTGTGGATGTTTCTCAGTTGACGTTTTACTGTCCGCAGCCAGGCAGGTCACGGCGACCACGCAACAGAATTGTATTACTCCATCGCCCATCTACCTACTCAATCCATCAGCAGAAGGATCTCCCGCCTTCCATGCAGAATCATACAACTCATCAAGCGTAGAACAAAAAAGAAAAGGCAAAGACGAATGCAGCACTCGGCAGCGCGCCTCTATACAACCAAATGATAAGATAGCCCGAACTGGTCTCAAGCATCTTCCGCTTCAACGCGACACAAAACTTCTTCCAAGAATCCTTCCAACAACCCCTCTACACCATCGCCCATGCCAACAGGAGACGCGGTATCCAGATGATCAATATCTTTGAACAGGCGTGCGACTTTACTCATACACTTTCGTATTTGCTCATGCGTTTGGCGTTTAAGTTGTAGGTCCTCCGCAGAGAGCGTAGGCTGAGCATTGGTCCCATTCGATCTGCTAGCTTGTGACGCGTTATGCTTTCTTTGCAGCAAGGAGAGTTGATATGAGCGACGGTGAAGCGCTGCCTCCAGTGCTGGGATTACCACAGAGTTCAAGGCTGTAATTTGCTGCTCCTGCGAGTCACCACCAGATTGATCGGTAGACGTCTGATATGCTGAATCGACGGAAGAACGACGAGAACCACTCGTTTCTTCTACTGATTTCGACTGCGAATTTGTCGGGACAGGTGGCGCAAAGCTCGGCAGGGGCTTCTGATATAGCTCGTTGACAGCTTTGCTTTCAGTCGAAGGCACTCGTGGCTGCGCATACTCCACAGGAGCCACCGAGTCGTCGTTTCGTGGTGTCGATGGTGCTGCCTGCTGAGTGGCCGAGTTTCCGTCCTTGATGGCCAGACCCTTCATGTATTGAGACATGTCGCTTGCTATACTCTGCTGCAGAAAGTCATCGTTCAGAAGTCGTGGGGTGGCAGGCGTGACAGGCGGCTTCGGCGACGAGTGGGCGGGTTCTTGACGAGGCGTACGAGGAGGCGTCTGCTGTGCTGCTGCGACCGCTTCCCTTGTGGGTGACGCCGGTAGAGGTACCTTGGTTGCAGGGCCAGGGGATGGTGGCGGCAGCGCCGACTTCTTTGTAGGCGATGGTGTCTTGGGTAGTGGTGGTGGCAGCATTGCACCTCGCAAGGTATTGCCCGGCTCCCGCTGTTCTACACTGTCGCCATCGATGTTCTCTTTGTTCGATACAGTCCGTCTGGTCGGTGAGTTCGGCGCGTGAGACCTTCTCGAATTCATGCCAGATTCGTTCACTGGCCGTAGTGCCGTCCCTGCGTTGCCACGCCTGCCAGCAGGACGAACTGTGCCAAAGTCCCAGAGGTCCTCATCCTCTGGCCGCGATGGAGAATTTTCTATGTAATCGTCCTCTTCGTTGTCCTTGTCATCCCGGTGGGTAGCTTGCCATCGCTCGTGTCGTTCGATCAGCTCTGTCAGATATGCTGTGCGCTTCGCTTTTCGTATCCACGGGTGTTTGAGAAGTTCTCGCGCGCTTGGCCGTTCTCGGGGCTCTTTTCGTAAGCACCGCCAAACAAAGTCTTTGAAATCCCTGCTGAAGTTCCCCTCCAAGATCGGCGCTGGGTTCTTGGGGATCAAAAATAGAACTTTCATGGGGTGGATATCACTGTAAGGTGGCTCGCCAAGTGCCAGCTCCAACGCAGTAATGCCCAACGACCAGATGTCGGCCTTGTGATCGTATCCAGACTGCTTGATCACTTCCGGTGCCATCCAAAACGGTGTGCCCACGAAGGTATTCTTCTTCGTCATCGTCGCAGTCAATTGTCCCGAAACGCCAAAGTCCGCCAATTTGACCTGCCCATTCGCGCCCAACAGGATGTTCGCAGCCTTGATATCGCGATGCAGTTTCCCGTCATTGTGCAAGTACTCCAGCCCCAGCAGTAGTTCCCGGATGATGATACAGATGTAGTCTTCAGGCAAGACTCCTGGCTTCAGCATATCCCCGCAACTGCCTCCCGAGCAGAATTCCATGATGATCCACAGATCAGAGCCCTTGAGGTATGAGCCATAATACCTGGTGACATAGGGCGAGTTCAGGCCCGACAGAATCGATATCTCTTGAATGATGTCGTCCACCTCATCGTCGGCATTCTCAACATCGATAATCTTGATGGCCACCGACTGCCCCGTGCGCTTGTCGACGCCCTTGTAGACCTTTCCGAAGCTGCCTCCGCCAATGCATGCTTGTTTGGTGTACAGTGTCTCGGGATCGGCGTTCTGTGTGGCGGCCATGGTCGCGTAGCGTGTCTCGTGGGGTCGCGTCAATGGCAGCCGGACGACGTGTTGGATTTAGTAGGAAGATGCTGCGATGCGCATGCCCGTCCGAATGATCACCAGGCGCCGTTTCGCGTGGCCTCGATATTAAGAGTAGAAGAGCTGGTGGGAGTCGTGCTGCTGCGGAGCAAGAGCCTCTGGGGTGGCTCGGTCGAAGTCGATACGCGAAGCTCGTCACTGCCGCCGAATGACCAGCATGCGGCGAGAAGGGCAGGTAGGGAGCGGCGAGGAATGACCCGGCTTTATGGGAATCTGGACGGGTTGGTGGTGGCAGCAGCAACCAGGTGCGCCAGCTGGATTGTTGGATCCTGTGGGCAGTTGTCAAGCGCCGGGATGTGGTGTTTATGTATCAATCAACAAGCTCTCCAATCCACTCGCTTCCCTGCACGACTCGACTGGGGACACGCGCTAGTCGCGCCAAGCCCTCGTCGTACCTGCTTTGCCCGCGCGCCGCCTGCGCGATACATCGTGTCTCTGCCTGTCTGAAACAGCTGCTGGGCAACACAATGAGACTCGCCCAATTGCTTTCGGCGCTGGTCGCTGCATCGCCATCCGTGGCTTCAATTCTGCCCGCACCTGAAGACAAGCTGCTTCTTGCACCAGATCTCGTCGATTTCCACAAAGCATTGGTCGAGATCGAATCCATTTCGGGCAACGAGAAGGCCGTCGGCGATTGGCTCTATGAGAGTCTCGTCCACCAAGGCTATCATGCAGAGCGGCAATACGTTTCCAAGGACCCGGAAAGATTCAATGTATTTGCTTGGCCAGGCCACAACAGAGATCCGCCAGTAGTACTAAGCAGCCACATTGACACGGTATGCCTTGCAGCTACGATAAGGCCCAATACGTGCAGATGCTAAGAAGGACGTCAGGTGCCTCCCTTCCTTCCTTACAAATCTGCCAAACACAAGCACAACACGACAATCTTCGGTCGTGGCTCAGTAGACGCCAAAGGAAGCGTTGCAACCCAGATCATCGCCGTCAACGAACTCCTCGCCGCCTCCAAAATCTCCCGCAATGATGTCGGAGTCCTCTACGTCGTTGGCGAAGAAGTCGGCGGCGAAGGCATGAAGCACGCGAACCAACTCTCCCTCACCCCGAAAACCATCATCTTCGGCGAACCCACCGAACTCAAGCTCGTATCCGGCCACAAAGGCATCCTCTCCGTGCACCTCACCACCAAAGGCAAATCAGGTCATAGCGGTTACCCTTGGCTCGGCCGTTCCGCCAATGAAGTCCTTGTCAGTGCCCTTGCAGCTATTATGCAATTAGGAGACAAGCTTCCCAAAAGCGACAAATATGGCACGACGACGTTCAATCTTGGGAAGATCGAAGGCGGCGTTGCTGCAAATGTCATCGCGCAAGATGCTTCTGCGAACATCGCAGTCCGAATCGCAGAAGGAACTCCAGAACTCATCAAAAAAGAAATCACAATCGCTGTGCATGACGCAGTGTCGTCGTACCTCGAAGACGATGACAGTCTCAAATTCTCCGACATCATCGACATCGATTTCACAGGAGAAGGTTATGGACCAATCGATATCAACCACGATGTCCCAGGATTTGATATTATCACTGTGAATTATGGCACTGATATCCCGTGGTTGAAGAAAACGGTCAAGGATCAGAAACGGTATTTGTATGGACCGGGATCGATTTTGGTGGCGCACAGTGCGAATGAGGAGTTGACAGTGAAGGACTTGGAAGACGCTGTGGAAGGATATCAGAAGATTGTCTTGTTTGCGTTGGGAAAAGGAGAGAAATCAGAGGACGTCAAGGAGGATTTGTAGATGAGGAGCCGAGAAATTCAGAGTTATGAGATGATGCATATAGCGAATGCCATGGTAATGCGCAGCTTAGTTGAGACGACAGCGACGTGGCCAGACAGAAGATAGAACTTGTCACGACAAGAATGAGTGACAATGCTTCAATACTAGATGCCTTCCGTAGGTAGCAAAATGAGAGCCGTGTGAGCACTGTGTACTTTATCCCCAAGGACCCGAGTGGTTTCCGCACCGTCTCCTCGTATCTCTTCCTCATATAGTGCATCGAAGGCACTCTGTTCCGCGAGGCGAGATTGGCGCATGGTCAAAGTCGGCTAGAAGAGAGGACTTGTCACGAATGAGAATGATGCAAATGCTCAATACTGGATGCTTTCTGTTTCAAGACGTACAAGACATTACTATTCTGATACAATCACTTCTTTTCCCGCCTCTCCCACTTCACAACAGCGGGGCTTAAAGGTCTCGAGAAAAGACTGCTGTAATCGGTCTCAACGATTTTCTTGCTTCCGTCCGGGTTGTAGAACTTGAAGTCCCGAAGTACGGTAGCCGTGATGGTCTGCAGTTGCACGTATGCGAACTGCTCGCCGATACATCGGTGACGCCCAGCACCAAATGGTAGGTACGGCGAAGCAGCTCCTTTGCTGACCAGACCGTAGCCGTAATCCTCTTTCTCCTCTGCAACAGCTTCCTTGACCATGCTAGGTACCAGGTGCGCGTACTGCTCGTCGGGTGACTCGTCCCATCGGTGAGGCTCCCATAGCAGTGGTTCTGGGAAGTGCTCGTCCATTCGGCTTGTGGCGCCTGGTGCTGCGAGAAGAGAGTGCGTGGTCGGGATGACATAAGGGGTGCCTTCTACAGGCATAGGAGATTTGACTTTGCGAAGAATGGAGTGGATCGGTGCGTGGATGCGCAAGGTCTCCTTGACGACTTGGCTGAGCAGAGTGAGTTTGGAAAGATTGTCGTATGTGAGCTCCTTGATGCTGCCATCCTCGTTCACACCGAGCACATCCTTCTGCTCCTGCACGAGCTCATCCTGAATGTCTGGTCGCGTGGCAAGGCGCAGGAAAATCCAAGAAGATGTGGAGGAAGACGAATGTTGTCCAGCCATAAGCAGTGCAATCATCATGTGTGCCACCTCCCGGTCAGGAACAGGCGTGCCATCCTTGTATGAGTTGTGCAGAACCAGATAATCGTGTCGCAAATACAGGTTGTCAACGTCGACTTTGAAGCCAGCCCATTCTGTCGGTTCTTCCTCAAGCTGGATATTGCGAATAGTGAAATCGTGACCTTGCTTGTAGAGGCGGTCGTGTCCAAACTTGCGTGGCAACAGGCATGGAACGTCTGACACGTTTCCAGTGATGCGAGCGATAAGCTTCCAGGTCTTTTGCTTTCCTGATCCCACCAAACGTTGCTGCCTGAATGTGGTAACTCCAAAACCGAGCGAGCGAGCGAGACTCACGGTATCCCAGAAAAGTCGCGAATGCCAGCGTTCACTTTGAACGAAATCGAAGTGGTTTTCGGGATAGACATAGCTTCCATCAGAATCAATCAGCCCGGCCAAAACCTTGAGTCGCACTTGGCGCGAATTCCGCAAGTAAATTGACGGAATGTGCTTCTTATCAGTGTCGGTGCCAGTGACTCTGTGTCCGACCATAATGCCCAGCTCTCGCATAGCCGTCTTCAGTTTATTGACGCGGCTGCCTCCGGAAGTGCTGTCAGCCGCAACAATGTCTTGCAGCAGCATCTCTTCTTCATCCTCATTCAAATTACCGTAGGCGGAACCGCCGACCTCCAGACGTTTCATCTCGCGTTCTTCTGGATCGACTTGCGCAGCCTCAGGATCTTGCTCCATGATCATGTTCAAGTACTCGTCCTCTTCCTCGTCTTCGTCCTTAACGATGACGTCTAACAACTCATCCTGCATCTGTGTGTCCGCAGACACTGACTGAGTTGCGTTCTTAACGCGCTCAACAAAATTGGCATCACTTGAAAGTTGATTGACGATATCCTCAGGGATTGGACACTGTCCAACGTCGCCCTGAGTAGAGATTCGGCCAGTCTGAAAAGTCTCTGCCTCTTGGTCAGGTAGCGCCATATCAGACATCAGCTTGTCAACATCATCGACCTGTTGACCGAGCACATCCGCAATGTTTGGCAGGGAACGTCTAACACGTTGCGTGCCCGGTGGCGAAGAGCCGGGACTGAAGTCTCTGTTGCGCTTTTGGCCAGCTGGTGGCGGGTTGTCGATTGTGTCGAGATTGGGGGGCAGCCAAACCCTGCTCTCTCCGGGCTTGCGATTTGCTTGCAGCGTCCATCCTTGCTCCAGACGTAGCCTGTAGATTGTCTGACGAGCGTGACGATGACCAGATCGGTCTGGTCTGTTGTCTGGTACGAGAGCCGGCAGTGGACGCTGTCCGTTCTTGGTGTGAGCTACTGTATGATAGTTTAGGCCTCCGTGGTTGACAAGATGAAGATCAAGTTCTGCGGCATGACTCTGGAGGAACTGTACGATGGCTTCCTCATGGTTGTTGGAGATGCCGGTATCTTTGCGATTGCCATCACCAAGCCAAAGTCCCAGGAAGTAAGGATCGACAGGAACGTCCTGTGCATCATAGTCAAATCCGGACGACCTGAACATCCGATACTTGGAGCGTTCCGCCTGACTGATTTTCGCGAAGTCTTCTGCTGTCATCTCAACCGTCTCAAATAGGTCGCCCGCAGAGATCAGTGAGGTGTCTGCCATCAGTGAAGAGCCCTGTGCAGTGCCTTCGAGCTCTTCATCGAACTCAAAACCGCCATCATCAATGTCTTCTCCATTGTCGCTGTCTTCACTTGCATTGGTGACGCCATCGCTAGAATCATCAGGCAATGATGGGAAGGCGAAGGTGCGGACCCAGCGTCCCTTAGTTTTGTGCTTGATGTCGATGATAAGCTTCAGATACTGTCCATTCTTGCCCCACTTCAGGGCCAGATTGGGAATTGCAATGTCGACTCGCATTTGACCTGCTTCGCCGTCCATTGAGGCTGTCTGAAAACGTTGCTTCAGGTTGTCCAACGTGATACTCGTTGCAGCCCTAAGCTCACGACCTTTGGCGAGCGCGGCCTTGAAAGCCTCCTCCCTCGTGGGAAAGGACTGTATCGGATGGTTTTTGTGAGCTTTTGTTCTGTTCTTGCGCTCTGGGTTGCCGTAGTCGTAGACCCAGTACTCTTTCTTCGGGTTTCCGACTACGTAACATGAACCTCCGGGTAAGACATTCGTGGTACCGTCAAGCACTCTCTGAAAGCGCTCTTGCCCCATTTCCGTACGATCGGCCTTCATGATCCAAGCGATAGCGCTCTTGAGGGCAGAGATGAAATCAGGTCGCTGTTTAAGACCCGCTCTGCGCGGTCGTGCTGGGTCCATGGGGTCAGAGCTGAGATCTGGAAGCTGTCCAAACTTGGACTCGAAGCGTGACTGATGCACCTGCTTAGAGAGTCCAGCGGTGACGCCACCAGGCCTCACAATCTTGTGCAGAACGAGTATGTGGTTGCTAGTGCATACGAGATCTTCTCTGTTGTTGATCTCGATGCGATACAGCTTGTCTGTGCCATTGACGACATTAGAAACAGTACGTGGTGTGCCATCAGGACCGAGAAGCTGATCGCCATCTTTGACGTCTTCAACAGAGACCAGTGATCCATCGTATCGAATGAGTTTCGTGCCATAGGCGAGGCACTGCGATAAGGTGTCAGTTTTCAGGCTGCCGGAATTGAGCTGCTCACTCGACCAAAGAAACAGGCGGCAGGAAGCGCCGGCCTGTCACTTTGTGTGAAAGTGGTCTGATGTGAAGTGAGGTGTTGAGATGATGATGGGTTGTTCTTACCTGTTTCATCAAATTGCCAATCATGTCCAGTTCCTGAGTGTCCGTGTCCTTGCTCTCGCGTCTCTGCTTGATGATGGACATGTATGTTTCGGTCATCTTTTTCTGAGCGTAGTCGCGTCTTCTATTTTGTGGCAGCGGCGCCCATGGCAACATGAAGTTGATCGGGGTGAAACCCATATCGAGGTAGTGGTACAGCTCGGCGAATGTCGAATCGAATTTGCTGCGAACTTCCTTGCCTTGGAGCGATCGGCTAGCAGTGTAAATGGTGAGCTCGGCGAAAGCAGGCGGGAGGTTGAAAGTGCCGCTGGTGGAAGCGAATCGCTTATGTGGGTTGTCCTTAGAGAAGAATTGACGCGTCTCTTCGGTGATCAACTTGACATAAGACTGCAGAGCGGCGCTGGTCAGGCCGAACTTGACAAACTTCTTCTGCTCCATCAGTTTGGAATTGGGGCAGTCGTAGACGACGTCCTTGCCAAAGACCGGAGTGGTGAGAGGGCTGTAGATTTCCTCGGCATTGACATCGCGCAGCTTGCCATTTAGAATGAAATCGTTGCCCTTGGTGCCCAGGCATACGGTGGTCTTCTTACCGAGCAGGATGAAGGTGAAGACGTCGCCATATTTTTCGCGGCAGGAGAAGAAGAATTTGTACGGGTCGATGCCGTAGGAGATGGTGCTGCCGATGATGGGCACGAAGTGGAAGACGAGCGGCGGTTCGTTCTTGGGCTGGCGGAAGAGAAGCTGTCGAAGGACGTTGACGACGACGGACAGGAGGAAGAAGGTGGTGGAGGCCAGCAGTACGAGTTTCCATGTCGCTGTTTGGCCAAAATGGGTGTCGAAGGCGACGGCGACGTCCTGGAGGAGCCCCATGGCGGTGGTGGGTGGTGGTGTTGTGGTGGAAGTGTAGTGTTCAAAGCATGCTGGTGCTGGCCTTGAAATGCGTGGCCAATGGTCACTAAATGATTAGAAGGCCGCCGCCTTCTCCATCGTACGGTTTCAACATTTTGACAGGGATCCGCGCGGGAACCACCTGCATTAGCGTCGGGCCGTGCGTCATTGCCTCTTTTGTTGTGGTGCCTCGTCTGATTTCTGGTGCGATGCCATTCGTCAAACAAACATTGCTCTGCTGTGTTCTGCATACATCGTGCCATCATTCCTGCTCGTAGCGGTACGAGGGCAAGGCAGGCAGATAGAAGCACACAGTATGGCAGTATTCTCGGCTGGACCGAGCAGATCCAACTGTTCACAATCTCGCAATGACGAGAGCAGCATTGCCGAGCTGTGCAGCCGATGATGGTAAGAGCTCTTCCATAGCAGAAGGAAAGTAGTCCCCATGTCTTCACTCCATTTCCGGCACCATCTTCGAACATTCCATCAACACACCTCAACGAAGCATACAACAGCGCGAGCTTTTCACGCCACCACTGCTACCACAATGCGCATTCCATACGCTCCCTCCGAACCGCCCGCGGGTGCCACCGAGGAGACCAAAGCAATATACCATCGCATCGCGGAACGCCGGAAACCACGACCTCTGATACCTCTCGATCTTGCTCTCCTCCACAATCCCGCGATTGCAGATGGCTACAACTCCTTGCTGGGAGCCATTCGTACTAAATCTTCATTTCCATTGGAGCTGGCAGAATTGGCCATCTGCTACATCGCCGTGCTGAACACCGCGACATACGAGTGGACTGCACATGCTCCGATCTATCTGAAAGCAGGCGGCAAGAGGGAGAAGCTGGAGGTGGTCCTCAAGGGCGATGTTCATAACGAGTCGGTCCTCAGTGAAGAGGAGAGAGACGTGCTGGCCTTCACGGAGCAGAGCACGAGAAACATCAAGGTCGAAGACGATCTCTTCGCCAAGATCAAGGAGCGGTACACGGATCAGCAGGTCATGGAGCTTGCCATTACGGTCGGAGGTTACAACATGGTCAGCCGCTTCCTGGTAGGTCTGGACGTCACAGAGAGCAATGGCAAAGACATGGTGCTGCCGCCCGCATAGATACGCTCAGGAATCCTTGCCCTCTCGAGATAGATCCTAGATGTGATCTGCATCAGCTTCGAGCTGCTTCCAAAGGATTCGCACCAGATGGGCGATGCATGTGACACGTCATGGTCCCTCACTCTTACCACACTGCAACCGAACTTGTGCATGCGCACATCACTCTAAGTCCTTCAGTCTCTTCCACTGCAGAGCGCCACTTGTCAAGCAACGATTCCGAGCATCGAGGCCGCACTGGCTGGTCGCGTGGCTGTACAGATGCTGCCTACATGTGTGGCTGTGGAGCTGACAAACGAAGCAAGACGCCCAGAACGGATGCTTTCTTATGTTCCGGCCCATCTGGATATCGATTGTGTCCTGGCAAGCATCCATTCTAGCTGTGAACAGCCAAATGGAAGTCCCCGTGCATTAGCGCTTCTGTATCTCTAGATCCTTAGCGGTTTGCCCATCTTCCTTCGTTGCACATGATAGCTCGACCACGCCACAGGAGGCAGAGTCACGAGGAGCAAAGGCATGCTAGGATCTCTCTGGCAGTGAACACAGTATTGGCGGCGTGTACCCAGAGGCGAGCTTCTATTTTGCTTCTCGGCGGGAGCCAACGCGAATAGAGCGCATTTCGCTCGCGAGCTCTGCGATGTCGAGAACGACCGCCGTGCCTATGGCGCTACCCAAGACCAAGATCCGCCTACTGGAGATGAATAGGTTTGAAGGCCCAGAAAAGCGACCGTCATTCTCTTTGCACGTAATAGAGGTCGATACACAGCCAAAATACGCTGCGTTGTCTTATGTATGGGGAACAGATATCCCGGCACACGAGATTTATTTGAACGGCCGGTCAGTGCTGGTACGTAAGAATCTCTACGACTTTTTCTACAACTTGACTCTCGAATTTTGGGAATACGGCCCTGCGCAGCACTGGAAATATGTTTGGATTGACGCGCTCTGCATCGATCAGAGCAACATTACCGAGCGCAACCAGCAAGTCTCAATGATGGACCGGATTTATTCCGAGGCTGCTATAGTGATTGTCTGGATGGGCCAATTGCTCGGCGATGTGCCTCGTGACTTGCCACAATGGACAGAAGAAGAACAACAAGAAGAACGTCAGCGCCATCGCGACTATGTCGGCTTGAATGGCTTCCTGAGCGCGAATTACTGGAATCGAACATGGACCGTACAAGAATTCATTCTAGCGCAGAACGTTCATTTCTTCTGGATCGATCGCGATGGGGAACGAATGGATATGTTGGCTGAGGAGGCCATGGAACAAATATCTAGCGTGTACAAATTGTATATCGGATTCATCAGAGGTGGAGCACGGGCTTACCTTAGCATGCTATATGATAAGCGTAATGGCTGGCTCGAGGATTTGTCTCTGCTGGATTGGATGCTCGAGTTCTACAGCTGCGAATGCCTGGACAAACGAGATCGGATTTTTGCGTTGATGGGCCTGGTCAAGCAAGAAGAAAGAGAGCTTCTGTCGGTCTTCTTTCCGGACTATGGTCTGGACCATGAGACGGTCGTGATAATCACTCTGGCTATCATACAGCACGTCAAGGGAACACGTATCCTCGGTCGTCAAAAAGGAGAAGAATTTGAGAATGCGAAGCCCATGTCCGAGAACTTTTACGAAAAGGCTCATGGATCGTCCTGGCCGAGCGCTGTGCTCTCAGTAATGGGAGTAGAGATTACTGCGCATGAAGAGGTCGCCGGATGGCAGGCTGCTGTGGATGCTTTTGATCTTGCCCCGGCCAATAGCCAAGTGTTGCAGGGGCAGTCTCTCGGTGTGTCTAAAAGGGTGCCTTCTTCGCCGTCCAGCAAGGCAGTACAGTGGATGCCGCAGATCGGTCTGTATTGTATTCGAATACTCGGCGTCATCGCACTCGCCGGCCTGGTCAGCAAATATATGGCTCAACATTAAGCGAAGCTTCCGAAGTCATAAAGACGATCGATGGTCCGCTCGACATCCAGACCTGGCTTCTGAGCCCGCGGAAATACTTGTGACTGAAGACAAGACATCCAGCGTGCATCGTTACTATCGTATGCGGTGCAGGATGGCTACCTCAGGAAAGCAAAATGGAAACCAGGAGTAACATTGCGCACCTCCCACGAACTCGAAAACTTTCCAACCTCCTCGTATCTCTGTCTTCTAGAGCGTGCCCAAGGCGCTATGCCTCGCGAAGCCACAGAGGCACGTATTCAAGGTCGCGGCGAGAGAACAAAAATTGTCGTTGTCTCCGAGTATCTGTTTTGCTGTCAACAGCTAGGATGGTACCATTCCATGGCCTGGACCTGACTGGTCAGCGCGAGGTGACGATTGGTTCTGCTAACACGTTACGAAAAGTTTCTCCACAACGGGTTCAAGGCCGGTGACATCAATGATGCCAGCGATGATAATTCCATCAAAACTGGCTCGTAGAAACCACTTCAAGGCCAGCGAGATCATTTATCACGATGGATTGAAACCAGTCAATTTTCATCTTCTTTCCGAGTTGCCATGGTGAACTGCCACACTACGTTTTGAAGCACGCGATATCGGCGGAGAGGCCTCTTGCTGTAGCGCAGCTTTGGAGAGTCGCACGATGATTCGATCATAGGCAGAGAGTGAAAAAGCTTTTATATGCATAAGACTGGGAGAACAGTGTTCGATTTCTTGCTATGGTATTCGAAACTTCGTACGACTATTTATCCCAGAAATCCGGTCCATCAAGAACCACCAACAGACTTTCGTCCTCCAATATCCAACAAGGAAAAACAGCTTTCGTCATCAGAAGAGTTGCCCGTGCTCTTGGTAATTCGTATTGTAAGTGGGCGAAGTGATGGCGGAAGCAGCGGATGATGTGTTGTTCTTATTCTTGGTGTTTCTTGCGTGGTGGTGGGATAAGCATAAGCCGGAAGCGGGAGCTAAGACGGCGTTGAGAGGCCTGATCTGATGATGATGTTCCCAATGCGATCGGTCACATGGCGAATAACAAAGGTCGATCGACTTATCCACACCTTGAAATCGATTATGTTCAGGTTGAAGTAGTCAACTTTCAATCGCCACGGAAGCGAGCGAGGCCGATAGTCTCACGCTCGCAGACAGTGGGGACTGGCTTGAACACTGGCGACCTGGTGCTGACTGAGGCGGCGCTGCTGATGGAAGAGGAGCGGGAAGCCGGAGCGTGGTTGCTTAGAAATCCTCCATCGTCGAGGACGAGGTCTGCGACGGCTTGCTCGTTCTTGCCGGTACTTATGGCTGGAGATGGCAGGGTGTCTTTGGATGTGAGAGCGAGAGGTGAAGTCTTCTCTTGAGGGACGGCAGCGGACAATTGGAGCCAGGTGCCTGGGATGAGACCTATTCGCATTCTGTCGAGGGTAGCAGCTTGCTGTGCGGCTTTGACCTCGTTGTCGCTCGGGCGGTCCTTGTTCCAGAGTCCAGACATTGTTGTTGGTGGTGGATGAGTTGTAGGAGTTGGTTGTGGTAATGTTCCGATTTCTGTGTCTTTGGTAAATGTTCACTGTTCAAGTTGTGAAGTAGTGCTGGGATGATAAAGGAATCACACAAAGGAAGAGGGAAAGCTCTCTTATAGCTCTGACCAGATACACGCCTCCTCTCCCATCTGTACCAGACAGACCTGGGGCACTAAGAAAGTGGGATGCATCGATGCAACGGGGAGCAGCACGCCAAGCGGAGGTTTGATAACGCCGAGTGAAGCATCGTCTCAGCACAACACGCAGAAATGGGAAGGCGACAGGGCAAATCTCTGCTTCGTCATCGACCATGTGACCATTGACGGTTGGAATCTGTGAACGGGGGATTTAAACGTTTGGGCTTGGCTCTGGAGAAATGCAGCGACAGTGCTGGGGAATGCTGGTCAGTCTAAGATCAGGCCGAGCCTTGCCCAGAACTTCTTCCTGGCAACCGTCGCAGCGCGGATGTGCTCCCACACCAGTTAGGAGCTTGCTGTGCTTGTAACTGCCCACTTTTACCCACTGTTCGTCGCTGTTCAAGAGTTGTGGCCAAGGGGGCTAATGCACACCGATCTTCTTGCGTGCGTGCTTGACCTGACGGTCTTTTTGCTCCTGCCTGCGCTCGGGGTTAGCGGAAGGCGAGGGGTGCGACGGTTCGGGGCACGGCGCTGGTTCCAGACTCTGCTCGATGGGGTGGAGGAGGACGGGGGAAATGGAATGGGAAAGCGTCGGTGTCCGGTAGGGCTTGGCTTCGTTCTGTTTCAAAAGCGCTGCGCCCTCCACCCTCCGGTTTTCCCAACTGGGTAATTGGTATGGAGTGCACGCGTCTCCGATCAGCGTGTCAAGATGAGGCGGTGTGGTTGGTGGAAAAGTATGGCTGCGATCTGCTGCGAGACAATGGGGAAGGGGTTCACCTGTGCAGCGTGCAGTGGGATCCCACCTCTGTGGATGCTCTGATACTGCATCTGCGCGGGACTTGCATACTGCTGCTTGTTCGGTGGCGCTGCAGCTGCGATACTGCGGTCGTGCCAGCTCAGCATTCACTTGGCAAGTCTCATGAACGCGTCGCTGCACCATGCTGTGACGACATTGCACAAAAACTACAGCCTACAGCGGTCGCTGCTGACGAAGCCGCGTTTCGTAATCAGATACGGATGTTCATGTGATCCGTCTTAGCAAACTGTCCGGAGTGCGGCCGCAGGACACGAAGTGAAGCTAGGAAGATAGGCTGAGTTGTAGCGGCATGAAAAGACCATTTTGCCTGATGTCTAATCTATGAGTGAAGTGACAATCGATCATAGGGGAACGGAAGTAATTATTCCACAATTCTCTAGCCAGTCCCAGCTGCCCCATGATCAAACCTTCGAAGTCTCAGATGCTGTGTCACATTGAAGCACACCGACCACCACCAGGCAGTGAAGGCGAGTGGACGTGCATGAACTGTATCTCGTGCTTGGCAAAATCCGATGCCCAGAGCTTTTCGTGCTCATATCGTAGCAGCTTTACCCGCTGTCTCAAATGCAATGCCCTTCCAACGCCTCGCTAAACCGACACCCAGTAATGCGTACAATTTTGTGTTGTCCCTGCGACCGCCAGTGCAGTGCCCCGCCACTCATCATATTCCCTTGCCCATGCCTCGTCCTCCAGCATCAGGCGCATCGGGCAGCCTCTCCACAGCATATCCTCCCCTCTTGCACGATATGATGGGCACGCCTGGAATTTTGCGAAGACGCCTCTTCAGATCGCGATCGTTCGTGGCCACCAGGTATACACGTTGCGTGCTGACTCGAGTAACGATGCCTACAGAATTTGTACGACAGTTGTCAGTAAACTTCACGCGCCGCGAAAATGCACAAGGTCGCTCGCTCCCTCGAACTCAGAGAGCGTGTAGAATGAATAACTCACAATCGTCAGCATATGTGCCTTTGTGGTCACATTGCAATCTCTCCCATCGCTCGTCTCTGGCAATCTGCAAGGCAATTCTGTATTTTGGGCCTAGCTTTTCCAATTCGGCCATTACGCACGATGTAATGATCGGAGTACATGAGGCGTACAGAGTGTCCATGAGCCTAGCAAGTAATCAGATCTCCCGCGTCTTCCTGTCGTCAAGAAGGCTGTACTCACGTTGGAAGAAGTGGCAGCTTATGGTGTACTGTGTGACTGAGGAAATTCGTGTCGACCAGGACCGAGTAGGGCGGCGTGAGGGCGGTGTTGTGCTGAAAGAACATGGACGAAGGTACTTGGGGTCTGCAGTGCGCCGTCAGCAAGAGCGTGTCGCATACACTTTGCCGCATTCACATACATCTCTCGTATCAATTCATCTTTGCCCTTTGTCTTCTCTTTCTGTTTCGCCTCCTCGGCGACAATATTCTTCTTCAGCCGCGCATCACGCTGGCCGATCACGCGCTTGACCGCCGCGAACTTGCGCGTCTTCTTCTGCACTCCCATGGTTGTATGCGACAAGAAATGCCGTCGAGAATGACGCCCTCCAGAAATTCTGTATTCACTAGCGGCGGGTGCTGCCGGTAGCGCTCTCTATTCCTGGCGCCGTGCTTGTCTATCCCTGTCGCCTCCCCAACGCCCCTTCCCACATCTGGTCGCACAACGACTCTGCACACGCACACACTTTCCGCTCGTTTGGGACACACTCGTTCACGCGCCCGTCTGTCGCTCACAGGCACTCTGCGATATACACCGTCAACGTTGTCGCCGCATTCTTACCCGTCACCACCGAGCGGAAGAGACGGTTGGAGGCAATCGAGAGGCTGAGCGAGTGGTTCACATCCCTGCCACAGCGTTACCAGAACGACAGCCACCCGGGAGCACATCATATACCAACAGGACGCCGCCGCCTGCGCTCTGCAGGGCCCTCCCACTACTCCCGCTGTGCTACCGTGATTGTTGTTCGACACCGCCGACATCATGGCCGCGTCTTCCCGGTTGATGCGCCTCATCGCGTTGCTACTCTTCCTCTCAGTTGTCGCCGTATACGCTCAACAAGACCTCCCGAATCTCGAAACCGCCACGAACACCAACGATGTCACGCCCACCGAGAACACTGCCAGCGCTACCCCCGAACCCACTGGCGACCAGACCACCACCGAGAACACTGCAGAGACCACGGCCGAGTCTACCGCAGAATCGACAGGAGATGCGACAACAACAGGTGACAGCACGGAGACCACGATTGGAGCCACACAGGCGCCCACGACAGCGACGTTCCCGGATGCTACAACAAACACTGCTCCGGCGACATTCCGTCTGACCGGTCTCCCAACAATTGCTGGTGCTGGTGTTCCTGAAATTGGCGTTCCCTACACTGCCAACGCGCCATTCATGCAAAAGTCGTCCATGCCAGAAGGCACCGTGTTCATTGCAGTTGGTGCAGTACTGGCCTTCCTCGGCGCTTGCGTGTTGGCTTGGCGAGGTCTTGTCGCTTGGAGCATCAACAGATCTGTCAAGCGTGCCGCATTGGCGTCTATCCGCGGCGAGAAGCATGGCGCATGGGGTGGCAGTCAAGGATACAGCACCAAAAGTGCCTACTACAAGGAGTATGAAGCTGGCAGCAGTATGTCGCTGGATCATTTGACTGCCAATGGCAAAACACAGAAGCCAGGCAAACACGACGATTCATACAGACATTCTTCCGCGCCACCAGCTGGCCTGTTCTTCTCTCCGACAGCACAAGCTTCCAATCGCGCGAGCTCATACACTGTGGACAACAACCGCAGCTCTGCATTCTTGCCCGCGGGTTACTACGCATCGCCCTCGGCGGATGCTCCAGCAGGTGGCCGTAATAGCACAGTGATTGGCGGTTCACATTTGGCTCCGTATGCGCGCAACAGTCACATTGGAGGTGCTTCGCCTTCGCCACCTGGGTCACCAAATCCTACCCTTCCTGGATCCCGATCAACGACAAACTTCCATGGCGACTCTCGGGCAGGTCTCCGCACGGCATCTCGAGGACCGCCCAGCAGAGATGGGTACGGCGGAGGCAGAGGCAGCCACCTCTACACGCATCCCAGCAGTAGTAGTCTCGCAGTTGGCCAGAGCCAAAGTGACCTGCCTGGCCAAAGAGCTCCTTCGGCAATTTTCGACGACATGCTCGACGTACACGGGAATGGTCCTCGCGAACGCTATTAGTTGGAGCGTGATTCGAGCAGGACTACGTTGACGCCGTCAGAGAGCAGGACCACCTTGGCTCCGTCAGCTAGCAGGGTCACCTTGACCCCTTCAGCTAGTAGGAGCAGATTTATGGAGAGGCTATCTATTAGCAACGACTGCTCGACTGGTCACGATGCGAATCTCTACTGAAACAGTCAGTGCCGGAGACAGAAGGCAGACTGGCATGCCGCAAACCTGCTTGTGGCAAGCACGCTTGGAAGGACGCGACGGTGGCGCACGCACCGAAACACGAAGCCTTGCTTCGCTCTGGAAGGGATTTTGCACAAGGCTTGCGATGAGGCAATGTCCTTGATGTTTCCCAGCGTGTGTCGTGCAGTGGTGAAAATTGTGCCTCACTTGCTCTTGAGCCAGTGGCATTTCTGCCAATGGAGGTCTGTCGACTAGATAAGAAGCTATGATTGCGATCAGAGGCATGAGTCCAGGAGAAATTTTGAGTATGAGGCAGAGGCACGGGGGCGTAGCGAGGTTGTGGAATGTTAATGTGTACATGATTAGAACTTTGATGCAATTCTTGTCGACACAGCGGCTACATGTATGATGGGCAGATGATACTTATGAGTACTAATTCAACTCTGTTGCCTCTTCGTAATTTTCAACAATTACTATTTGCTTCTCCAGCACAATTTCCTCCTAAGTCTTAATACATAGTATTGCAATCAGCAACGGCGAACAATGTTTAGCATGGTTCGCTCGAACTCGGAATGAAGTGAGAGTGAAGTGAACTCCCGCACTGACCCTTCGGAAGAGCGGACTTGGAAGCGGGGATAACAAGCCGACCTCAACTCTTCCAGCTCCGTCAGCCAGCCATTGAGTTGCGCACAACGACAGCTTCAAATCCAGCACTCTCTCGCGCCGCCAACGACATCTGCACACTCGCTAGGCTCTCGCACTTCGAAAACGTACATCCGGCCAAGGAAGCAAGTCCGCAGTCATGGCCGCCGCGATCAAGGCGATCAACGCCAAAATCCGGTCAAACCCGGTGTCGGACTACCTCTGCTCAACACGTACGTCGCGACCACGGGCTCGCTGTGCTGCACAAGCGTGCGCGAATGAATTGGAGAAGAGAAGAAGCTGACATGATCATGCGCAAACAGATTTCTGGGGTCCCGCGAGTAACTTTGGTATTCCTCTCGCCGCAGTCATGGACACGCAAAAGGATCCTGAAATGTACGTCCTCACAACCACCTCCGTCTTCTCACAAATGTCTCTCACAAGCCCAAGCTAACACACCTTTCTTTCCGCTATAGTATCTCCGGCCGCATGACCGCCGCCCTCTGCGGCTACTCCGCCGTTTTCATGCGCTACTCCCTCGCCGTCACACCGAAGAACTACCTCCTTTTCGGCTGCCATTTGGTCAACTTCAGCGCGCAATCGACGCAGGCTTACAGGTTTATCAACTGGTGGTATATGGGTGGACGGGAAAAGAATTTTGAGGCCAAGGCGAAGGAGGGTTTGAATAAGGCGGAGGGTGTTGTGGGGCAGGCGCAGGAGAAGGCGAAGGAGTTGGTTGGGAAGGTGGAGGAGAAGGTTGGACGGTAAGGTTAAGAGCCTGGGATAGATATGAAAGGAAGAGGTTAGGGTGTTGATGAGGTGGGTGTATACCTCAGTTGGAGTGGAGTGGGAGAAGTGCGATACGGACTTGCGCGTGCGAAGTCGTCTGGAAATGGCGATGGAGCTAGCTGCGAGGTTTCGGTTGGTGCTTTTGATATCTGTATAGTGGCATCTCGATCATAATTGAGCGTTGCAAGATTCAGACACAGTGGACTTCCCGCTCGAGGTCCAAGAACGATACATAACGAGGCTCGCTCGCGAGCTGATCAAGTACGGGTTCACGCAAACAACACAACGGACAATCCCATGTACGAGACATGAAGCCGAGCTGCTGAAAATCTTGCCCCAGGCCACTGCATCAAGACACGCATACGAATTAGAAGAAGTGTGATACCGCCAGACCAAGCTCCTCTCGTACATAACCGAACCAGTCTCTGCAAACCAGTCAAGCGAATCCCCTTCAGAAGCACGATAAACGACGATACCCTCCATGATCTACCAGCCTACCCTCTCAGACTCGCCGACTCCCCATCCCTTCCGCGATAAAACCCTTGCATCTCCGCCCTCTGCTCCTTCCAAATCGCCTTCAAAATCGGATCATGACTCGGATCACCATCCCAATACTTGGCGTGAAAACTCCTCGCCCCACCTCTCCAATCATTTGCCGTCGGCCAATTGACATTCCAGCCATACCACAGCGGCTTCCACGGCATATTCCCATCTTGCCTATGCGCATAATTGAGTAAATTTTGCTCTGGAAAGCTCGGATCGAAACGCCCTTGGAGCTGCAGAAGACTCATGTAATAGTCGAAAAGCTTGAGGGATGGTGTGAAAATGAAGAAGCCGCAATTCAAGTAGCTGAGATCAGTGGGTGGAGGGTAGGGGTGATCGTAGCCCCAGAAGTCGCTGTGCGTGGCGAACATGTAGGTGCGAGGGAGTTCGGCTTCATCTTCTTTGATTGCTTGAGGGAGGGCTTTGGTGCCTTGGGTAAGGGTGGATTCGTCGAAGAAGACGCCATCGAGAGGTGCGGTGACGAGGGTATCGGCGTCGATGAAGAGGATTTTGTCGTAGTCGGTAAGTTGGAAGAGGCGGAGTTTGGAGAGGACGTCGGCCCAACGAGGATCGGCGGCTTGGACCCAGTCTTTTTTGAGTTTTTCTACGAGGACGATTGTTGCGCCGTCTTTTTTGAGGCGGTCGCGTTTGCGTTTGGAGACGTCGCGCGTGCAGACTACGAGGAAGGGAATGCTGTTGTTTGTTCCGGCGGATTTGGAGTGGAGGAGTTGATAGGCTAGGACACGAGCGCCTAGGTAGTAACCATCATCTGCGTCGTCTATTGCTGCTGATTCCTCATCCGTCTCTCGGCGACCACCACTTGTGCTGTCGGCGAGGAAGGTTGCGTAGGCGACTTTGTGCGTTTGGAAGACGACTTGCTGTGAGTATGGTGCTGCGCCTTTGGGTCGAGGAGGCAGCCAGCGTTGGTTGTGGTGAGTGGACCTCAAGGAGAGAGTGATGAGCGATGAGGCTAGAAATAGGAAGATACAGAGACCGACAGTCTTCGGGTTAGCAGCAGTCATTGTAGCATGATGTTGCAGTCGGGACAGTAGAGTGAAAGTAGCAGAGTGGCATCTTCAGACGTACAGCTCGTGGCATTCCAGTCCGGAATCTAGAGCGAGGGGCTTATCGCCAAAGGGATGAGGATTGTGGTACAATTCACTTCAGTCCACGCATTCAATTCAACAAGATCTCCAGCGGTGAAGTTTCTCAGTCTGGTAAGCAGTCGTAGTAGGAGAAGCCATCTCCACGACAGCGACTTTTCGATTGGCGTCGTCAAAATAGATGCATTTCGAGGTACAAGCTTACTTCTTGCGGTCGTGCATGGACTAGTCCTGACCTTATGGACAATCGGTATCCACTGGAGATGTTGTCGGACTTGTGTCTGATAAGGTTCTTGGAAACAGCTTTCAGTTGTGGCATGGCACGAACTACGTCTAAATCCAGGCAGGTTCTGTGCGACCACCTCGCCTCTGCTATTGCAGGGTTGTCAGACATGCCGTATGTTTTCTTGTCAAAGTGTCCGAAGCCGAGATACATATGGCTGTGACACAAGTTGGAAACGGCGGGTGAGGTTGATGATAGACAGAGGTTGACGTTCGAGAAGTAAGACTGAGAGGCGACAGCAAGACACGGGCCGGGATCCGACGGCAACTGCCAATCAGAGAACCGGATTCTCTCCACCGCGCTCACTCAGATGACAAGTTCGAGGCTGCCGTCTGTTTACGACACCATCATCTGCATCCAACTGTGGCGTTTCTGAGAGTTTCCACTGGCACTGCATTTCCAATACTCCAAGTCTTCCCTCTGCCATTCGCTTCCGCCTGCACGCCGAACTTTGCCTCAAGGCGTTTGGCCCAAGAACACAAACGCCTCAAGAACACCATGATAACGGCCAATACCATCCACTAGACCCGACTTGCCCCCACCATGGCTTCGACAGACGAGCAGCGTGAATTGTCGCTCGTCGGCAAGGTCGAGCTGAAGATTGCCCTCACCGACACCGATGCCAAGCTTGAAACGATTCTCAAGACCTACCTGGCACCACTGTTGCTCAAACTCGCATCGCCTCACGAAAGTGTCAGGAAGAAGGTCATCACCATATGTCAGCACGTCAATACTCGAATACAGCCGAAGTCGATTCAGCTTCCTGTTGCGGCTCTTATTAAGCAATTCAAAGAGCAGGAGAGCTCTCTCATTCGCCACTTCGATCTCCTCTACATTCAACAGGGTGTTGTCAGACTATCGAATGCCGACAAGGCAGATTTGCTTCCAGTTGTAGTGAGCGGAATTTCCAAGACCGGACAGCATGGCTCTCAGATCTTCTATCTTCTGTTGCGGATTTTGCCATCGATCGTGATACCTGCTCGAGGGAGCAAAGAGGACCTTGAATTGAGGTCCAATTTGTCAGTGTCTGATGAAGATGCTGCATATCTAGCAGGGAATCTGGGCAAATTGATCCTTTTCAATCCACAGAAATCCGGGGGGAACAGCACTGCGACATGTCCAGGTCTGACTACAGAAGACTATGCTTTCTTGAACTTGAATGGCAAGGATGAGTGGAATCCATCTGCCGGTGGTCTCAACCTACTTCAGACTAAAACTCTCGCTTCCAAACTACTTGCGAGTGGCTTGTTCAACGACAGCGATCGTTTCCTTCCAGCGTTATTCGCCTCGGCCGATCCAGCTTCGTCGATCAGTGATGTTGGAGATGATATATTGAAGCGAGCTCTACCTGCTACCGATCTGGAAGACGAGGCTCTCATCAATACGCTCTATGATTTGTATTTCGGCAAAGGTACTGCACCAAGAGTACGTGCCCCTCTGCGAATCAAGATCCTGAACCTTTTCGCCAAGTCCACCAAAAGTACTACCTTCGACAGTCGGATCATCAAATTGGTCCACGATGGTTTATCGACCACCTCAGATGGTGAAGATGTCGTAATGTCCAATGGACCAGTGCAAAATACCAACATCAGCCGGGAAACTCTCAAATTGAGGGCAGCGATTTTCGCCTTCATCACTTTTGTTGCAAGATTCGGCGACAAATCGACTTTACAGACAGTCGTCATACCTATTGTGACCAAGTTGCGGGATTTTGTCGAGAACCAGGGCTGGCCCAAAATTGGGCCGAGTGAGGACTTGACATCGCGTGCTTATGCGTACGAAGTCATAGGGCTTCTCTCAAAATCTGGTCCCAAGAGCCTGCTCATTGAAGATGAGCATCCTTCCTTGGATCTGCTGCGATGGCTTTTCGACTCCTTAGCGCGCGATTCTTCTGGCAATTCGATCATCGTCAGCATAGAAGAATCCCTTTCAACAATCCTTGGAGGAATGCATCGCTTCCCGTTACAGACGCATGAGCAGCAAGTTCTCGAAGAGCTCCTGATCAATCAGATGAATTATTCTGCAAATCTCGAGGCTTCGTCCCGCCTCCGCAGCACCCGGTACGTGGCGGTAAGATTTGCAAATCGATGTCTACCCTATTCTTCAGTCAAAGGGCGCTGGATTGATGCGCTCGCGATGGGTGCAACGTCCGATCGCCCCGAAGTCAGAGAAGAAGGCGAGCGAGGTCTCAGTCCTTACTGGCATCGCATGCTCAATGGTACTAGCGAGGGCATCGAATCGGCTGAGACGAAGTTTCCGGCTTTCAAGGCAGTCGTCCAGGAGTTCTTTGTCGTGCAAACCAAGATCATGAGCGATGAAGCAGGTGTCATAGCACGAAGTTCGAGAGAGGTATACGAGTTTTCATATCTCGGACTCACAGCGTTCGCCAGACGTATGCTCATTCAAGAAGCATTGAGCGGAGCTCAAATACCGCTCAATATTGACAGCGAATGGGAGCGTCGACTAGATGCGATGGCAGAATCGGATCTGCCTGCGCGGCAAGCAATCAAGAGCAAGGTCTCGGCACTGACTGTGGATGATGCACTTACGATAGGTGTTGTGCTTTCGGCGCTATTTGAGTGCACAGCTCTGAAGTCTACCTCGGGAGATCACGGGCACCTCGTCGAATTGCTCTCGCTCAGCCCAGATACCTTGGTTCAGAAACACGTCGGCCGCGTGACTGAGCTTCAGCAGGTGTTGAAGTCAAACAACCACACGCGTCGCATGGCCGCCGCCCACGCCTTTGGAATCCTTGCATCTCACCAGAGTTTTAAATCTGCGGCAATTCTGAACGATCTGCTAGATGTTGCGGGCTCGTGGCAGACAGCTGTCGGCACTAGCCTGAGTGCCACACACGGCGCCCTCGTCAGCCTTGGGTATTTCTACAGCAGGGCTTCTTGTCGTGGTCGATCGACAGCTGACCTCCCCAGTTTTGGTCGATTCCTCACTACACTGTTCGATGTCTTCGAGAATGCAAGAGATGATTTGCTGCAAGAAGCAACCTTTGTGACGATTGGTCAGCTATGCATGTTCAGCTGCCTCACGGCTCAGTTAATCGGCGAGCACTCTTCGATTGGCAAAGTATTGGAAAAGTTGTACTCGAAAGCAAAAGATGGCAACGAGCCGGCGGTCCTATGCCTCGGACAGCTATCGATGATCGTGCCAGAAGATGGCGACGACTTGCAGAAGATTCAGGACAGCTTGCACAAACTACACGAGGTCCGACAGTCGGAAGTGCACTTTACAGTTGGTGAAGCATTGACTTACGTGGCGAGTGGCTGGCACTCAACTGCTCTTGCCACGAAGCTGGACGTCGATGTCGACCCAGTGCCGCAGCTAGGTCAGATAAGACAACACACACTCGGAAAGCTCGTCGACAAAGTGCTTGCGGACTGCGCGAATACAAAGCCAGCTCTAAAGAAGGCCGCAGTCATGTGGCTGTTATGTCTGGTGCAATTCTGCGGGGAGCGATTGCAAGATCGACTTTCCGAATGTCAGACTGCGTTCCGAAGATGTCTCGCCGACAGAGATGAACTTGTTCAAGAAACCGCATCGAGAGGATTGGGCTTGGTGTATGAAAAGGGTGATCGTAAACTCAAGGACGACCTCGTGCGCGAACTGGTGTCTTCCTTCTCATCGGACAAGCAGCAACTTGCTGGCAACGTCGCCGCTGACACTCAATTATTCGAGCCTGGACAGCTGCCAACCGGAGACGGTTCAGTCTCTACTTACAAAGACATCATGAGTCTTGCTTCGGAAGTGGGCGACTCGAGCTTGGTGTACAAGTTCATGTCCATGGCATCTTCCAATGCAATTTGGTCTAGCAGAGCTGCCTTTGGCCGCTTCGGCCTTAGCCGGGTCCTTTCCGACTCCAGTGTCGATGGATACCTGGCCAACAATCCTAAGCTGTATCCAAAGCTGTTTCGATATCGCTTCGACCCCAACAGTGGCGTGCAGCGCTCCATGAATGAAATCTGGACAGCGCTTGTGCCTGATTCTGCAGCCACCATCACCAAACACTTTGATGCTATCATGCACGATCTCTTGGTGAGCATCCTAGGAAAAGAATGGCGAGTACGGCAAGCATGCTGCGCTGCGGTTGCAGATCTCGTCCAAGGAAGGCCACTGGAGCAGTACGAGGGCTATCTTGAGCGTATCTGGACGCAGTGCTTCAAGGTGCTGGACGACATCAAGGAGTCTGTCCGCGCGGCCGCCGCTTCGCTCGCGAGAACACTGACCGGAGTACTCACCAGAGCTCTCGAGGCTGATCATAGCTCAACCAAAAATGCGTCAGCCATGTTGAAGCACGTACTGCCGTTTCTGTTATCGCCGTCTGGCATGGAGTCGAGCGCGAAGGAGACACAAATGTTTTCTGTGCACACACTTCTGGAAATCATCAAGAAGGCCAATGGAGCGACGTTACGGCCTTTTATCCCGGAGTTGGTCGAGAGACTGATCGGTCTCTTGAGTTCTCTTGAACCTGAAGCAGTGAATTATGTGCACATGAATGCTTCAAAGTACAACCTTACTGAGCAGAAAATTGACGACATGCGCCTGTCTAGCGTACGCAGCAGTCCGTTGATGGAAGCCATTGAGCGTTGTCTGGATCTGCTGGACGAGGAGACGATGCGCCAACTTCAGCCCAGGCTTGAGAGTGCCATGAAGAGCTCAGTCGGGCTGCCCTCGAAGGTCGGGTCTAGTCGGGTGCTCGTATCACTGGCGACGAGGCGTATGTTGCTATTCCGACCTTATGCGGATGATACGCTCAAGCTGCTGGAGCGACTAATCATCGATCGCAACGACACCGTCTCAAGCTCGTATGCCGCTGCAGCAGGGTATGTGGCGCGCGGAGCTTCTGACAAGCAAATCCTGCGCTACATCAGTTTCGCAAGCAAATTATACTTTGACTCAGAAGGGGACCGAGCTTCGTCAACGCCACGGCGCAGCATCGCTTCTGGAGAGTTGATGCTCGCTTTTGCAAAGAATGCTAGCGACAAGTTCAGTGCTTTCGCCACATCAGCTCTACCTTTCGTCTTTGTTGGCAAGCATGATTCCAACGAACAAGTGCGCACGCCTTTCAAAGGCACTTGGGAGGAAGCTGCTGGTGGATCTCGAGCTGCGCAGCTATACCTGAAAGAGATATTGGACCTCTGCATGGCACATTTGGACTCTCCACAGTGGCACTTGAAGCATACGGCCGCTCGCACGGTAGCTGAAGCTACCAAGACTGCATGCGCCGGTGAGTTGCAGCTATCTGCAGCCACTGGTGCCGCCTTGTGGCCAGCTATCGAGAAGGCTCTTTCGGGCAAGACTTGGGATGGCAAGGAGGATGTGCTCTCGGCTTTTGTCAAATTCGTCGAGTCGGCGCAGGTGTACTGCTCGGAGAATGAAGTGGTGCGAAACGCCATTGTCAAGGTGAGTCGATGATGGTATATTGCTCTTAGTCATCCTTTGCTGACAGTATCGCGTTCTCAGATTGCCATCAGAGAAGCCAAACGTCAGAATGTGGGTTATCGCCAGCATTCCATAGGTGCACTCGCAAAGGTCGTACTTGCACGGACTGATGTCGACCTGAGCGAGGCGGTCTTGGAAGTTGCTGCTCCGTTGTTAAGCGAGACCCCAGACGAAGATGCTATGGAGATCGATGGAGCTGACGGCGACCGCAAAGCGGACGAAATGTACGTGCTCCTCCAACCCCCATATTTCCCCCGCTGACGTCCATGAAGCAAAGAGACCATCACGGCGGGTGCTATCGAAGCCATCTTGGCTTCCATCAATCCTCATGCATCATCCGGAACAGAATTGGAGCACAAGGCGTCTCGTGGTCTACACGAAGTGGCTGCTGCGAAGACTGCCACGAGTTCCCGTACCTTGCGGAGCCTTTTCGAAAGCCTTCAAAGCATGTTCGAGCGGGTCCGGAGGGAAGAGCGAAAGTTTGAATTGGAAGCCACAGCCATCGCAGACCTGAAGACCCTGCTATTCGGCCCTTCGATATCGATTCAGGCTATTCGCTTGGCAAGGGCGCATGCGGTGCTGGCGTTTGTGACCACCTGTCCCACGACTTCGGCCCAGTTGGGGGAAGGAATCCGTGCGACCATGGCGGAGGAGCCGTCGAATGAAGTACGACAGGTTCTAGAATCTGCATGGAAAGGCTGCGAGGCGTTATGAGGCGCTGTCTGTACGACCGCGCGCATGGCCAACACGTGGGAATGTGGTCCCGGAGCTAGACTGCAGCCTTCCTGCAGCCATACATAGGGCATTCATAGACTAGCTAGCACTTCATCGTGACGCCAGCCTACCTACCCCGCGAGGCTGTTCGGGGTCTTGAGGTGAGCCTTGTTGACAACACTTACAGGCTACGAGCAGCAAACGGTCAATTCAACTCGCATTCGTCGACAATGCCCGTGTGTTCCAGAATTTCAAGCAAGCCAAGCAAGCCACATGGCGCAAGAGCTTGCTCGGTTGGGTCTGGACCGAGACGTCCTTTTCGCCACAACACCTCGAGACCAGACCATCGCTGCCCAATGGGACACAAGCCTACTGTAATTCAATGTGTCTTGCGCGCCGTCTGCATGACTCTCGTGACGCCATCGTAACCGAAACGACACGGAAAAACCGCCATGTTGACATCAGAGGAGCGATGAGTGATGCAGAAGCTGGAGGCGAATTCCTTCCTCCGCCAGCGTGCACGTGCAGCGTCAAGGACGCTGCATCGGGGCCACGGACACGCTCCCATTGGCAATTGCACGCCCCAATGCACGAGCTAGGACTGTGACCGGCAAGGCGGTTCCAGTTTCGCTGCCCTGCTCTGCACGGAGCGCAGACCGTATGCGGAGAATTTGGTGCAACATCGTCCGTGAATGGTCACACGGGCTCTCAAATATTCACGCAGTGCTGGGGGACATGCAAGGGCGGAACAAAGCACAAGCCCTCAGCCGGAGCCCTAATGCCTACTCTCTGCCACCGGCCACACCCACCCACCGGGCTTGCAGCTTCTTGGCGTGACCACACACGCTGCACGCTGGTGGCCATGGCTTCCTCGTTCGCTTAACACAGATGGCCTGTGATCATGATAAGGCCAGCTTCCAATGATCTTCTTTAAGCAAGCTTCCGGCCACCCTGCGCTAGGCTCCTCAAAGAAACAGTAGCAGCTCAGTAGCTTACCATTCTTCGATTCGCCTTCATATCCCGAGACAGCAACAGGTTGTGCCATTCGGTTCCGTCCCAGTGGCACTATGTGGCAGCACGTGGCAGCCACTATCATCAGCCCAGATCCTCAGCCGTCGACTACGACCATGAGGCTGATACTTGCATCGCGCTTTCGGGTGCCCCTTCCTCCTCGAAGGACGTGTAGCAAGCGTGCGAGTCGATTGACATAGCAGAATCGGGCGCGATCCGAGGCTCGCCTTTTGCTCTTTTCTCGAATGTGGCTGCAGTTGTTTCCGTCCACAAAGTGTGCCGCCGAGCGTATGTGGTCGTCGTCCAAGTGTTACTACCATTCGGACGCTCTTCGACACTGATCGGACAACTCGCCGCAGCCATGCTGCTCAATTTGAGTTCATATATATGAGCGATGCGCTCGCAGCGCTCGTAATTATCCCAAGCGCAGGCTCTGAAATGCTCGTATACCCAGTAGGAGCAGACATTCTAAGACCTTCTGAGCTGCTAGAGCTGACTTTTGGGCGCAGTGACAGCTCTCATACAATCCTTGGACACTTCATCGGCTACATTGACCACAGTCCGGAGGGACCCTCTCGGTCGGCCGTTGTTGTGCTGGCAAGCGAGTAAGAGGATGCAACCCGGCCGACAGCAGGGCACGTCTGGCCCTCCAAAACAACAACAACAATCACGACCTCAACTGCCGCCGCTGGCTCCTAGTGATGCTTTGTCCTCTTCGAGGGAGAAACGACCTTCGGCTCCCTCTACTACCAAAGCACGTACGGCTCGCCTCTCGCATCGATCCCGGGCTGGTTGCTGGACTTGTCGGAGTCGCAAAGTAAAATGCGACGAAGCTCGTAAGTTATTTCCTTTGGCAGGTTTGCAGATCTGCGATCACAAGCAAGGACGACAAAGAATGCCGTCGCGACCGGGCGTCGGTAATTTGGAAATTTTCGATCCTCTGTGCTGACCATCGTTCTGTGATTAGATCCACGATGTGGACAATGCACACGACTGAATCGTAAATGCGACTGGAACTTCCGATGGAACTTCACTGATGCTACGACGAATACTCAAAAGCGATTCAGCAATGTCAAGACAGAAGGCAATGCGGTCTGGGATCCTACCACGCCCACGTCCACGTCTCCCTCTTCTTACTATCAACGAGACGACCTTCCTGCCTTTTCTGAGCTCAAATCTGAAGAAGACCGGGAACGGAAAGCTGGATCTCACAAGCCAGGAACTTTTGGAGTGATCGTCACTCCAGAAAGCTTTCACGACCTCCCAGAATATGCAGCGTCCGCATCTCATGAATCGAGTAATCGACGAAGAACAAGTACTCATTCGTGTCGAGGCGGAAGAAGTAGCCCACGACCTTCACCAAGGCGCGCTACGACCTTGCCTCCAGATCCGAATATGGTGATTTTGGATCGGTTTGAGGATTCATCATCAGAAGTGACGATGCCGATACGCAGCTCAAGAGAGGACTTCTCTGAATCGATCCAAGCTCTTTCGATCACAAGTCCGCCCTACACACCGAGTACGACTTCAACAGCAGCGACAGCAAGTATAAGAGAAGATGAGGAGTTGGTCACCCACTTTCGACGATACATTGTTCCCAGGCTCGTGCATCCACAATCTGAAGCGATGCGCGGTATTGCGTCGCAAGGGTCAACGACCGATGTTCTCGAGCGTGAAGCTGCGAAGTTTCCGCCTCTACGACACGCATTGTGTGCAATCAGTGCGCTGAATCTGGCATACAGTGGGCATTCTTCGCTGGAAGAAGCCATGCAGAATTATCATCAGGCACTTGCAGCTTCTTCTGCTTCCAGCATGGCGAACGATCTTCTTTCAGATGGTGTCTTCTTCAGACATTATCTGCTTTTTGTCTACGATATCTGTGTGCCGATGCAGTCTGACGACCTTGGATCCGATATGTGGGCGAAGCACCTGACACAACTACAACGAATCGCGGTTCAACGGCATCACCACCACAGCGGGCAAGAGTTGCACGCGGATACGATCTGGAATATTTGTGAGCTTGATATTTACGCTTGTTTGATGGGCAGTGGTACATGCGAATTCCTGCGCACGATCATCCAGAACAATATGCTGCCGCATATAAGTCAACAGGTGCCGTCCCTCACAGTAGGACACACTCCACAACTCAGCCCGCATGATGAGCAGCTATTCTCAACGATTCTTCGACTTAACGAAGGAGTCCTCCTTCGCGCTGCAATCATAGCTCAAAGAGCTCAGAATTGCAGAGCAGGAATGGTCAATGACCAGCAAGCCGCTCTGCTGTCACCTGGCCGATTCGCGCACTGGACTGCAATCGCTGCACAAGCACAGAACGATCTCTTAGCCTTTTGGCAAAACGCGCTGCCACCACAGCTTGCCTCTGAATCAACAAACCCAAACACCCTTGGCGAGCTTCCCGACCGCGCCAAAATCGTCTTCGAAGGCGCAATACTCCTCTACCACGCCATGATCATCTACGCCCGCACCAGCATGTTCCGCGGCCAACGCCCGATCCCCACCGCAACACACATGGACATCCCATCAGATACCGAACGACGCATCAATACTATTCTCACCCTAACAAACCAGCAAATCGAAAATGGTCAAGTGGAAAGAAGGAACTCTGTATTCGCAATTTTCATCGCTGGAGTGGCCAGTAACATCGATGCGTCCAAGGTTCGAGCGATTGAGCTTATAAGAGAATTCGAGGGGAATGGGATTGGGCAGAATACGGCTAGGACGAGACAGTTGCTTGTGCAGGTCAGGGAGGAGCAGAGGAGGGTTGTAAGTTTGGGTGGGAGGATGGAGGATGTGGAGTGGTTGGGGGTTGCGAGGGAGAGGGGACTGGGGGTCGCGAATTGTGGGCTTTGAGGACTGGGGTTGTGGATGGGGAGAAGTGTATGTGAGTCTATATGGAGAAGTTGAGTGTGGAGGATGAATTGATGAGTGAGCTATCGAGCCACTGAGATGTGGGGCGAAACGTGCAAACATGTGTCTTTCGATGCTTGATGCTCGACACCGAGTGATGATTGGGTTCAAAGAGACAATAGCCCGCCCCGTGCGCCATGCGACTGAGGCTCGAGCGTGCTGGCGCAAGATTTGGTCATGACTGTTTTCGCTAATGCGCTGCGGCTCCTGTGATTGCAAGATGATCTCTGCGACAGTGTTGCACGTTTGCTCAACGTCGTCAGCTCGTTCACTGAAGTGAGAGCTTCCACGAGATAGCTCTTGCTAGGGTAAGCCCGACCGCCGGTCTCGCTACATATGCAGCGACTTTGCACCGCGATTGTTGGATCCTTCCTCATAATCTCGACTCAGGCATTCAGACTTCGCCGAGCTCCGACTCTCGATGCACCAGAACGTTTATCTTTTTACGATACGCTGGCTGTATGGGTATTCACCACGGCTCTATGCCTGCGTCACTGAAAACATGCCCATGAATCTCCTGCTTTGGAGCGACTAATGCTTTCACCAGCATTGTCGCGCCCTCTCTAGGATCCTTCTTGCCAGCATGTCCGTTCAAATTCGTGGCACAAAATCCTGGAGCCGGACCACTGACGACAAAACCTTCTGCTTCCAAAGTCTTTGCGTAGTACAGCATGACCATGTTCAGAGCCGTCTTCGTTGTTCGATAGATGGGGAATTTCTCCACTGGTTGGGTGCCATCCGCTGCTTTCGCCAAAGAGCTCAAGCCTGTGGACGTGAAAGCGATGCGCTTGCCAAAGCCTCTTTGTAGGAGAGGGAGGAAGGCTTCTGTCACAGCTGCAGCACCGTATACATTTACGTCGAATTGTTCGTGGTAGACTTCTCGTAACGATTGGTTTGAAGTCGCGGCCTGTGCTGTAGCAATTCCTGCGTTGTTGAGAAGCATGTCAAGGCTGCCGAATGTCTGCTTGACTTGGTTTGCGGCACCGGCTATCGATTCATCGTTCGTGACGTCGATTTGGAGAGGAGTGATGTCAGATTTTGAGACGTTGTACGATTTGTCTGCCACGAGGCTGTTGATGGCCTTGTCTGCTTTCTGGAGGTCTCGGCTTCCCATCAAGATGTGGTATTTGCCAGTGGCAGCTAGCTGCTGAGTGGCATAGTACCCTAGGCCTTGGTTGGCTCCTGTGATGAGGATTAATTGCTTGGGAGTTGGAGGCATGGCGCTGGTTCGGTCACTGCTGAGTGAGTATACGAATGCGAGTGTGAGACAAAGGTACAAGATGAGCTGATGGGAAGTCCACAACTCCATTGATACTGCTATCAAGGATCGACTGAGTTTTGCTGTTAAGTCATCGCTATTGCGTATTGCGCGTCGCTCGGGGTTTCGGACATCCTTCGAGACAGAGTTTGGGGTTCAAACCCGAGGGCTGTCGACGTGGCCAGCAGCTGCATTCTGTGAAACACGCACGAGTATTCAGGCCAGTATTTTCTGATAATTCAGTGCTGGATACGAAAGGACTTGTACGAAGCGCCCTTTTCCTGTTTATGCTGGCAAAGTTCGTGCAGTGTGGATGTAGCAACTCAGGTCCAATCTCAAGCATGTGCAAAAGCGGAAGAGCGGCACGTGCCGTACCGCCCGATCCTCCTCTGCTCAATCTCCGAGTCTCCGAGCGGCCGAGGATGAGGTGGGACTGCACATCTTCTCCAGCTTCACACAGGGTTTCCATGTCCCGACACAAAGATCTCAGGTCGACCGCTGGTCTCCCGCCAGGCAGAACGGACCCCTCGCAACTGCGACAGGCTCGAGGTCAGCATGGTGGCATGTACGATGACCGCTGTTCCTCCGACGGTGCCAGGCCAATCACGTAGCTGCAGCCTCAGCTCAAGTGGTGGGCGGTCGGCTCTCAATGCACAGTAGGTGGTGCTGGGAATCTGAGGATTTAGTATCTCGGTCAATGACAGGAAGTCCGGCTTTGCGTCTTTCCCCGTTACGGAGTATAAGAATGTATATGCCAAAGTCGCCGCGACCTCAAGAGCTCATGGCATTTTGAGCAATTACTAACAGCAAAGCAATTGACTTATACACTGCTATTCATCATGGGTTCAATCTCACCTCCAGCAGAGCCACAGATGGCCCTTCCTCCCAAGCTCTCGCCTGCACTGAACGACCGGGAAGCCATTGCAGACACGCTCTCTCGGTTCTGCCTCGGAATGGACACCAACGACGTGGAACTCTTCGATTCAGCTTTCACTACAGACGCATTTTGGGATCTCAGTGGCAAGAAAGTTCATGGCCTGGAGGCCATCCACAAGGAATGCTACTACTACAACATTGTTCGCCTTGACACTACGCATATGGTCAGCAACGTACGAGTCCACATCCAAGAGAACGGCACAGAAGCTAGCATGACTTGCTTATATGTTGCTTGGCATTGGCCAGGTGGGATGGGCATGCATCCTGGTAAGTGGAAGCGTAGATCAACATGGCAGCCACGCTAATACAAGTTGCCAGATTCACATCGTTTCACGACTGGAGGCCAGTACTATTTCGATGTTGTCAAGGATGATGCCAGTGGCCTTTGGAAAGCCAAGACGTTCAGAATGAAGAAGCAATGGTCAGAAGGAGACATTGCTGTGATGGGTCACAAGAAGCCAGTGGAGATGCTCAAGACCGAGTTGGAGATGCAGAAAATGGCGCTTAAGCCTTAAGAGATGCGTGCTGACTGTATTGAGTATCCGATGACTACGAAATTCTGAAAAGAGAAATTTCTCCAGCTTCACACGCACAAGGAAATCGCTTCGTGAAACAAGAAACAAATCTCGAATTCAGGAACGAGGTCTAGCATAAATGTCCAGTCGTGAGAACAGAATAGATCTGACCAAAGTAATCGCAGCCGTTCTTGACGACGACAGACTTCGTGTCGCCCACCTCGTAGACCATGAAACCAGCGAATCCCTTCACGCCCTTGGCGGCATTGTACACATCTGCGAGATGAGCAGTAGGGACGTACTCTGGAGCTTCTGCCTTGTTGCCTGGGATACCGACGTAAAGCTTTGCATTCTTTGAAGCACCATTTGCGATGACGCCTGGCCATTCGTTCAGGTTGAATTGGTTGGAGCCATCATATGCATGCGTTGCGGCGCATTCGTTGTTGTAGAATTGGATCCAGAGATAATCGTACTTGGCCTGGTTGATCGAGTTTCCCATGTTCAGATCCATGTTCTTTCCTTGATCGTGGTTGAGGTAGCATTGAGGTGCTCCGCCGATATAGTATTTGTGAGCTGTATCGGCTTCAAAGTAGCTGCGGAGCTTGTTAAGCATTGCTCCCAGGTAGCCTTTTCCATCTTCATCGTAGGGATTGGATTCGATGTCGATGTCCCAGCCGTCGACCCTCACGTTTCCGAGAGGTCTTTTGCTCTTGTCTTGCACGGCATTTGGAGCTCCGTAGGAGTTCCAGAGAGAATATGCAACGCCTTCTGCGTCTCCTTTGCTGTTGAGACCGAAGTTTCCCTCTGAGCCTGGCATGCTGATGAAGACTTTCTTGCCTAGTTGTTGGCAGGTTCCGATGTCTTGTTCGAGTTGTTCGCAGCCGCTGCTTGTGCCGTCGGGGTTGATTTGGCAGTAGCCAAGGTTACCGTTGGGGTATTGGCCATGCCCGAAGTTGGTGAGGAAGGCTAGGACGAGAATGTCGATGTGCTCTTTGTCTTTACACCAGTCTGCTAGGTTGCCATCGGCTTCGGTGTAGCCTCCGTTGCCCTGTCATGATTAGCCTAGAATGGTCTGTGAATAGAGAAAGGAGATTTTACCCAGTACGCAACGATCTCAGCTAGGGCACCTTGCGCGGCGAAGGCAAGAAGCGCAGTCTTGAACAACATTTTGCAAGTATGAATCGACGAGGCCGGTTGAGTTGCTCATGCTGGTGGTGGAGGACAATCCACTTTATGTATGCCGGAAGTCATGAATTGGGGGTCTCGACATTCTCGAATGAATTCCATCGTTGGTCAACTCAGAGCGACCATTGTAACAGCTGAGGTTACATCGCTATCGTCAAGCGGGCATCCAATGTTGTGCTTGAAGATCGTCTGTTTAAGGCGACCTGCTTGCAAATGAAGAGATGCGACCATGTGCGGTCCATGTCCGGTTGAGTGCAGTCCGAAGTGTGATTCACGCCGTCCATTGTTCTACTCTGAGCTTGCTTCGCGGCAATCATCTAAGTGGGCAAAGCAGTCGATGCTCAAAACGTGCAGGGACGGCGATGCTAGCGTTGTAGGGCTGGCGCGAACCGTTCTCAATGCGGCCACAATCGCCAATGATAATTCTCCGACTTGAACTTCTTGAGGAGAGACTAGTCTTCGCGCAGCAGAGTTTGTAATCGTACTCATGCAATCGACATGTTGGAGCGAAGTCACCGAGGCATGATAGATTTCAGCTGTCGTCTGTTGACAGGCAGCAGCTGCGTCGTCGCTCTTACCTGACGTACATCGACAACGTGTCAACCATGCGTCGGTCCTAGCAGAAACAGGATGTCGATCTCTTCCTAGCCCAGCACTTGTCGACGCTACATGGAACGCTATAGCGGCGGGATGCCGATCGAAGAAGTGATCGTCGCTGGAAAGCTTAGCATGCTTAACGATCCAGATCCGATTTGTTCCTCCCAGTTCAGGGTCACAATTCAGGAGACAAGCAAATTTCACCTCTGACCAAGCACTCCGGACTAACTTCAGACTAGGCAGTTCGCATTGGTGGCCTTATATCAGCGCAGCATCTGTCCCGTCAGGCGTGCCACTGCATTCACTTCATCTTGACATCTTGATTGACGGACTTTACCGCTATACCTTTTATGCTCTATCGACAAGCAATAGTAGAAGCATGCCAATGCAGCGACGACGAAGATCCGGGTGGCCTTATGCCCTATGCCGCTCTGGTGGAACTTCCACATGTCACCTTCACGATACGGAAAAGATTTGCATACCATGCGCTCAATTCTTGCAGCACGGTTCAGCTGGATATGTCAGTCATCATTTCGTGATTGAATCTCCTTCTCAGAGCAGTTAGCACGAGTCGCATCATTCTGCTTCGGCAATTCTGCGCTGATTCTGAGCCGTACAGGAGCGTGACATCGCTGCATTCACATCTCGTGAGGCGTGCCATGCTTCACATTGTACAGCATTCTTCATCGGGCACGACCGATGAAGGACCATGAATGACAGCATGTTGTTCCAAAACAATACAAAAGACAACAACTTCGTCCCTTCTGCTCATAGACCATCACAGCTTTCTCCTATCACTTCGCTCACGGCAGCATGCATTTTCTATCTTTTTTTCTGCCCCTAGCCGGGCTGTCATATGCTTCTCCACTTGTCTTTCCCCGTCAAAATCCCGTACCATCTCTAAGCAATTCGACTGCGCATACGTCCGCAAACACATCACGATTAGCCGCAGCAGCATCATCCAACTGGTGGTATGCCAACATTGATCATGCCACCGGTGCTGTCCGCGACTATGCTCCAGGAGTAGGCGATTCCAACTACCCGATATACAAGTCCGTCAGCAACGTCAATGATCTCTACAACGCCATTCTCTCCGATGGGCCCAATGGCAATCAACGGCCATCAGCGCTGGGCGACCAAGATCCAGGGAACATCATCTACAATGACTACCTCGCCGCATTGCCCAGAGTCGTGTACATCTCACCTGGAACTTATGTTCTGAATCGCAAGCTTGCCCTCACAGGTGACACCATTCTCATTGGTGACGCTGCAAACCCACCTATCTTGAAGGCATCATCAGGCTTCGGTGACCCCTATGTCATCCAAGGAGGCTCCGGCATCACTGATCCCAACGACAATGGCGGCCACGGAGAGCTTCGCTTCTCTAGAGTCATCAAGAACATCATCATCGACACAACGCAAGCAACTGGAAACTCGGACTTGATCGCGCTCGAATGGGGCGTAGCGCAGAACTGTGCCTTGGTCAACGTTCAGATCAACATGCCCCAACAGAAGCATACTGGTCTTTATGTCGGTCAAGGCTCGACTGTCCAAGTCGCAGATGTGGGCATCAGTTATGGTACCACTGGTGTACGGATCCGGAACCAACAGGTCACCCTGAAGAACCTCAAGTTCGACAAGACCACCAATGCGATTGAGGTGGCTGGTGGCTTCTCTATCAACGTTCTCAACCCTTCATTCGACACTGTCGGCGTTTGCGTTAAACAGACTAATGGATCGCCTTGGCTGTCCATCGTCGACGCGACTATTACAAATTCCGGAACTCTGCTTCAAACAACTGGTAATGCCAATTTCATGCTCGAGAATGTCAGTAGGGACAACAACAACGCCATGGCCACTCTGGACGGCAAGACTCTTGTCGGTGGTACCCAGCAAGTTGGTCACTATGTCTACGGCAACACGTATGGCGCGAACCCTGTCCACAAGACTGACAACAAACCATCAGCGGATCGTCGTCCCTCTTCTTTGCTAGTCAATGGCAAATATGCTTCAGTGACGCCGAACCAGCACACAGACAAGTCCTCAGCCGATGTTCTGAACCTCAAAGACTCCAACCAGAATGGAGGGTTCACCGTCCGCGGAGATGCCAAAAACATCGATGGACCAGGTTTGCAGAGTGGTCTGAACAAAGCCGCTGCTGCTGGCAAGATTGCATACTTGCCATTTGGTGTGTATCGTGTCGATCAGACTCTGACTATCCCACCTGGAACGATTCTCTTTGGCAACGGATGGTCTACCATTCAAGGCGTTGGCAACAACTTCAAGGATGAAAGTAACCCTCGACCAGTCGTGCAAGTCGGTGCCCCCGGATCTATGGGAACAGCTGAAATCCATGACATCCACGTCAACGCTGGTGAGCAGCTTCCTGGTGCAATTCTTGTCCAGGTGAACATGGCTGGCGCGCCAGGTGATGTTGTCATCCACAACTCTCTCATCACTCTAGGTGGAACGCTGAACACTGGGCTGAGCTGTGGCGGTAAAAACAATTGTGCTGCTGCGTACCTTGGCCTTCACCTTTCTTCCTCGTCTTCGGCTTATATCAACAATGCTTGGGTTTGGGTTGCCGATCATGCCGTCGATCACGCCAACGTCGGCACCAACACTGCCGGCAAAGGCGGTGTGCTCGTTGAAGCCACCAAAGGAACGTGGCTCACTGGTCTGGGCAGCGAACACTGGTGGTACTACAACCTGGGCTACAACAAAGCATCCAATGTCTTCGTCTCTATGCTCCAATCCGAAACCAACTACCAAGAAGGCAACTCCCAAAACGGCTCTGGTGCTCCAAGCGACCCTCCACCAGGACCTTTCACTCCCACAAGCTCTGACCCTAGCTGGGATCACTGCAATAACGCTCCAGCTGTCTGCCGCATGACGATGAATCAGTGGTTCAAAGGCGGAAGCAATATTGTTAGCTACGCAAGTGCGAGCTGGAATTTTGGAGATAACAATGTTCAGGCGAATGTTAATGTTATTGAACAGACGCCTAGTAATTTGCAGTTGTATGGGTTGTGTGCTGGTCCGAATACGAATTATGCTATGAGACTTCCCGATGGAACGAGGTTCGGTCGACCGCAGGATGGGTTCAAGGGAAGCTGGCAGACTCTTGTTGCCGAGGCTTACTTCAAATAAGCTGAAAGCCTTTTCGTATATCCAAGCGAGTGGCTTTGCTTCTGCTAGAGTGGCTGAGGTCGTATCGATATCTCGTAGCCCGCAGGAGTTTGTGGTTTTAGGAAAACTTGTTAGACGCACACTTTAGCTGCTAGACAATTCAGCATCTCCATGGAAAGTAATAAGTCTATGGCTCCGGTGGCACAGACTCACCATGATGCAGAAAGCGACGAGCTGGAGATCACTCACAGTAGCCTATAATATACATGACTCGAATGAATCCCCGGTTTCTCAGTACAGCTTGAATTGTGTTATAGAACCTCAATGCTCTGTACCAACTCAAGCTTCAACAAGCTCAAAAGCTTGTCACTTTAATCGTGCGGCTGTGTAGGGATCCGATTCTGGGATCGATCTGGCAAGGGTACAGCTATTGCCGAGACAAGAATCTTGATACCTTAAGTGCGAAGCCTGCTGTTGATGGCCCAAGCAAGGTTTTGTCGAATTTGTTCGAACTGTAGCGCTGCAACATCGTGCTTAAGTTGCTCTCCCGCAGGAGGAGTGTTCGTATAAGTCGCTCTCTGGACACAACTATCACCATGGCGTGGGTTCCTCTCTTGTACTTGTGTCTGGTCATTCTCACTGTCGTTAGCGCGTCTCCCGGAACCACTCTCGAAGCCAGTGATCTGAGGCCTAGCTACGACTATATCATAGCCGGAGATGGTACGAGCGGCCTTGTTGTCGCAAATCGATTGACAGAGGATCCTGATAGTAAGAAGACCCTCTACATCGGTCGTGCAGACATGCGTTGCTGATATTTTTAATGCAGTTAATGTCTTGGTAATCGAATATGGATACATGTATCTTACCCATTGAATCCATACGGTGGGACCATCAAATGACAGTTACAGTGACGATGGCGGACCAGATACTTTGGTGCCAGGCATCAAGCCTTCAGACAAATACTGGCGAACTTACACCAGGATTCTTCAGCGTGGATTGAACAATCGATCAGGTATCCTTCACACCGGACAGGTCGTTGGCGGTGGCACCGTCGTGAATGCCATGTTCTTCAATCGTGGATCAGTCGAGGACTACAATTCTTGGGAGGAATTGGGGAATCCAGGCTGGGGCTGGAACGATTTGTTGCCGTATTTCAAAAAGGTATCAGATTGTACTCGAGTACCTCGGAGCGGGGGGCTGACGTCTTTCCAGAGCGAGAGCTTTACACCAGCAACACCCGAAATCGCAGCACAATTTCAGATACCGGCCGATGTAAGTGCTCAGGGAGTGGATGGCCCTGTAGGAACGAGTTATCCGCCATATTCCTTCGAGGTTATTAATTACTTCTATCGAGCCTGGGAAAGTATAGGCGTTAGGAGGAATCCTCAGCCTGATGATGGCCTGACTGTTGGGGCCTTCCATTCCAGCTTATCTGTAAGACACGACAGTATGACACGAACCTCAGCAAGCGCTGCTTATTACAAGCCAATCGCCGACCACAGACCTAATCTACACCTGTTGACTGGGCAGCGTGTGGGTAAGGTCATCTTCGATGGAAAGCGAGCAAGCGGAGTTGAGGTGAGATCGATATCGGCCAGCGGAGAAGACATTGCTGAGAGACTATGAGTACTTTGCGAGAGACGGAGTTCGCATGATTCGACAGGTCCGAGCATCTCGAGAGGTCTTGCTTGCAGCAGGCGCCCAACGTACTCCGCAGCTGGCGCTGCTCTCAGGCCTAGGCTCCGAGAATCTGCTCTCGCAACTTGGCATACCAGTCGTGGAGGACTTGCCTGGAGTCGGCTACAATTTCCAAGATCAACATTCGTACATTACGCAACTCAACCTCACTGGCTGGTCCGGGCCTACGCCAGATTGGCTGTTCTCGGCAAATGTCTCGCATTCTGACTTCGTCCAAGAGCAGTAGAAGCTGTATACCGAGGCAAAGCAAGGTGCTTATACCCTCCCAGCTACGGGATGCGACGTGGCGTTACTCCCATTGCAATATGTAACTCAGCAGCACGAAGAGATCATCAATGCCGCCAAGAAAGTCGACATCACTCAATGTGTGCCTGGAGGAGCAAGAGACTCGGTGCTTCGTGGATATAAGGCGCAACAAGATATGCTCCTGAAGTATTATGGCTCAGCTGAGACCGCCGTCCAAGAGAGTGCCCATACCGGAGGATCAGGTTTGGCGTTAGTGCACCTCAAGCCGCTGAGTCGTGGATGCATTTTGATCAATTCTACGGGTCCTGAGGATGATCCTGTCATCGACTTCGGCACATTCATGCATCTTTCGGACATCGATATTATGGTGGCGATTTTTCGCAAGAACAAGGAGTTCATTCGCTGTGCTCCAATGCAGGAGATCGGAGCTACAGTACCAGATGTCGAACTGATGCTGAAAGTGACGAGCAGATCGTGCAGTTGTTGCGCAATAAGACTCAAAGCTCGTGGCAGCACCCAGTCGGGACCATGGCAATGATGCCGCGCGAGCTTGGCGGAGACGTGGATCCTGAGCTCAGAGTGTATGGTGTGGAAGGACTGCGTGTTATTGATGCCTCCATCATGCCGCTGACACCCGCCGCACATACATCTTCGACGGTCTATGCTGTTGCAGAGAAGGTATGATGAGAAGTGAGTCATTTGCTGGGCTTAGCTGACGTGATGACTGACAGGCAGCGGACATGATCAAGGCAACGTATAACCAGATGCCATGATACAAAAGGACGGCGCCAGCTGCCATGAGTTCAATACTTGTCTGTGATCTGTACTGGCGATATATGGCAGAATAGATTTCAAGGTGCCGGGTCGCCAGTATTTTGGCCTCTCAAGACTCATTGGAATCTTATATGCTTGTCATGCCACGCTCCGTTGGCCCAGATGGGTGCGGTCTAGAGCAAAGCGGCCAGGAAATTTGAGGCCTGTCACTCTGCTGATTTGCCCACGCCGAGCGGATGTGTAGCCTGAAAAATTCCCAAATTGACTGCTCGGGAATCTCAGTCGTGTCAGTCTTCCAAATCACAGATTCGACCTCAGCCTGATGACGAACACGCAATCTATCGAAGTCAGCCAAGAGGTGCGAAAACAGCCACATCTGCTGCCCGTTCATGCCAAGTGGTCCTTCCTTTGCAGTCCCAGAAATTCGCTCAGGTGGGAAAGATGCTGCCCAGAGCTGCTTCTCTTCTTGACGTTTCACAGCTTCTGCTTGCAAATACGACTTGCCTTACTCGAGTGGATCGTTAGGAATTTATCAGTGCATTCTGCAGAGATGCAGGTGAGGTTTTCTAGGCCTAAAGGAGATGCGGCTAACAATCAGGGTCTTTATTGTCCCCTGTCCATCCCTTGCTCGTTCGCCGGCTCACTGGAACCAGGGTTCAAATTGGCTCGAAAAAGTCCCGGCTTGTTTCAGAGTTTTCGGAATTCTGCCATGGCGGACCTTGGGCCGACAAAATTTCTCCTTGGACCGCAGATCTCGGATTTTATGGTGCGATGCGCGACCACTCATGGCACATTTCCTGGCACGTTACAGACTAGAGTGCATCGCCTTCAAGACGACCACGTTCTGGCAGACCTAGAACTCTGGGTGCAGCCGAGCCGCCATTGCGGTGTGGGGACCAAGTCCCGAAGTGATGGCGATGCAGACCATTCTCCAGGCCCCTCCTGACGGGGAGTGCGGTGTCGAAGAATAGCGCGCGAAAATGCGAGGATGCCGTCTGTTGGCGTCTGTCGCTATCGGGAATGTTGCTGTTGGCGCCGGTACGACTTCTGCGAACCCACAGTGCACGAATAAGGTGAGGACTAAGGACGAGATCTGTGCTTCAACAAACAGCGCTATGCCAGTGCCGATCGTGTTGAGAGCAGGCACTCGCCCAGCACGCACACGAAGGCGGTAGACGGCAGACCCGTCATAGGGGCCGCCGCCGTCATGATCGCCGGGCACCGAGCACAGGAATAAAAAGTTGAAGGCGCATTTGAGAGTGAGAAATGATGAGACATCCACCTGGAGTGGCCGATACCGACGCGAAAATGGCTACGAAACCAAAGGAAATCTCGCTGAAGACGATCAAGGACGCGATACCGGCGAAATGCTTCCAGCCGTCGGTCATCAGGACCTGCGCACATATCGCTCTTGACTTGACGCTGGCGAGCGGTCTCGTCCTAGGTGTTTTCGCCATCACAGCACGAGTAGAAGATTGGTGGCTGCGCTCTCTCATCTGGGCGGGCTATGGCTATTTCCAAGGGCTCATGTTCACAGGTATATTCAATCATGCAGCTTCTGAAGCGGTGCAGTGCTCATTACGATCGTAGGCATTTGGATTCTCGCACATGAATGCGGACATGGTGCTCTGTTCACCTCAAATTGGGCCAACGACTCCGTAGGCTTCGTACTACACACGGTCTTGGGAGTTCCGTACTTCTCCTGGAAATATGCCCACGCACGCCACCATCGGTACACCAACCACATGGAAAAGGACACCGCGTTCGTGCCTTCTCGAGGATCGGACCCAACGATTTCTGAGAAGATAGCTGCCATGCTCCATCTTGCTGAGGATGCGCCTCTTTTCACAGCTGGTACTCTTCTTCTTCATCAGCTTCTCGGATGGCAAGCATACATCCTGACCTATGCCAGCGGCGGCAGCAAATCGACTCCTCGAGCTCCAGAGAACAGATTAGGAGATACGAATCTCCTGAACCCTTCCGCCTGCATCTGGACACCTTCACAACGATTTTTCGTTGGCCTGTCCACCTTCGGCTTGGCGGCTGTTGTCTTCGGACTGAAGATGATTGCCGATGTGACCAGCTGGTCGACTGTATTTCTGCTTTATGGTGTGCCATATCTCTGGGTAAACCACTGGTTGGTGGCAATCACGTTCCTTCACCACACGCATCCGGATGTTCCTCATTTCGAGGATTCCACTTGGACGTACACGAAAGGTGCTCTGTCGACTGTGGATCGCGAGTTCGGGCTCATCGGGCGATACATCTTCCACGGAATCATCGAGCACCACGTTGTACACCACCTGTTCACGTAAGTTGAAAATATCTGCAGCCGATTTGATTGAAGGCCAACTAATTTGCGTAGCTCAATACCATTCTATCACGCAGGAGAAGCGACCAAAGCCATCCAGGGTGTTCTCGGAAATTCTTATCATCGGGATGAGACCCCGTTCTTGCTTGCTCTGTGGAGAACTTTCAAGAGGTGTAGGAAAGTTGAAGCTTCCAAGTCCGTTCCTGGTGAAGTACACTGGAAGCCCGCGCGAGTGGGTCTTCGAGATTCATGATCGATCGTGGGTGCCTGGCGTCGGAGTGGTCACAAGTATGGCATTAGCAGGGAGGTCACGTGCGCATGATCGATTTCGTGGTGACTCGAGACTCTTAATCTACGATTTGTCCGATCGCCTCATTGGAATGTCGGAAAGGAGAGGCCAATTCTAGTTGGTGGCCGACTTCAAAGTCGGAAAGCATGTCGAACTGCACAGATCGGTGTCCTGCGCTGTTGAATCACTGCTGTGGCATGATGACCTACTAATGATAGAGAATAAAAAAGACTTTATAGATGGAACACTCCGTATACTATATGATACCCCCAGAAAATCCAAGCTACGATCTAGCTCAACTCGTCTCATTCGAGCCAACAGTGGTGCCTCGAAGCCTCGAGACGACTGCACAGTGGATCGACCAGACCACATCAAAGCTTCCCGTCGTCGCCATCGATGACTCAATTCGGACAATGAACCTCAAGGCTACGATGCATGTACCAACTCATGCGACCAGAAATCCTCCACATGTTGGCCACACATATATCGCTATCTTTGGCGATCAACACTTCCCCGGCTGAGATCGATATCGACTCATGCTGGTACCTGCGGCTCTACCAGAGCATACTCCACATACTGGTCCTCGTTCACGAGGATACCTTTTCCTTCAGGGTACTTCAGTTCTCCAGTATTCTGCGCAATCATCGTGTTCTTCGGCCACTGACTTTTGAATGGTTTCTGCGAACTGCCTCGCATGCCGATCATGCTCTGCAAGTGAAGTCTGGTTGAGAACACCACATGTGGGTTAATCCGACCTTCCTCCAGTTCTCCGTCTCCGGGTCTTGACCAGGGCATATGAAGTGTTTGCTGAGATACTTGCGAATCGAAACAGGTTATATCGACGCATCGGCCAGTCGCGCGTGATCCTCACAGGAGTGGTAATATGAATTTCTGCTTGTTTGATCTACTTGCACAGCACGACATCGCGGAAGCACGAAGTCTCAATGAGCACAGTCAGTGAGCAGAAGCCCTTCGATGGAGGCTTTTCGATATTTCCCACGACATCTGCCTTCAGGCCTGAGCAACGCCCCTTGATCACCATTGGGGCATGGAGAGAGGATAACTATCAATCATATCTTCGACATTTCTTCCATACCGTCCAAAGAAATGCAGATTCTGTAGATCTCGTGATGCTCAAACGTCTTATCACACCTGGCAAGCAATGCTTGAGCTTGAAAGCGCAAAACATCGACATCATGTGAGGCGGAAACATCAAGATCCACTGTATAACTGATCAAGAATGGAAGAAGCGTCACGCAACACACCACGCGAACTTGGACTATCTCGAGGTACAGACAATCTTGCTTCTCAAGGTAGAAGCGATCAAAAAGAGCTCGCTAAACTTGATACAGAGGCCCTCTAGCCCAAAAACCTTCCATCTTCCAACGGCTCTTCTGCAATTCTTCTTCCAAAGCTGGGTCCTCCTGACTCCTCCGAAACCATTTCTCGTGTACTGCGGCGATTCCATTCTTGTAGTCCTCATGCTTGGGACTGTTCCTGATCCAGGTGTGTTCGATACGGTTCCACGGCATATTTCCGTCTGGTCGATGTATGTAGTTCCATAAATTTTGCTCTGGGGCACTACTCGAGAATCTCCCTTCTATCGACGCGATTCGCACATTGTACTCGTATATCTCTTCAGAAGGACGAAGAACCACGAAGCCGGCATTTATTGGTGAAGGTCTCCTCTTGGCAGGCCAAGAATGTTTAATGCCTTCTTCTGGTGAAGTGTCACCCGCCATGAGATACCTTTGAGGCTGCGGTCCTTCATCATCCTTGACGTTGGAGCTGTTATCAAGGTTGGTGCGGATTTCCGTCGTAGGCGATTCGAAAATGTCGTCCAGTCCTTTGAAGATGACAATGTCTGAGTCGAGGAGCAATACCTTTTCAAACTGGACCAGCTTGTACACGTTGAGTTTGTCCATAACATGGGCCCATCGATCACGACCTGGCTTCATCCATGAGAAGTTCTTTGTGGGCACTTCGACCACTGTGGCGCCTTCGCTCTGGAGTCGATGTCGTTTGGAATGTGAGACGCTTGGAGGGACGAGCACGATGAACGGAATCGATCTCTCGGTACGTGTTGCTGGGTCATGCAGAAGTTGATATGTGAGCATTCGTGTGCATATTAGGTACTTGTCGTCCTCTTCTTTCTTGGCACCTTCGGTGAACAAAGTTGCATAGGCATATTTCGAGGTCGTGGATTGGACAGTGTTGATGTTAGTTGTGAGCTCCGGCATATCGGTTCGCGTTGTGGATCCGAGTATGTTCGCTCTCCCATCTGTTGCATGCAGAGCAACGAGAGGCGAAAGTGGTTGGAAGCGTTGGATGGATGACGTGATGAGGAGGCATGTGGCAGTGAAGAACAGCAGAACGATGGCTGACTTTCTTGCTTTGCTCTGGATTCGCCAGATGCGTGTAAGGTCGATCGCCATGGCCGAGTTCTCTTTCAGGTCGAATTCGCATGGAGGTCTTCAGTGTTGGATGGGGCAAGTATTCAACTTGGCATGCCGCAGGGTGTATCTAGTCGATGCTAGAAGATCAGCCCAGTCGAGCCCTTGCACGGCAATGCGGGCTCTCTCTGGATATCCATGTAGGCGAACATTGTCCATGGTGCTGCGCCACTTTCGAAGGGGCTACTCACTCCTGAGTCAGATTGATCGGGGCTTGTTGATGGATCGATGGGACAGGCAAGCCAAGGCGCTGACTCTGGCCCAGTCGCACATATTCATTAATCATGTCTCCTGCAAATAACACGCCTGCTGAGATGTGTCAACACTCTGCTCGCGTACTTGCAGCTTCGTATTGATATATGCAGCCACCCGACGGCAGCAATATCTACCCGACTTGCGAGCACCAAAGCGTCGAAATAGCCAAGACCGATGATCACGAACGCCCGCAGCCCGCGGGTACATGCAGCGTTCCTGGTCTCGATGTAGGTCATTGGTTCCAGGCTGACGTCCGCATGGGTATTGTGGAATCGCTTCTCACGCCGCTGCAGAGCTTAGCCCGAGTGCACGCCCAACGTTGCTAGAGCATTGCTACGAAGAAATCTTGTCTGACTATGGTGTGCCATTTATCGAATGCTGTTTGGCCCAGAAGTTTGCACGGATGTCAATCTATCGACGCCTGCAAAGGTCAATGTTGAATGCGTTGTGTGTCGATTCCTGGCTCGTCAACGAAAAGAACTGCCCATCATAGTGTTCAGACTCAAGGTTCCCCTTTTCCCCATCAGACTCCATGCCACCCAGCTCATCGCTCTCGAGCTCCTCTCTTCAGACTCCGACAAACATTGTCCCGAGCTACCCTCTAATTGTCTTATCCTTCGCTTCGGACACCACTGGCTTATCCCACGAAAGTCTCTCCTTCTCAAGTTTCCAAAATAACGCAACCTCCGCTGGCAAAGTCGTGTCTTTGAGTTGACGAGTCCAACCAGAAGATGTGTTTGCTGCGTAGTCCAGCCACTCAGAAATGTGCGCCTTGTTCTTCTTCTTCCCTGCGAAATGTGATTGGAGATCACCCTCTTTGATCGTGTTCGGAGGAACCGTTGCTCCGCGAATCAACCTGTCTCCTTCGCGTGGTCCTCGATAAGCGTTGAACCATCTCTGCGGTACGAATGCTGTGCTGTTCTTGTACTTTTCCTGTGATTGTTGTTAGCGCAGATTTTTTCGAACAGTGTTCAATCGAAGGATTGTTTACAATCTCAAGCAGAATCTCGGTCGCCGATTGTTCTGAGTATTTGAGCTTTTCTTCTGGTCGATAAGAGCGCAATGCAAGCACATCGATCAAAAGTCGAACACTCCATTTGTGTACTCGGATGAAGAACGCTCCTGTGTTAAGGCCATTGTGATCATTCGAAATCAGTAGATTGATGTGGTCGAAGTCCTTCGGCGGCAGAAAGATTTCTAAAGGCACATGTCGATTCATAAGGACGAAATCTGCATCGCAGAAATGCAGCCATTGCAATCGATCTCCCTCTGGCTTGTGCAACTCGATCAGCAAGACACTCAGAAGCCATGCATGTTTGGTCCATAAACCGTCCAGGACTTGTTTTTCGAAGAGCTGGAAAGGATGACCTTGAAGGAGCGCATGCTGTCTGTGGCCGTCGACCACTCGCTTGGTGATATCTGATTCAGCTAATGTGCCGTAGACGACCATCACTTTGCCGACTTTGGACATGACTCTGTTTTCTTTCGTTTCGTGCCCTTCTTTCATCGTATGCTGTGCGTTGCTTTGCATTGTCGAGCCAGACTCCGGACGGGATTCAGTGGAAGAACTGATTGCCAATAGACTGGGAGTCGAGGTTGCTGAAAGTACTTGTGTCTCGCTATGATCTTTGAGTTCAATGCAGTGTGAGAGAACTTGTCGCGTCGATACGTATTCCACTGAGGTGTAAATCGCGAAAAGGGCCAATAACATGAGCAGTGTTGCCCGTTGGACCATCTTCACGATCTCCGGGCGAGTATGCTAGACGATAGAGGCCGGGAGGTCGCTGTGACTGGCGAGTTCAGAGTTTGAGAGTGTGTGCAGACAACATCACAATGGCCGCAATCGATCTTTCCTTGTTTCAAGGCTAGAGAGGGCGAGTTTAAGCTGTTCAACACGTTCTGTGCGCCACAATTGCCCTGACCATCTTACAATAGATGGAAGCTCCGGATCGCTGTGTCCAAATCAAATCTAGTTGCAACTACAACCGTCTTTTGGCGATCGTGTTTCGGGAGCCGGCATGTGGCTGAGGTGCTATTGCATCAAAGCAAGAGAGGAGTTCCGTGCGCTGGTTCTGGCGTGTTCCCGAGGTCGGTCTCGTCATGAGCGAAGAGCAGAAGCTTAACAGTAAACAATTTCACTCTGCTACAAAAGGAACTTTCATATTCGGAAGATACCGCTTGATGCTGACGAGATGGCCTCCTCAGCCCATGCAAGCAAGACACTTGCTGAAGCTGTGGATAATCGATTAATAAATGGATCACTTGCTGCTATCCTGCGTAATGTGAGGCCATTTTCCAGTAGAGATGTGTTCTCACGACCGCTCGAATCGACTAGGCTTGGGCCAAAGGCCTTCAAATAGTCTGGTCATTGATTCTGCCAGATCTCGCAACTCTGCAGGATTATGAGTAGACACATCGTCATTCAAGCATAGCTGGCCGACTTGTTTCTTCTTGGTCAATAACCTCTTGATCAGCGTCGTTTCCACTTGTTCAGCATCGGTAACCATGACAAACAATGCGTCAGGCTCATGAACGACATATTGATACCGCATCAATGCCTTGACCACGATGCCGAACTCCTTTGATTCTGTAGAAAGAGGCATCATGGATCCGAACCCTTTGCGCTGCCGATGAAGTAATAGTTTGATCAAGCAGTCACCACATTCGGGCTGCTGACGTGCCACGCGATCTAGAATCGCACCAGTCGAGAAGACTGGTGCTTTGGAGGAACTTTTCGTCATATCCTCTGCAGAAAAGCCTGTTGCAAGACAGTCATTCACATCGAAGCTCAGGCAGTCTACGTCTTTTATTGCAAGAGGGCCGTCCATGGAGGTCCACAGAATGTCGAGATTGACCTTTGGAGGATCCAGGCCTGCACTTTCCAGTGTCTCTGGGAGATGGTAGAAGTGCCGCGTGCGGTATGAGCCTCCCATATTCCGCAGGCCATCTTGAAGATCTTTGATGACCTGTTCTCGTTCTGGCCATGATAGATACCCGTTGTGGTCTTTATCTGATCGGTGCATGAGATAGCTCCATAGCAGTACCTCTCGATGTCTTTCGATTGCGTAGTGAAAGCTTGCATACCAGCTGTAAAGTTGGAAACCAAAGTCCCCTCTGAACCTGCTGCAAGCACTTTGTAGCTCAGGTTTGGGAAAGGACAGCATAGCTTCTCGATGGAGTTTGCGGGAAAGTGAATGTCCAAAGTGTGCTTGCCCTTTTCGCTTTCTAGAGCCGAATCTCTTGTTCAACAACCACGATGTATAGATCAGCCACGGCTTCTCGCCAAACCTTTTGGCATCTGCTTCAGTTGGCGTATGCAGAGTGTTGTAGCCATTGGTTTTGAAAGCATAGAGCGGTCCGTACAGAGGTGAATAGATGTCCGAGGCGGCATGCAGTCGACCGAGAAGCATGTCGTCAGACAAAGCGAATAGTCTGTCGACGCCTGATTTTGTGTTGTGCAGCTCGTTCTCAATACTGAGAGAGTTGAAAGTTGGCAGACATCCTCGTTTCTCTTCGCCAAAGAAGTCTTCCTGTGTGAGGACTTCGAAAATGCCACCAAGCTTGCCTTCGTCCAGCCATGTGGGAATTTGCTTGGTTGGAAGTCCAGAACCATTATTGTCATTCAACGAGTTGACCAAGAGCTGAATCTTGTTCCGAAAAGGTGCATGTTTCCCGACGCTTCGAATCGAATACTTCGACTCATTCCAATCCCGATAGCGATTCTCGCCATGCCTGCCAAGCCATGTGCCATCGTCATCGTTGAGCGTCGAATTGAGCTCGTAAGGCCGCATTGTGTCTCTGAAGGCCTGCTCGGTGCCATTGACCCAGGTGTAGACGAAGTCTATGCGAGGCTCGCTCAAAAGACCCCATTTACTAACATCATACGTCCCGTTGACAACCCATTCCGCTTCCCATCCGTCCAGAGTATCGTTCTGGACAGCATCTTCGAAGGGAACATACACGATGTCCGGCAGTGTATCGGCCAGCTCCACAAGAGCAGCATATTTTGCATACGATGGAAAGCCGGGAGTGTCTGGAGCATTCAATGATCTTGGGTCCGCTTCAATCGATGGGCTGATGGGGCGGCTCGTGAACTTCTTGGTGTCTCGCTTTAGGCCCGCCTTGTGATCGGTCTGCATTGACAGTCCTGCCTTGTGTTTGATGCGCACTTCTGAATCATCACTGGCAGATCCTTCTGAGGCAAACAAGTCCTTCGGCATTTCTTTGATAGAGACTTCGCCGTCCCAGGCCTGCGAGGCCAATCTTGACGTTGACCACAACAGACACAGTAGCGCAATAGCCGGAAGAAGAACCAACCATCCTGTGAAGTTTCCCCGACGACGTGTCCTCGAGATCCATGAAGAGCCCATTGGGCGTTCTCGTTGGCCTTGGTGATGATGACAAGAGCTTTCGACGTTTTTCCAGGAGTCAATGCCATTCGCGCCATTGCAGAGTGCCATTCTTCACCCGACAATCTTCCGATACGCAGTCTGGTAGTATCGAAAGCTGGATCGAGCAAATGCTATAATGCGTAACTGTTGCGAACGGGAACATGCATGTTTCGGGATTCTTTGGCCCCCTGTCGAGCTCCACAAGGATGATGGCCAAAGCTGTTGGAAGCGTCCAACTTCTCTGAATGGTGGCTTTGTGGCTTGTTCTGTACAGGCCAGGAGATGAAAACAGTGAAATGACAAACGAGACACTCTGGATCGCGAACGACTCGCCGACACTTGGCGCAATATATTGCCACTCCGTCAAAGCAACAGAATCTACGAAAGATTTAGACGGAAAAAAAAAGCCCTACAATGTGAATGAAAGCGTCCGAGCCGACCGACGATGGTGCCATCACCAAAACCGATCTCGACCATTGAAGACGTGCAGGTCCAAAAGGTGTCACGAGCCCCAGAATAGAAGTCCACCACGCTTCATGACATGTCCTCGCGGCTGTTCGAGGCCATGTCGTTCGAACATCTTATAGGAATGAGGACGATGATGATGGTAAGCCGTAGGCGTTGGGTGCTCGTATCCCATATCTCCAGATGGATCCGCCGATGAATCAGCAGATCGATCAGCTTCTCCACCAGAATATCCTTCTGTTGGCTCCGGCTCGTCTTCGGTCGTAGTGATAGAGGTAGTGGTAGTAGTGTATGTGGTTGGTGAAGAATGTGTTAATGAAATGGTGGAAGTCGCACAGGTCGTGCTCGCAATTGTTGGGACATTGGTAGAGGAAGCAATTTCCTGGGCATCTTTGGATGGCATTGCAGTAAATTGGGTCGTAGCTGATCGTGTCATTGTAAGGATTGACGACAAATGCGTGTATCCAGGCCTTGCCGTCTCATGTACAGCGGTCGGACTGTAAGTCTTGGTCGTGTTGACGGTATGAGTTTTGCCACTCGCAGCGCACGTCATGGGTGATGCGATCCAGGTCTCGTTAGAAGTTGTGCAATGTTGATTCGAGCAAAAAATGACTGTAAGGCGCTGCGTGAGAGCGTTGTTGGCACCCGGTCCACAGTCCGCACAAAGCCCGCTTCCTCCATAACCCAGGATCGCCAATGGGCCGATAGAGTCATACCCGCAGAATTTCTTGACGTTGATCGTAGTGTGCGTGACCTTGATCGAAGTGGTCGGGCTCGATGAGTTGTGATATGTACCATTCAGATTTGTGCCCTTGAAGCTGGTGCCGACGATTGGAGTACGTGAACGTGTGATAGCAATGGTCGTAGTATGCGCCTCGGTATAGTGAATTTCGCCGAAAGTCACTGGCTGGTTTGTTGTCGTCACCAGAGTCGATGTCTTTGTCTTGTTCACAAAGACAGGAATCGTGGTAGACACCCAAGCATATGTGCTACACGAGGGAACAGTCTTGATCGTAGATATGATGCCCGTTTTGTGCCGCTTCGTGTAGGGATGGAAATCTGTCGAAGTCGATGGCTCGCAGGTCGACACCATTTGATATTGGACACTGATCGCGACAGACTCGGGTGCAATGGAGGTGCTGCAGTGTGGACAAGGCGTGATTATTGCAAGATCTTGAGCCTGGGTAAGTTGGACCACCCATTGCCAGACAGCTAGAAACGCAAGCCATCGCCATAGGAGTATCTGAAGACCCATGTCAATTATGCTTGGCCTCTCGCCGTGAAGTTCGACGAACAAATTCGACGTCCACTGGCGGTGTCGTGCAAACTTTTGCGAAAGCCCTCGAGGTAAAGACCGGAGGCCTGGGCCTGCCCTGTTCCTGCATCTATCAGACTACTGCTGGATAGGAGTCATGATAGCTGAGTCGTTTCTGTGAATCAGAGGCACAGAGTACAGACATGAGCTGTTGCTGACCACTGATCGAGAAGACATTCGAAGATGGAAAAAGTTCGCTGTGTCTTCACGGGGTAATTACCAATAGGGAGTGAAGCTGCCGAGGAACCCTAGGATGTTCTGGTCAGGTCGAGGCTCCTCAACTGAAGGTATCAGATCCATCAATGGAACTCGCCAAGCCACATCCTATGAGTGGCAATCATATGCATCGAGAATATGTTAGGCGATTGCTGGAGTGGCAAATTTCCAGAGCTATTGCGAACTTGTGTCTGCATAGCCCTAATGGAGAAGCGATAAGCGAAGTCGTTGTGACTTCAACAAGAGCCGAGCAGTCGTGAATATTCCTGGCTTTGGCGTCGAGGCCCGAATTTCTTTGCGGCAGTCTCAAACCTGGCATGTTCTACACCCTGGCATGCTCTACAACCTGGCATGCTCTACACCCCTGTGGCTTAGTCTCTGATCCAGACATTTCTACATTTCATCTGACGAAATGGCGCGGTAAACGTCCATCGATATGCGGATCAAATCGATCTCTGGACTGTGCATGTAGAGACCGTGTCAGCTCGCGACAAAAGAGGGAAATGGATCATGCGACAGGTTCCAACTGCTCCCCATCGCCCTTGTCCGGGAGATATCGATTACGCACCTTTCCGCGCACTCAATCTCGCTATTTCCGCAAAAGTCATCGGGAACTTGCAGAACTGTTTCGCGGGCCTTGAGACTATTGAGGAAGTGAGGTGAGCCAAGCGAAGGGTCTGTGCAGAGAGAGACAGGGATCTTATGTTGTTTGTGGCGGTGTACTCCGTAACTCTGCTAGGGAGAGAACTACAGATGGTTGCCATGTAGCAGGTCAGTCGCTGGCCATGGAAATCAGACACCCAATGTACAGAGGCTCTTGCGGTAGGTACATGAGCCCAGTTGGTCCTGCGAATCTTTTCCGATAGAAATAATGTAGACCAAAGATTGGATTCGAACGATAAGTGGCAAAGTCGCGCAGTCCCTCATGAGAGTGGGCATGATTTCGAAGCTCGCTTCGCAGCAAAACTGCGTATATCCAAAACTTCTGTGTTGATACAAAATCTCTATAATCTATATCTCATTACTTGTTCATTATACCCAAAAGCTCTTTCATTTCTTCTCCCTCGTCTCTCCCTGCGAGACGACGTTCTGAGTCCTTCGCTTCTGCACAGGCAAAACTCGGAAAACATAGTACAGCGAAACTGCAATTCCCACGCTGGCAATGATGTAGACCCATCTGTGTGAAAGTCAGCTTCAAGGTTCATAGGAGGTTGAGATGGTGGGGTTCAACATACACAAGTCCAAAATCTCGCCATCGGTTCCCCCACTCGATTCCAGCATTCGAGAGGTATTGATCGGCGGTCGTAAGAGAACAGTACCCGCAATCGCTCGTCGCTTGAGGATTCTGAAGTACGCCGTTGGCGGTTGTCATGTAGTCTGCCATGTACTCGCCACAAGTCTGCCCCACTGGAGGTTGGAAGACGTTGATTTCGCTTGATGAGCACTCGATCGGGCGCTGATGAAGCATGGTAATTGCGATTGCGGAGATGAGGTAGGTCATCGGCGACGTCCTGTACATGAACATCCAAAAGCCTGGCAGTTGGCTTGGAGGCTGCATGACACCGCAGAAAATGATCATCATCGAAAACAGCAGGACGACAATCGCACTTGCTGTCAAAGCGTCTGGCATGACGACGATGCACATTTGCGAGAAGACCGAGGCGTAGATGAAGAATGCGATGAAGAGGAGGAGGACCAGGATTTGACGTTCTGCTGTTTGGCCGGCGCCGACGACGGGGTAGTAGAAGACTGTCCAGGTGAAAATTCCAGAAAGGATTTGCCATGGGACTTCGACAATGATGTTCGCCAGTAGGAAGGCCTTCCAGCTGTATGCCTTGCTTGGACGCTCGCGGACCTCGTACAGTGCGCGTTGTGTGACGAAGAGCGGCATGACCTGATTTGTGATGTTGGTGAAGATACAGACGACCATAAACACGGCGTAGAGGACGTTCTGCATGCCTTGCAGCGAAGTTTGAGCGTCATAGAATGAGAATCCAATGAACAAGCCTGATCCGAATCCTAGAGCGACTTTTGCGATAATGTAGCCTGGCATACGCCAGTACTGCTGAAATACTCGTCTTGTCACTTCAGCGATTTGGAACGATAGTGGCATGGCGAACTCTGACTGCGTCGAATCGTGCTCCTCGTTTCCAGAAGGGTTCAATTGTCGCTGAGTCTGATGGATTTCCTCGATCTCGTCCTGAAGTCGTTGCGCCTCTGGGCTCTTCCTCCACGTAGAAACCCAGTCTGCTGTTTCGTCTCCAACAATGTCGAGCATGTACTCTGCAGGATTCTCTTCTGGATCGCAAGGCCTAGCTCCGTTCTTATTGAAGTAATCAAGTAGCGTTCTGTAGTCTTGTCCGATCTCGCCAAAGTACACAGTTTGCCCGCCTTTCCTTAGAAAGAGAAGACGATCGAATTCGGCGAAGAGAGTAGCACTAGGCTGATGGATCGTGCACAAAACCGCCTGTCCGTTGTCAGCCAACTTTCGCAGGAGAGAGCAAATAGCCCATGCACTTTGAGAGTCAAGTCCGCTTGTTGGTTCATCCAGGAAGAGGAGCAACTTGGGCTTCGCAGCCAGCCTGTGAAGAAGTTAGTCAGCATGTAAATCCGGCATACAGAGATTGATCGACCTACTCCACGCCGATAGTGAGCAACTTGCGCTGCTCAACGTTGAGTCCCTCACCTGGAACACCAACCACGGCCTCGGCGAAATCCTCCATGTTCAGAAGTTTGATAATCTGTTCCACATATGCGAACTTTTCTTCTTTCGATACGCTTTCTGGCTGTCGAAGGAGTGCAGAAAAGCGAAGCGATTCTCTTACTGTTGCTGTGTCTAGATGCAAATCTTGTTGTTGCACATACCCTGTTTTTCGCTGGAAGCTGGCATCGAGAGGCGCGCCGTTGACGAACATGGAGCCTGTGATGACACCCATGCTTACACGTTGGGCGAGTGCCTGTAGAGACATGCGTGTTAGCGAAAGCGCACGCCGCTGCCATTTGCAGTCACACTTACGTCCAGTAGAGTCGTCTTTCCTGCACCAGAGGTACCCATCAGAGCGGTCAGTGTTCCAGGTTTGACATATCCGCTGATGTCGTCGAGCAGACGTCGAGGTTCGCCTTTGATCTCAATGTCGTAGGTAACATTGCGCCAAGTGAACATGTCTGTCTGCGCAGTGATTTGAATGTCGCTAGCGCTATCATTGCTCTTCTCATCTTCGGTGCTGAGCTCTTTGATCGGCCTCGCTCTGTCTTGCTCACCAGTCTCGACGTCGGAGACCTTTTTCGTGTCGGCATCCTTCAAGTAGCCTGGCACGCGCCCACGACGGAACACGAGAACTTCCGCCTGGGATGCAGTCGTCGAATTGAGCTCAACGATGGTGAAGTAAAGCGACAAGAATCCGACCAGGAATGCAATGAGAATTCCAAAATTGCGCCAGACGTTGTCATATGTGTATCCGAAAGCGGCATCGATGAAGACATCACCTTGCACTGTCAATTCTCCTGCCACAGCACCTTGGCTCGAGCAAACAAATGTGTCGCCAGTCATGTTCGCGTAGTTCGGGACGAAAACTGCGCAATCGAACTCCCTGCCGTGGAACTCATTGGCTACCAGGATTTCGAAGCTGTAAAATACTGGATTGATCCAACGAATCCACGCAAACCAGTCACCCATGTACTGTGTCGGGAGGATGAATCCGGTGTACACTCCAACAGCCAGCAGAAGGACTCCGCAAAACGTCATGGCTTGAGATACTGTAGATGAAAGTGCAGCGATCGATCTGAACAGCGCTGCCATTGTGAATGTTGCCATATAAGTGATGAGGAAGTAAAGGAAAAAGTTTCCTGGCTCAGCCGTCAGTCCGGAGAGGAAATAGATCACCAGATTGAAGGCTGTTCCAAGCAGAAACTTGGGTATGATGTCAATCACAACTCCTGCGATTGCTTCAGTGGCCGGATGATAGAAGGCGTAGGATTTGTGTTTCTCGACGATAGGTCGCTGTTCGTATAAAGCATTGACCTCGTTGATGGCTGAGAAAACGCAAATCAGGATCGCGAAGAACAAGGTCGCTCCCTTGGCCGAGAAAGACGCTGTGTCGTTTGGTGTTCCGAAGTAGATGCTACCGATGAGAAGTGCCTGCCGGATAGTCAGCTTCAGCCACTTGGTGAATATCTGGGATTGTGCTTACCATGATGACATTCATGATGATTGGTGCCACCGTGGCCGGTGGATCGCCCAAGATACGCTGAAGAGCGCGTTTGGTATTGAGCTTGATCTGCATTGGCACACTGACAGTGTACGGCGACGATTTGCGCGTGTGTCGTGATTGAACACCAGCCTTGAATTCGCGGAAGTCCTGCAACTCATCTTGGTTCCCGATAGGCTTCTCCTGCTCGTACTCGGCGATCTCTCGTTGCAGCTCCTGATATTCGGGACTGTTCTTCCAGTATGCTTCGAACTCGTCCGGTGTGCGTGGGACCTTGCTGTGGTATCCAGCACGCGGTTGCCTCTCGCCCGGGTTCGTCACACTCGTCAAGAAGTCTCCTGCAGTCTGTCGAGGAGGACAGTACCAACCCATGCGTTCGAAGTAGGCCTTGCCGTCTTTAGCCTTGCCGAAGAATACTTGACGTCTTTCGTATAGCACGACGGCTTTGTCAAAGACATCGTAAATCGGCTGACTGGCTTGGTAGATGGCTACAATGTGTGCCGAGCCGTCGAGATCCGCGTTGACTCGGAGGGCCTTCACGAATTTGAGGGCAGTCGCTGAGTCGAGACCTCGCGTTGAGTTGTCCTAATCATGGTCAGCCGGTATCGCAATAGTCAGAACGTGGGGCCGTAGAACTCACCCAGGCTGCAACAGCAGGCTTGGCCAGTGCCATTTCTGCTATGCTGACACGTTTTCGCTCGCCTCCCGACACACCTCGAATGAAGTCGTTGCCGACCTTTGTGTTGTATGTGTGGCTCAAGCCATATCTGGACAGGATGGGTCAGAGCTGGGTTATGCGTAGTGGATTGCGGCACTTACACGGCCATGATGACTTTGGTGACATGCTCGACGGCATCTTGACGCGAACCTTGGTACGGACGGTTGTGAGGCATTCGCATTGCGGCGGCGTGCTCGAGAGTTTGGCCGACCTGTCAAGGCGATGTACTGTTAGCAAATGGATGACGGAACGCTCGCAACAAGATGCAACATACTGTCAAGTGTGGAAAGTGCTTGTCCACTTCCTGATTGTAGATCACTTCGCCCTTGAACTCCTTCATCATTCTGCTCTGCTCAATACCGTTGTAGTGCACGACGGTATCGTGATCGACTTGCAGTCCATGCATCTCTCCTGTCAGTGTCTTCAGAAGCGTACTGCAGCCTGCACCAGGGCGGCCCAAGACGACGAGAAGTTCGCCGCTTTTGACCAGGCCATCGAAATCTTTGAGGATGTGACGGGGTACCTTTTTCCTTGACCTCCACATCTCGCCAGCTCGGAATGGTGCTGTGAGTAAGCTGCCGACAGTGGACTGAATGTTCAAAGCTGGTCCAGTGCCTCGCACGTTGACATTGCGAAAAGCTACTCCTGTGCGCTTCACCTTGATGCCTTCTTCATTCGTCATTTTCGTGTTCCATCGGATCCATTTGTAGAGGTCGAATTTGTCGCTGCTGGGATCGAAAACACTGTCGTCGGGTTGCAGGCCTTGCAACGTCGCATATCGGTCCAGTGCATTGGGGTGTGACTGTGAGGCGGCGTTGCTGAGAGCACCGATCGACTGCTGCTTGGCTAGCGAGGCCAATCGTGTCAAAGTCTTTGCATCTTCAAGCTCCAAGTAGTCGTGTCGACGAATGATCTCCAGCTCGTCCTGCTCGGTCAAGCTGATACCATCGTCGCTGTCCGTCTTCTTCTCCTCCACCGCCATTGTTGATCCTTGACTCATGATGCTGCTGTAAGGACAATGGCGTTCCTCCCACAACGAGTCTTCAAGTTAGCCACCGAGCGAAGGGTGTCCACGGCTTTGTACAGCCTAGCTAGACGTGCAGGACGGAGACTTTTGTACAGCATGTTGACCATCCCCGGTCGCCCGCTGTCTGAGAACGGAGACCGCAAACATCAATCTCCCGTGAGTTAATCAGCATGGTGCTGTGGACGTGCTGCCATTGTACGGCATGGTCTACGTGCAGGGGATCGGACACGGAGTCGGAAAGGTTTCAGGTGGCCGATCCGGTTGCTGGCAGCATATAGGACGGAGCCAGGTTGCATTTCTCGTAGCACACCAGGCAGCCATGCTCAAAATCGCTCACCCCGTTGCGCAGCCTATGGGGACTAACACAGAATAGGCCAAGGTGTCATCGGGCTGACGAACAATCAGTGCATATAAACAGCTCAACGAACCCGCGGTGACTTGTTTTGCGGATCGAGGCCGACGAATGTCGTTACCGTCTTGCTTGGCAGATGGCGTGGCATGGGTACCATGCTGAGACGAAGCAGCGTGAGAACTCAAAGAGTCATCACTGGCTCGCTCACGGTGCAGATCCGAAGATATACACGGCCTTATGTATGCATTAGAGGTCTATGCAGTGCATTAGTGGCCCTATGTAGAGTGATGCACTGTGCATAAACGTGCTAGTGTCGGTATGTGGTAGTCTTGGATGTCAGCAGCAGATATTGGCACTCCTTTTGTAGAGGCGGATGTGCTTCGTAATCCAAGCGGCCGCTTCGTAAGTCCGACGGCGCTTATCTCGACTGCACCTGGTAGCTGGCGTCCACGATCGACCGCTACAGCTTTGGGTATACGGTTTTGCAGAGCTGTGATATTGTAATCAAGTGCGCCCAGTCACCCAAAGATGAGTGAAGTGAGTCGAGAGGCAACTGAGCGACATGCACGGTGCCTGGCGTCCAACATGTCTCCGGGGTCTTTTCGTCAGCCAGAGAGGTATTTCTGCTCTGTCATGCCGATGGTCAGCCCGATGGAGCGCTTGTCCTTGTGTGTGCTGATGTTGAAGTGTTTGGAGATTGTCGTGGAACATCACCACTCTCCTTCTCAACCTTCCTGGACGATGACGCAAAGTCGGAGGCGGAGAAACATTGTTGCGGGCCTTCCCTCGGGGATATCGTTCCGCTCGTCTCCATCGGCGAACTTCTGTCATCCGTCTCCTATCGTCCCATACCTCCCACGGTCAAGCCGACATTTATCATCTTGGCGTTCGGAACTACAGATGCTGAGAGGCATACGCCTTAACCTGGATGCACCATCGACTATCCGCAGACAAGCTGGCAGATGTGGACAAGCTTTGCATAAGATGCGAGCTGTCGACTGAATTGACGTCTTGCAGGACGAGCGGCACCACCAGCCGCAACTGACAATTCGGGCCACCATACCCATATGATGAAAGGATACGAATGAGATGGATGGTACTGAAGCTTGTTTGCAAAGCTTGAGATGAACTTTGAGTCCTGCAAAGCTCATCACCTCATGAAAGATGCATTCGGATTGGTATCACGCTCACTGAACCTAGAACATCTCATACCTCCATCTCAACTCCACCATCTCTTGCGTCACTCCTCCCTTCATGACCTTCGCGATGAGATCAGGTTGGCCAGAATCAAGACGCTTATTCTCACGAAGCACAAGCCAACGATATACACTGATCGTGGCTGCAAAAAGTAGAGCGCAGCCCATAAGCGCTCCAAATGCCGCATAGAACTGCGGAGGTGCGTAGTACAGATAAGATGACCAGATGTTCGAAGTCCCGCCAATCGCATTGACCAGAGCGGAAGCAGCAGCACGTTTCGACACTGGTCGCGCTAGATGCAGGTTGATAGTCTTGAAGAGTAGAATCTGCGGCCCGACTGATGCGAATGGCAGAATCATCATCGCAAAGTATCGAGCTCCGATGTTCTGGGTCGACATCGGAATGATGTACATCACAGTGGCGATGGCGATGCACACCAGGATGATCGGGTACACCGTGTTCTTCCTGTCCGAGAAGAAAGAGATGCCGTAATACACGAAGCCAGCAAGGATGTACGGTGGTGCCGTCAAAAGCAAACTGATGGTTCGTGAGTAGCCGAGCGAAGCGACCAGAGACGGGAAGTAGTTCGCGATGGAGCCTTGCCCTTGCGAGAACATGTTGCAGAGGATGAGCAGGATCAACTTGGGATCCGACAATGCAGCAGCGAAGCCCTTCAATACACTCTCGTTCTCCGTACCTTCTGCCGCTCCAGCTTCGGATTCGATACGCCAGACCGCCAATTCTCGCTCGGTCGTGGACAGCATGCGACAATTGTGAGGGAACTCGGGCATGATGAAGGCAAAGATCAGGCCGATCCCTACAGTCGCAGAACCTCTGCAGGTGAAAGCAGTCAGCATCAGGTCAAGCAGCCAGAGATAATCGAATCACTTACTCGATGATGAAAAGCCACCGCCAACCCGCAATTCCATGCGTTCCATCAAGCTGGAGGATAGCAGCTGCAAACAACCCGCCGAAAGCATTCCCCACCTGCTGCGCAATGTACAACCCTGCGAGACGCTTCCCAAGCTCTTTCTTCGTATACCACGCAGACAAGTAATATATCGCTCCAGGGAAGAAAACAGCTTCTACAATCCCAAGCACGCATCGGACTGCGAGAAGCTGGCCATATGTCTGAACAGCAGACGTGGCCGCCGAGATTGCGCCCCAAATCACTGCCGCGGAGCAGATGTACAATCCTGGTCTCGAGATTTTGGTGATGATCAAGTTGCTGGGGATCTGGAAAGGTAAATATCCGGCGAACAGAATAGAGATGGCTGTGGCGAATTGTTGCTCGTTCATACGCAGGTCCTCCATGATGCCTTGCAGTTTGGCAGCAGAGAGGTTTTGACGATCGATGTAGTTGAGGATGTACAGAATTCCGATTGTCGGCAAGATTATGAGGTCCATCTTGCGGACCAGTTTCCGATTGAGGCGTGCGTTCTCATGGCTGAGATTATGGACAGCATCTGGCTCGCGAGGATTGGGCAAGTGGCTGAGATCTTTCCACATGCCAACACCGACAGCACTGGAATTGTCTTCGCATTCATCGGCTCGAGGCTTCTTGTCTGCTTCGAGACCTCCGGTATTCGCTGGATGGCCGGGCCCGTTGTTCGGCTGAGAGGGAGCGACGCTGGCCATGACTGTTCGTGGAGCAGAGAGACCTGTATTGAACAGAGGCCGAGATATCTCGCTCGCATTCTACACAACACAAACTTGGCGAACCTTATATGACTGTCACTTATCAATGCATTACCTACTCCGCGATACGGATTCTCGGATAGGACGAGGCTTGCGTCTATACTCTAGCCGTTCCCAATGTTTTCCGCCTTCGACTCCTCCTCTTCTGGTGATAAGAGCGCATAGCGAGCACTCCTGAGTAGCCGATTCTACTCGTGCGGGGCTTCACCAATGCTTGTCGATGGCAAGTGAAGTTGAGGAGGAGTACGAAGGCCGACGCTCACGGCAATGTCCCGGCCCGAGAGATAGGACCCCTGTCAAGCTTGAGAGGAGCTCCGCCCAACTCCTCCATCTCGTCCTCCAGGCTCCTCCTCCTCCAAACCTGCAGTTGCCGGTCTTCTCCACACTACTATCAGCAGTGCATCATGCAAGGTACGCAGCAGTGTGAGCTCCGTACGCAGCGTGCATCCGAAGGAACGATGTGGTCATCGCCATGTAGACAGCGCGATTGGTCCGGAATGGCTATCTGCTCCGCTTTGTGATTTCGACATCGGCGAGGAAGTCAATGCCTTTTGACAGTACATCTTGAGTACTGTCCTCTTTTGAAGCGCTTTCCCACCTCTATCTACAAGAAATTCGTCTCCAGCACGTCCTCATCTTTCTCTGGTGTATTCTTCCAAACCGCAGACTCTCAGCAAAAAGTTCACAATACCTCTCAACAACATGGGCAGCATATCCCCGCCTTCACCAGAATATACAACACCACTCACCACAAAAGTCCAAAATGACCGCCTCCGACTACTCAACAAGCTCAAATCCGGAGAATATCCTGTCATGACATTCATGGCAATCCCCTCAGTCCGCATGGCCCAAATCGTAGCCCTCACAGACCTCGACGGCATCATCATCGACTGCGAACACGGCCACATCGGCGACGATGCAATGCACAGCTCCGTAGCAGCAATTTCCGCACTCGGCGTATCACCCATCATTCGAATCCGCGGTCTAGCTCACGATATTATCAAGCGAGCTTTGGATACAGGAGCACACGGCATCATGGTCCCTCAAATCAATACAGCAGAAGAAGCGGCTCAAGTCGTAGCATCTTCGAAATTCCCTCCCCAAGGCATCCGAGGACAAGGGTCGGCGTTTCCTGCTATTGGTCATGGTATCACAACACCGGAATATATGAAATCCGCGAATGAAACGATTATTACGATGATTCAAATCGAAACTCGCGAGGGATTGGAGAATGTTGACGCGATCGCTGCTACACCAGGCGTAGATTTGATTTTCATCGGGCCCAATGATCTCGCGCAAGCTTTGCTGGGATATGTACCGGCTCGAGGTGACGAACCTGAATTCGTCAAAGCCATCGAGAAGATTGTCAGTGCGGCGAGGAGACACGGAAAATGGGCGGGACGAATGGTGAATAATGGTGTTACGGCGAAGGAGGCGAGGGGAAAGTATGATACTGTTGCTATGACGGGTGATACGAAGGCGATTCAGAATTGGTATATTAGTGAGTTGGTGACTGCTAGGTCGTAGGAGAGAGTATACGAGCAGATACAGGTTCAATCTCGTTTAGAACCTGTCTGATGAGATGGCCTTGCTATTGTTCTAATCATTCCCTGCAAGACCTTGCACATGAAAGGCATGGTCTCCGCATCAAGTGTTTCGTCACATTCAGGGAGTATTGTCAGTGGGCGTCACGCCTACATGAAGACTTTTCGAGTGAATACTAGCATCGACTCGTGGAAGTCGTTCACTCGCAGTGCTTCTGAATCAGGGTTTCCGTCGCGTTCATGCAATGTTTTTTCCTGGTTGCTACGCCTACATTGAGAATCATAGAATGCACATCAGATGAGCCACGGTATCGCGCTCTTTCCCAATTGGATGTCACAAAGCGTTGATACGAGACCTAAATCTAGCTGGCAAATCGTTCTGTCAACCAATCTCGCAGCATCGGAAGTTTTGTATATAATTGTGAGGAAACATGCCTCAACTCTCAATCAATCTTACTTTCACTGCCAACTGATCTACACTTTGTCGCAACCTCCAATCAAAAATCATTCTGAGATACAGGAATACCTACCTCATTTTTGAAGAGCACAAAACACACATCCGCTAATTGCCATATGATGTTCGTTCTTGAACAGTATCTCCGGGCCTCTATGTATAACGTTCTCTTCTACGCCTGCGCAATACATTCAATCTCAATCACCGTCCCTTCCCCCGGCGGCACAGCCTGCAAACACGACCTCGAAGGCATCGGTTTCGGCAGAAATTCGATATATACCTCGTTCATCGCTGCGAAATCTTTCATGTCTGCCAAGTAGACATTGTATTTTACGACTTGTTCTAGTGAGGATCCGGAGAGTTCGAGGACTTCTTTGAGGTTTTGGAGGACGGTGCGCTGTTTGAAGTGTTAGGATTTGGTGGGGAAAGGGAAGTGGGTGGGGAGGTGGGAGCGTTACTGTTGCTTGTTTGATTTCGCCTGTTGCTGTTTGGCCGGCGCAGAAGACGAGCCCGGGGATTTTTGTTGCTGGGGCTGAGGGACTTTATCAGTAAGTTGATCTCCTTCGTGTGCTTCGAAATGATATTGGTTGGGCATCCATGTGCTGCTTACAATTGTGTGGCTTGGGAGGGAACTTTTCGCTCGAGATTAGTTCGCGAGACATGATGATTGCTTTTCGTGCGTGTGTGATGTGTTGAGCGCAGTTGATTGTGTGAGTGGGAGAGTTGAATTGAGTTCGAGCAGGTACGAAGGTGTTTTCCAGGGCGATGGGAAATTTTGTAGCTCGATGAAGCCTTGGACGCCGGTGTTCGGTGCTGCGTGATCCAACCCTACGACCATCATTCACAGTCAAGGCGGATAAGAGCTCACTCAGCAACTGCTTCTACAACTAGGATGAATGCTTTTGCTGTCACGGAGATCGTCCTTGTGGAGATGTCATGCAAGGCGGACCCACTTGCTAATGTATGTGGGAGGAGCTCCTCCCGGAGGAGCAGGGAGGAGCTCAGCATCGGCACTGATAGCAGTCTGGAGGAGCAGCAGGTAGCATGGTCCCCAGTCACGGGAACAGTCGTTGGAAGTTGTTTGTCGATCCAGCAAAGTCGGCAAGGTGTCAGATAGGAATGGCGATATGGCAACATTCGGATCTGCTGCAGCTATCAGCAACCAAAAGCTGAGAAATGGAGTCGAGCATATAACAGATTGTCAGGACTGATGAATGCTATTGCTCGCATCAATCCAGACGTACCTGCAACTCAATCAATATCAAGTCGTTACTCACAACGAAAATGGCGCCAACAGCTCCATTCAGTCCTCCTTCGCCAGCACAGGCTGACAAGCCTTTCGTGCCAGAATGGATCCCACCTCCAGCGACCAAGCAGAAGGAGAGGTTCGCAGAGCTGAGCTCAATTGACTTATCTCTTCCGGACTCGGAAGATCCTGCAGTGGTCGAAGGTCTTGTCCAGCAAGTCAAGACAGCCATTCGAGACGATGGTTTCCTCTTCCTGGAGAACTATGGCGTATCACTAGAGCAGCTTCATCGTCAATTTGCGCTCGCACAGTATCTGTACCACAACATCACAGATGAAGATAAGGAAAACTTGCTCTTCGATCCGGATACTGGTCGGTGGTCGGGATACAAGCATCTGTATGGCTTCAAGGTGAGCGGAAGCCCTGATATTGCAGACCACGATAGTTTGCTGATGTGTCATTGCCAATAGCGTCATCGAGCAATGCCAGATGGCATTGAACAATTCAATTGGTACAAGGATGACTGGGACAATCTTGACCGTGTGCCAAAGTGCTTGCACCCATTCATGGACGAGATCACCGCTTTCTGCGAATACTTGACCAAGTCTGTCAACCGCAGACTGCTGACATTGTTCTCCCGCGTGCTGGAGCTTCCAGATGATTACCTCTGGGAGAATGTGCAGTCGCACGGGAGCCCAACAGGCGAAGGCTACTTCCGACATGCGCTCTTCCGACCGGTAGAGAAGACGACCAAAGAGGCTTCTAAAGGACTTCGCATGCATGGCCATACCGATTTTGGCCTGACAATTCTGCTCTTCTCTGTTCCGATCTCATGTCTGCAGATCTGGGGTCGTGATGAGCAGTGGCACTATGTGCCTTGCAAGCCTGGAGCTTTGGTCGTCAACATAGGCGATACTCTGGAAATCGTATCTGGCGGCCACTTCAAGGCCACGCGCCACCGAGTCTTCTCGCCGCCAGCTGACCAGCAGCATGAAGAGCGACTGTCTCTGGTGTTGTTCAACAGCTCTGTTGGTGATCTGCGGATGACTCCTGCTGCGAGTAAGTCTGACCTCAGAATTTCTGTACAAATACGTGCTGACCAAGTTCCTCGCAGCATCACCACTCATCCAGCGAGAAGGTTGTGTCGAAGATCAAGGCGTATACAAAGAGTTCGCCAGAAGAAGAGCCATGGGAATGGAGGTGCCCACAAATCGAGAATGGCGAGAGATACAGATCGCAACTGCAACAGATCCGACAGATACAGTTCGTAACCGTATTGGAGCAGATCAGGTGCTGGTCAATGGTAAGCTGATGCAGCAGCGAGACTACATGGGCGTAAGAGTAGTGCTTCCTGTGTAGGAGAAGTCCAGCAAACAGTGACCCGCAAGGAGTGTAAATTGTCTCTTCAATTTTCAGTTCTGTAGTCATCTTGTTCTCATGCCAGATCATGACTCTGGCATAGTTGCGTCGAATAACGGTGAGTTGGTGCTTCACGAAGTTGGCACCCAGCCAATCCAGGTTCCATCGTTGTTCAACGCTAGACCAACAACGACCATGTGAGTCGGGCTGCTTTGACGCACACTCACGCACTGTATGACCGGTCTTCGGTATTTCGATGATTCCCGATATTTCCGTTGGTATTCCTGCCGAAAGCAATGCAAACGACAAAGAGCGGAAAAAGAGGAGGCGAGTGGAGAATCCCTGCGAGGCTTGGCGCCGCTGGTGCCGACAAAGATAAGTATCTCACTCGGCCAGCGGGCATCACGATAGGCATACGATGTAACAGCGCCAATGGACTCGGGGTACTTCTGGGGCCGCCAGATGCCGATGAGCGTTACATTGATGGCGGAGCTCCATGCTCACGCAATGGCCTCTGCCTACGAAGTCCTTTCCCCCTAGGCCGCCATGTCTCCAAACCATTTCACAAGCCATCAGCCGTTCGGATGTTCCATCTGCGAGAGACGATTCACCCGACATGAGAACCCCAAAAGGCACGCAGCGCTGCATGGGCCGCCACGCCCTGGCAGAGCCATCGCGTGCCCTATATGCGAGACGACCTTCTCGCGGCGTGATCTCCAGCATCGCCACATGAAGAGGAAGCATCCAGAGTTGGCAAATGCAGGAGCCTCGATAACACGTCGTCAAGTGGCTTCAGATGCTGTTGTGTCGCTAGAGGGAACACTGTCTCCCCACAGCCCGCCAGACAGCAGACTGAACTTCGGACCTCCCGAAAATCGAACTCTGCTTCGAGATGACAGTACTGGTGCAAGATCCCGCTATGAGGACGAGGTACTATTCGATGAGACGCCTGGCGGTCACTCTTGGTCTTCACACGATGGCTCTTCTTCCATGTCAAGCAATCAAGGCTCGTATGAAGCTCCATCGGGAGCTTTGCTCGACCACGGCACGCAGAGCCGCGCCAGATCCGAGAATATGCGTATTCAGCAAGACTGGACTTCGCTAGAGATCCACACGAAACGTGGCATTGATCTCTATTTCGACGTGTTTGCGCCGTCTGTCCTAATAATTCACCAGGCCACGTTCGATCCCGCGGCTGTGCCAGAGTTCTTACTTCTTGCTATGCTGTCAACCGGTCTACAGCACAGTGGAGGTTCCGGCAGGGTGGCCGACTCCGCCATACACTATTATGAACGGGCAGTCGCTCTGGTGGAATCCATTCACGACGCGGACGTCAGCAATGCGAAAGATGCCCTTGTCCTGGCCCAAAGTCTTTTCCTACTTGAGATCTGCGCAGTACTCTACCTCTGTGGACGCCACTCTGCAACTGGATTCAGGTTGCATACTCGCTTGATCACATTGGCTCGCTCCCATCGGCTTCTACAAGCCAGGCCACAACAAGATGAAATCATTGCCGAAGATCTCGAAGCTGTGTGGGAGCACTTCGCCTTTGCAGAATCGTGTAAGCGCACCATTCTTGCCGTGCACCAAATGGACGCTCTGTGGTATCATTCACTTTCAGTTCCTCGCTTGCTCTCCCATCTTGAGATCAAACATGATCTACCTTGTTCGACACATGACTGGACAGCTCCCACGTCCGCTCAGTGGGCCTATCGCCGACTCACTCGTCAGTCGCCATCAAGCTCCTGTCCCACGTATGCAGACGCCGTGCGCCAGATATTCGCAAGCGACTGCCCGGCAGAGCACATCATCGCAGCCTCCGACCCGTTCGGCCTGACGAGCTTCGCACACTTTGCACTATCAAGCATTCGTGAGGTTTCCGGGTGGTCTTCGATAACTGGCTGTGTCAGTATGGACCGTGTGGAGCCACTCAAAGCCTCACTGCATACAATCTCGCCCTACAGGGAGTGCAACAATGGCACAGAGACTTCTGGTATCGCAGACAACATCAGCTTCAGAGCGACGTGGGAAGTGGCCATGATAGACCTTCGCATATGGTCCATTTCACACACCGATGGCGTAGTGCACTCTAGCATTGATGCCGCATTAGAGCATTCGACATACCTCGCGGCATCACGCAGCCTGATCTTCAGCGCAGAGATCTTACACACAATACAGCCGCATGTTGACTGGTTCTTGAATTATTTGGACAGTGCATCCGATCACGTCGAAGATCCGCCATGGGTGTTCTTGTTTGCCTATCGAGTCTTTCTATTGGCATGGCAGTGCTTACAACAAGCCTCCGAAGGAGTCATGGATGTTATTGGTATACCCGACAGAGAGCCAAAGATGGCGATTACATGGGCTCGGAATGTCTTTGGAAGACGAAGCCGTTGGCAGTATGCAAAAGTCATCTTGGGATGTCTGGATGTCCTCGACAGAGTTTCGTAAGCTGGGGCAATGGCCTACATACGATGCGGCGTGTAGACTGGTCCTCGAGCTACCCGGAAGCTATGTTCGCTCATGGCGATCACCCGCCATCCGTGTTGCTGTTTGCCTACCATGGAGTCCCGATGACATGGCAGTACTTGCAGCGAGCCCGAAAAGCAGTGATGGGAATTCTTGGCATCACGGACAGCGAACGGTGTATCTCCCTTGCCCGGTGCACTCGATCACTCAAGTTCGACATCGCCCTCATCATCCTCGTCCTTATGATCTATTGAATTGCCGTAGTGATCGGACTGTGGCTGGGCAGGGCCTTCATTCGGTGTTGCAGTCTCCGGTCGGTACCCAGGCCTCATCGCCTCAATCGCCTTCTGGACCTCCTCCGCGTGCTTCACGGGCACCATTCGGAGAGTTTCGAAATAGTCTGCGACTTGAGACTCGTCCATCTCGGCCAACTGCTTCCCGTGTTGAACAATATGGTCACGTAAGACGGCGTCGATTGCCCCAAGGAATTCCTCGGCAGCCTTGGAAAATACTGGTTCTCAGTTAGTGCTGTAAGCTTGTCGACCTTGAAACTAAGTGTTGTACGCACCGTTGTGGAGCTCTTGGGCGTTCTTGTGGGACTGTTCAAGTTCTTGCATCCTCACTTCAGTGTCCTTGACAGAATCCTTTGCACGCCGAAGTCGCTCCTTGTGGTTGTCTGTCGAGCCTTGGAAACCAGCGTCGACATTCGAGTCATCGACATCGCCGCGCCTCAGCCGGCTGCTTGCTTGAATCAATTCCGCTGGACATTGATCAGAGCGGCCTGGGATCCGCGAACTCGTTCTTTCGCGTCGGCTAGTTCCTTCCCCTTCTCCAGCAGATTCAGTCTGACTCGCGCTAGGCCTCGAGTCTGCGGTGCCATGACCTCCAACTCGTTCCGGTCCTGTTGAATCTATGTCAGCTGAAGTGGGCAACGCCGACAGACAATATGATTACCTTGGTCGCCTTCTGCAATTTCGTCTTCAGCGCGTCCTTATCCTTTTGGAGGTTCCAACAACTGAGGAGTACTCCTATCAGCAGAGTCATGTCTCAAAACTCGACTCTGGCAACTTACAATGGGAGCTTGGGAAAATGCTCGCTGCCGGTGTCTTGAAGAGGCTGGTCGAAAACCGACATCACGTTGAAGGTCAATGAGCACAGAGTTGCAGATGCGAGGTTAAGCGGATTTCCAGGAGCTGACCAATGATTACTGAAAAACAAAGGTGGAAGAGAGCAAGTCGAAAAGACTATGTCATGCTAGTTGGTTGATAGCTTGTCAATGACAAGCGATTTACTTTCCAGCAAACAGGCTGCTGTCTTGGCAAAGATTCCTCCAACTTCCAGCTCACTCTCGTACACGCAACAAATTCCAACTTCGCACATGAACACATTCAAAGACCACGCATAGGTGAGTTATAGCGAAAGCACCAGCCGCGTTCAATGCGTAGCGACGAGTGACAAGAAGGGAGTACATTTCCAGCAATCTATCCAAGGCGCTAGTCAGACATGCAGCGACCAGCAGACAAGGACATGTATGTCTTTCGAATCTGCGATGAGCTTTACTGACGAGCTGAAGCCTGAGATTGAACGTTCGAATCCGGCTATTGCGGATACACTTCAGATTGCATACGCAGCGGACTATTTACGAATGGATTCAACGAAAAAGGCACGACTTCACGAGCTCCTCTGACGATACTATAGGCATATGGACTTACCCGTGAGGCAGCCAAAATGGGTGCCGCGAACGGCCAAAAGACAGCGAAAGTTCTCGGCAAAATATCGAACTGTACCGTGAGCAGGCCAGAAGCGAAAGAAGATCACGGGTACATGGGCGCGGACTGTCTTTGGAAGTTGCCGCAGCTCCTCAATTTCGTTGGGTCTCACATGAGATCGAGGATGCCAAAGCGCAGCTTTATGCCCGATCCCTTTGTGTTTTCCGCCGAGGAAGAGCCTCCCATGTGGCTCTCATAATCGATCTGGAATGGAGCAATGATCTTGCCATGGGCCAAGACTTGTGCGAATTGAGCGAGAGATCCGGGAAATCGGGCAGCTCGCGAGTTCCCTCAATTGCCCAACAGCGGCCTAGGAGCCGATCTGGACTGCGTCGCGTTCATCCTCGTCCTCGGATGCGACTTCTGGAGAGGCGATGGCGATGGAACACCTCGTTTTTGAGATGCAAAGCCATGATTCTCATCGTTCTGCGATCACTCAGTGGCTCATTTGATTACTGCGGGCAAGGGATTGCGCATCTCTCACACACAACGCCTCGGACTTCGATTTATGAGGATGTCGGCCACTGAGGCCCGCTTCTCCGTTGTTGCTGCAGCCTGTTTGTGGTCTGTGAGGCGAAATGCTGGGGAAAGTCAAAGGACGGACTTCTCTCAGCGCCACCAGATTTATAGTTGTATGTGCTGTGCTTCACCACAACAATACTTGCCCTTTCAGAGTCATCTTGAAGCGGTACTCGCGCTACCGCGGTGCGTCCTCCCTCGGCTCAAAACCCCGCAGACTTTTTAGGCCTCGGTCGGTGATATCATACCCACGGTGCTATGCTCCCCGCCAAAGTATGTACGAGTGCGAGGAGGATGGACATTATGGCGGAGAACAATCCGTAGGAGTTCAGCCTGAACACCATTTCAAATAGACCTATTTGCCCCATGGAATCAAACACTTCGAAGTCTTCGTCGTCTCGGACACGGGCCTTTAATATCAAGCACAATGATCGCTGTAGCAGCTTTATTCCTGGTCGTCGCTGGACGCGTTGTCGGTCAGTCACCCGGGAACCTGGAAACCGGAAGCTGCACTGAACATGGCGCCATCCTGTGCAACGGTGAGCGCTATTTTGGACAATGTGACTGGAGAAAAATCGTCTGGAGACCCACGTCTGAAAGCGTATGTTGCCGCAACGGAGAGATGAATTTCTGCGATGAGACACATTCGACCTCTCCGACCCTGTCATCGCCCTCGCCTTCTCTTAGCTTATGCTATAACGGTGGAGGACCAACCGCCACTATCGGCGCCGGCGTGGTCCAAGGCACAACAACGTTACTGCCTGCAGCCACAGCCTCAGTTAACAAATACTTGGGAATACCATTCGCTCAAAGTCCACCTCAGAGGTTCGCTCCTCCAGGACCTGTGCAAGCAGTAGGACAGACGATTAATGCGACGGCATTCAAACCAGCCTGTATTCAGCAGTTTGCATACCCTGAGCTGGTGGCACAATTCACGAAGCTCATCTTCAACAGCCCAGCGCCAGAAGAATCCGAAGACTGTCTCTATCTCAATGTCTATGCGCCAAGCACTCCAGCGCCTTCCGACGGCCGGGCAGTGCTTGTTTGGATTTATGGTGGCTCACTGCAGTTTGGTAATGCAGGCCAGGAATTCTACGATGGCAGCTCATTCGCTGCATATGAGGATGTTATTGTTGTGAGTGGTCTTTAGCATGGACTGTGCAGGGAAACAACGCTAATACCATGACTCCCCCCTCGGCAGGTCACTTTGAATTACCGCACCAATGTGTTTGGTATGTATACAGATCGAGATCACCTACAATGTACTGTGCTAAGACTCGAGCACCAGGCTTTGCAAGCTCCCCAGAACTCCCAATCACTGAGCGGAATCTCGGCTTCCTGGACCAGAGAGCTGCTCTAGATTGGGTCCAGCGCGAGATCCGTAACTTCGGAGGCTCGCCTGATAAAGTCACCATTTTCGGCGAATCTGCTGGCGCACGATCTGTGGATGCTCTCTTGGCCTCTTACGACAAAGACGACAAAGTACCATTCCGAGGCGCCATACTCCAAAGTGGGCAGTCGACATACAGAGCCCAACCCCAAACGAGCACATACCAGCAATGGGACCAGCTGGCAGCAGCACTCAACTGCTCAACCACGCACAGCAGCAATTTGACATGCATCCGTGCAGCGAACGCTACAACCATCAAAATGATCATCGAGCAACAAATCCTGAGATTCAACCCAACCTTGGACAACACAACATTGTACGCCAACGCCGCGCAAAGACGTGCGGATGGACTCATCCCCAAAATTCCGGTCATGGGAGGCACGAACTCACAAGAGGGCCGCGTTTTCAATATTGCTCAAACCTCTCCAGCAGCATTTCTGAACCAGATCACCGGAAATACAAGCTCCCTCATCGACACAATCACAGCTGCATACCCGCTCGAGACTTTCGATTCGGGACCAACTGGATACGACCAACTGTCACAGATCTACACTGAATACGTCTTCCAATGCACTGCAGGCTCGTGGGCCAAGGCCTCGGCTGCCGCAGGCACCCCTACGTGGCAATACTACTTCAATGCTTCATTCTCGAACACACAGCCTGTTCCAGGTTTCCAAGCTCTCGGCGCCTTTCACTCGAGTGAAATTCCCTTAGTCTTTGGGACGTATTCGCGAATCAATACGACTGTACAAGAAAATGCGCTGTCGAAAACGATGCAGGCTGCTTGGGCACGTTTTGCGAAGAATCCTGCTGGAGGGCCGGGCTGGAATGCGGTCGGAACCGGCTCTCCTGAGCAAGTACTGGCTGCTGCGAGAGGTGTGGGAGCTGAGGGAGCTATCAGCGTAAACGGCGGTATGTTAGTTGGAGCCAATCAGACTTCACAGGGTACACTGAATATGGCCGTGTTTGGTACGAGAGGTGATGTGTTGAGTTCCGGAGTCACCGTCATTGATTCGGAAGAGATCAATTATCGATGTGGGCTGTTTGCGCCGCTTTACAGCAGAATCGCCGCTTTGGATCAGGATACGGCGGCTGCGATCAATCAAGACGCATCGTAGTATGAGGGCAAAGAGCCCCTCACGAGCATCGATCATTCTGCTGAAAACTTGTTCTCACCATGAACTGTCAACGCACGAGAATTCCCGATAACCAAAAGTGTATGTACACCGAGAATCAAGAACATTCGTTCACGATCGCATCCGCACTATCTCGTACAGTCTTTGGCTCTACCATTACAGAACTCGCCTTACAGGATCTGCTACGACTTGGACATACCTCTCGCGACGGAAAGTACAAGGCCTAGGGGAAGAAGTATCTACAGCCGCGTAGGACATGGACTATGGCTGTTCAAGCTACACAAAGGCTCGCTGTCGCACACTGGTTTCGAAAACTTTGCGTTCAGACTGATATGACACAAGCGTTTCCTTCTGCAAGAGTTTCGACCTGACTACATCGCACAATCACTCATCACCCACTGTCTATTGCAAGATCGTCATGCCACGACTGTCCCGAAAGCTGAGTGCATGAGATCTGGCATACAGCACAGCAACCGTGCATACACCTTTCGAGGCTCGCCTCCCACGCGTTCACTCTCTTCGGACGAGCCTCTGCTTCAGCGTGTTACGGAGTCCGCGGGCTGTATCATCCGCAACTTTAGTCGATTTCTCTGGTCGAAGACGTGCAGAAAAGAGCGTCCGCTTGTGCAAGCTCTTTCCACCGGTCCAGTACACATTTCCGTACAAGCGCATGTTATCCGGCAACCATGCGACTTCCGCCACGTTGTTTGGAACTTTCCAGGAACCAGTGGAAAGGGCGGAAACTGACTTCCGCGTAGATAGGAGTGCTTGTGAATTATAGCAAGTGTTTTCCAAGGCTTTGGACCGGTGTCGAAACTACGGCAGCCCCGATGGCTTGCCCTCGCGAAAGCCACGAGGTGGACACGAGTCCTAGCGTTCAAAATGGTCTGGCAGCGTAGGGTTTAAGCCACGAATTGGCGATAGCCAGTTCCGCGGAAGAAGAGTGCCAATTTATTCGAGGCCTTTCAAGCTGGATGCAGGTATGTGTTAATTGTTGACAGGCTCTTGCTGTACACTATTCCTCGCCTGTTCGGCGCCACAGTCGACAAAGTAGGAGAATATTACTCGCCGAACCAGGCATCCTGCCAAGTAATGCGGCGCAGGCCATTGATCCAGTGGAGATATAGCTATACTCGAACATTCTAAAGGCGGCCACGAAGAAAACGCCTCTCGCCAAACTCGTGCATTAGAGGCCGAAAGCTCTCATACGCCACATTTTGCGAAGCGTCCTGACTGGGAAATCGGATGAGCGCGTGTATTATATTAACTGCCCTGCAGCTAACAAACACGCTGGCCTGGTTCCGGTTTGGTGGAAGGCGAAATTCCACGTGGCATGGTTCTGGGACGAAAGGCTTGCATGTATGCAAGCCATCGCGTCAAAAGATACAAGCGAGATATAAGCGAGCTTTCTTGGGGAAGCTATGAGAACAATATGGTAGTACGGGCAAGTTCTAGCCGGTGATGGCGTGGTCGGTTCAGCCAGCCACGATTTTCTTGTCGGGTCCGAAAATTTGGATTCCGAGCCGGACCCTCATTGCTGGGAGTTCCGCTTGTTCTTGCTCAGAGGACAAGGTCGATGAGCTGTGTGCCATACTGGCTGCGCAATTGCATCAGTTGCACAAGATTTTCGTACTCAGCGACGAGGCAAGATGCTGGATCACGATCTCATGCAAGATCCCTGGGACATCCGCAATGTCTGAAAAATCTAAGTCTAAGGTTTCATTCTGTCGATATCCGACCCCAAATCATTAAGTATACTCCTTTGCAAAATGCACCAACATCTTCATATTCTTCTGATCCTGATACGTAAACCTCTTGAAATCCTGCTTGTGCAAACACACAATATTCGATTTCCGTATATGCCAAATCGGACCATCCTTCTCATGCTGACCCGTTTCCGGAGGCTCTTTCATATATCCGTCAAATCGCGGGTAATCCTCCATTCGGGCATCGTTTTGTTTCGAGCGAGCGACCCAGCCGTTGAACCAGAAAGGCATGCCCTCGTCGTCGAAGTGAAGGAGTTGTGAAGAACAGACCGTGTCTTGGCCTAATTGATCGCGATGCTTTCTCTTGTCGGAGGAGTTGTTGTCTGCGGGGAGTTGGTCGCTACCCACGGGCTTCGGGTCTTCTTTCTCGGGAGATTTCTCGCCGTCGGCGGGCTCGAGGGGACCGGGTGTTCCCATGGTGCCGGCAACGCTGTCGTGGAAGCTATATCCGGTGTCGCCGGCCATTTCCCAGCTCAGCCAAAATGTCTCTTTGTCTCCGTATACCATCTCATAGACTCCCTTCTTGCCGATCTTCTTGTCTCCATCTCGATCGGGTCCGTTGAGTCGCGTTGTAAGCAGAAGGGCGACAAAGTGTTTCCATTTATCAACTACGACAACACCTGAATCTTGCATGTGCCCGCTCTCGCCAGTCCACATTCTGTTCTTTTTCACGTTTGAGGAGTGGGGTCTCGGAAGGATCGATTTTATCCAGTCTCGGCGTTTCTCAGGCATAAGATTGCGGTCCTTGAAAAATAAGGCTCCTGTTTGGACGTATCCAGGGTTTTCGAAAAGCAGATCGGGACTTTGTAGGAAGAGGGCATCTGCATCAATAAAGATAGCTTCTCGAAAGGAGGACATGAGGATGGCGAAAGGTTTTGCTGCCCAGCCTGGTGCATGTTAGAGAAAATCCTTCTTGTGTATGCGTGGATAATTGAACAACAAAGGCTGGAAAAGGACATACCTTTGAGCTGCCATCCCTCATCCCTGATCATCTGTGCAATGTTCCTCGTAGTCACTCCCTCGATCTCTTCCAGCTTATCCCTATTCTCTTCCCGAATATCATCATCTCCCAAGAACAACACTTCCACAGGAAGCATGCAACCCAGCTCCCGAATGCCTCTGATCGAGGTCATGATATATCGCACCTGTTTGTCACCGCCAGTGAATACAATACCTCTGCCACCCTCGTAGAAACTGGTATGCAGTGACATATGATCACTGTAATACGGCATGATCCAAGGAAACAGCAATTCGGACAGCGAAGTGAAATATGCGCGGAAGGTGTCGTAGACGTGAATAGCATCTCGGCGCGAAGCTCGGGATAGAGTGCGAGATTTGCTGAGGCGATTGATCACATCTTGTGATTGAACGGCCGTACTCCCATCTTCGTGTAAATGCAGGTCTTCCCATGCCTCGAAGGCTTCTTTGAACATTCGGACGCGGATAGCCAGTGCATGAAGGAGCGATGGACCACCCACTTCAGGAAGAGGAGAGAGTAAATCTTCCATGAAGTCATCGCTGGGAAGCAAAACTTCCAAATCCCGAATCTTGTCTGCAATATCTTCTTCGGAGCGTTCTTTCGATTTCTTCAATGGCTGTTGTGCCTGTCGTGGGTGCTCCACTCTTCGTTGTCCAGGATATTGTGGTCGGACTCTGATAATTCGCGGTTCTTCTTCCAGCTCATGTTCATTTCGCTTTGCATCGAGTATTGCTGTCCCGTCGGACAGTTCATACTCGCTGCGCTTTGCATCGAGCGTCGAAGACCCGTCTGACATCTCATATTCCTCGCGTCTTGCATCAACTATCGGCGACCCGTCTGACTCGTCCGCAAACTCGTTTGAAGCGCTTGAGCCCGTCCCATATCTGCTGACAATCTCTCCATCCTTGATTCCTGGACCAGCCAGAGACTGCACGATTCCCCGCGCCGTAGAAGGAAAGAAGACGAGACAGATGCATACCGAAAGCCCAAAGATGAATATGAGTCGCTGAAGCAGAATTCGGCGCCTTCGTCTTGAAAGACACACGACCGTCGATGACATCTTTGAGTTGGCTTGCACGCTGGGTCTAAACAACAGATCGAAAAAGAAAAAAGTTGAATCGCCAATACACGCGAACAAACGCCCAGCCAATGATTGCCCCTCACCTCAAGCGTGAGGAAAACGCGTTCGTGGGTTCTCGAGGAAGACGCGTAGCAGAGGAGGGGAGGGGAAATGGAAACAGCCGCTCCAGCTCATTGCTTCCTTTCCTTTGCGACCAGAGAAGCATCATCAGCAGAGCAAAGTCAACCGAGAGCTTCAGCTCTTCCAATCCAGCTCCTAGCTCCCACCATTCGACCCTGCATGATCCCCCTCTGGCCCATGCTCCCACTCCCAAAAACCCAAACGCCCAAACACCGCAGCTGATACTTGGCAGTCAGGCCATGTGCAGAAAAGTGGCTGGCTACCGCCAAGAAATAGCTGCCTGTCTCGGCCGTTCCAAAATCGTCAGCAAACGCCCAGTAGCGAGGAAAAATGTGGCGTTCCACAAGTGAAAATTTAAAAATGTGACATGGAAGCATGTACCGAAAACTCTATTTCCTAAAACAGTTGGAGGACCAGAATATTCGGATGTGCAAGGGAGAGCAGATCTCCCCTCAACGGTTGACCGTCCTTTCGGTTTTTTGTGACGTTGGCGCAGACGCTGCAGAGACGAGCTAGATGGTGCCATCGTGTCTCGGGGTCTGTTCACGCCCCCGGGTTTCCAGGTTGCACTGGACCCATGGTTTCCTTTTCATGGCTCCGTCGTTGACGAGCGTTGGTGTGTTCTACGTTTTTGTTCGAGAGCCGACTTCATGTGGTGGAATTGATGATGGGCTTTTGGGTTGTATCGACCAGATAATGGCACAATGCGATATAGCAATTGATAGAAGAAAAATCCTTTTAGATTCGTGAATAGCACTGATATGCCATACACAAATCTACATGTCAAGAAAATACCAAAAAAGTTCGTCCCATGTCTCATCCAGTCTAAGATTATTTCTTCCTCATCGAATCGTTACTGTCTGGGATCTCTCTTTGTGTGCGAGTCCCAGTGCAGAAAGCCGTCACGCTTGCTAGCAGCAGAATAGAAAAAAATCAATTCTCCCCCACACATCTTCCATTCTTTTCAAAAAATGTCCGCATCCATGCAAATGATAACGACAGAACAATGCGGTCACGATGCTCTCATGCTGTGAGAATCAGTGACTGTACAAAATTGACAGTACGAGATCACTGGTCCTCTGGCATGTATGGAACGCCATCAGTGATGTTGGCCACGCGGATGTTCCAGTCGTGAATCTGCGAGATGGCGGGCATGGCGACGCTACGCGCGTTGAGCGTTCGCTTGCGACCACGAGGGGTGCGAGGGTCGACGTATGTGCTCGTGCATCCTGCGTAGCTGATACAGACAGGCATGTTGTAGAAGCGGGCGTAAAAGCCTCCAGCGCAGAACTCATTCACGCCGCAATCTTCACTAGTTCGGCAGCGGCGTGGTGGGTCTGGTCGAGGGTTGGCATCGCAGACACGATTTCCACCAGAGTTGTTCTCGAAATCGCAGTAGCAATCGTTCGAGCAGCCGCCGGCGTTTGGCACGTTGTTGTCTTCCCGAACGGCTGGATTACAGAATGGTCTAGAACTATTCGTCAGCATGCAAGTCATCGCGGCGCGAAAAGGCAGAACTTACGTGGCTTGCGCGGCGATCGACGTAGTGGTCGAAGAGGCGGAAGTAGTGGTGCTAGCGGTGGTAGTCTGGACACGGTCAGCGGATTCCAACAGGCAGCGAGTTCATCACCAGTCTGAACTTACAGTGGTGCTCACAGTGGTCGTTGTAGTGCTCTCAGCAGAAGTAGTGGTGCTGTCAGAGGTTGTAGTTGAGGCGTCGGATGTCGTGGTGCTGTCAGAGGTTGTAGTTGAGGCATCAGATGTCGTGGTGCTGTCCGACGTCGTGGTCGAGGCATCAGATGTCGTGGTGCTGTCCGAAGTCGTAGTAGAAGCATCAGATGTCGTGGTGCTATCCGACGTCGTGGTGCTATCCGCAGAGGTCGTAGTACTGTCCGAAGTAGTTGTGGAAGCATCAGACGTCGTAGTAGATGCGTCGCTAGTGGTGGTGGAGGCATCAGATGTCGTGGTGCTATCGGAGGTGGTAGTTGAGGCATCGGAGGTGGTAGTTGAGGCATCGGAGGTGGTAGTGGAGGCGTCAGATGTCGTAGTAGAAGCATCTGAAGTTGAAGTAGAGGCGTCGCTAGTGGTTGTTGATTCCATGCTAGTGGTGGAGCTAGTGCTGCTGGTGACAGGACAGATTGGATTGGTGTCTGGAACACAGTCGCCGATGAAATTACCGGACGTCTCATCCATTTCGCCAACCGCGGAATTCTTGTAGATTCTGAGGTTGCTGCGACCCTGTCCACCGGCGTTGGTCCAGAGGTAGGCGAATCGGTAAGCCTGGCCTGTGACGAGCAGAGGAGAGGTGAATGTTGTGATTTGGTTAGGCAACGTAACATCGCGGCTCACGCGGAGCTGGGCGTTGGCTTCCGTTGGATTTGCTGCGTTGTCTCCGAACCAGGCTCGTTCGTGATTGTCTACGTTGGCTGCATTGATCTCGAAGATGAACTGTTGAGGCGAGGGAGCGACGAAGTAGCCTCGTACGAGGACTGAGCCCCTCGCAATGATATATCGCGATGGGTCTGGAGTGGTCGGCAAATCGAAAGTAGCGGCAGTATCGCCGCCGTTGTTTGGCCAGTCTGGGTTGGCCCAGTTTAAGTTCTGCAGGGTCGTGCCAGGGTTCGCGAATGGCAACTGCGGCTGGCACAGAGCGACACCGGCGTCATAGTCGGCTGGGTTGCTGCTGTCTGTGTAGGGACCGGATCCCAGAACAATGTAGCTGGCTCCAGAGCCACCTTGGTATAGTTGGACTACTGGTACAGGGTCGAGGATTACTCCTCCACGGCGCTGCAGTGGGGGTTGGCTAGAACCAACACATGTGGGGAGAAGGGTCAAAGATGTGGTAGTAGTAGACTCTGAAGAAGTTGTTGTGGATGCATCACTAGTGGTTGTTGAGTCGCTGGTAGTTGTTGACGCATCACTGGTAGTCGTGGAGGCATCGCTTGTGGTTGTCGAAGCGTCACTTGTGGTGGTCGAGTCGCTTGTAGTTGTCGACGCATCGCTAGTAGTTGTCGACGCATCGCTAGTGGTCGTCGAAGCATCACTAGTAGTTGTCGAAGCATCGCTGGTAGTGGTAGAATCGCTTGTGGTCGTCGAAGCGTCGCTAGTGGTTGTCGAATCGCTTGTAGTTGTCGACGCATCGCTAGTAGTTGTCGAAGCATCACTAGTAGTTGTCGAAGCATCGCTAGTAGTGGTTGAATCGCTTGTAGTCGTCGAAGCGTCGCTAGTAGTTGTCGAGTCGCTGGTAGTCGTCGAAGCATCGCTGGTAGTGGTTGAGTCGCTAGTAGTTGTCGAAGCGTCGCTAGTGGTAGTTGAAGCGCTCGTGGTGGTTGAAGCAACGCTTGTGGTGCTGGTCGTTGTTGCAACAGAAGTGGTCGTGGTGGTGGTGTAAACAGCAGGCTCCTCCGTGCATCTCCTGTACTGGAAGCATTGCTCGAAATCGTAGTAGATGCGGCCGGCGTTAGGGTTCGCAGTGAAACCCATTCGGTTCACACGTCGATTGAAGAGCAAACAGCGGTTGTTGTTGGAGTTGTAGGCGAACGACACACAGCTCCTGCTGGGATAGCAGGCATAGTAACAGTCCCGGTAGTCGTTCGATTGCGACTGGAATGTCTGGAATGGTTGGAAGCTGGGGGTATTTCCTCTGACTCCGCACACGGCATTGCGTGGAGGATTGGTCCTTGGGATTGGGCAACGAGGATCAGTTGCTCTGACCTTGAGTGTGGTGTCCCTGGTCACGAGCTCCGAGAATTCCAGATCGGCATCTTGAACTGGGTTGCCCAAAGCGAGTGGAAGGGCAGCGAGCCCGGCGAGGATAGATCCGAACCTCATCGTTGCGTCAAGGCAACTTTCCCTGTCGGCATGGATTGGTGGGCGAGGGGGTGAGAGAACGAAGAGAGAGCGATGTGTAGGGCAGGTATATGATAAGTACTCGATCAGGCTATCGAACATCACTGACCAGGACGAGGCGTCGTGCCAATGCACATTGCTCCGTGCGGACAACCCGAGAGAAGGGTGATCAATGCTGCGAGTGTTTGCGTACGGCACGAATGGGCTCCAAGTGCTGGGCCGCAGTCTCGACCAGGCGCCACCATTGCCCTTTCGCTTGGGAGCTCTTCAGGTGCGGACGGGGCAGCACGAATCAGTCCATCAGTGGCGGTGATGGAACTGGCTTCGCATGGGGACCGGGGAGCGTCAAGCGTGACTCGGCTGCAGCAGGAGGCGTAGTCATTGAGATCGTCCAACGACTGAATGCGGCCTAGGCTGTTGACGCTCATCTTCTGAAGACGTGCCAAATGGGCATGGCGGCGGCTGCTCTATGCAGGCAGGCTGCGAGTCTCGAACCCCAAACGGGCGAGAAGCGAAGGGCGCTCGCGGACTGCAAGACGACGGTGCCGTACGCATGGTCGTCCCATCGATGCAGCAGCTTGGAAGCAGAGATTCTCTCGCACGTGGGCCACTGTCCGTCCGGCTCAGGGTCATGGCTGATGCGTGGCGCAAACAGCTGCACGTTCGAGTACACTGGCGCTGGGTGGGTGGAAAAATGGGTTGGCAACGGTAGGCAGGCCGCAGCAGAGGCGCGAAGTGTCACGGCTGCTTAGCGCCCGCGTGTGCAGCAATCCGATTTCCTCTTTTGGCGGCTTGACGAGTAGGCAGGCTCGATATGGCGAGATGAGTGGTGATGTTGAGAGATCTACACTACTCGCTCCTCCGCACGTCTTCGTCGATGGTGATGACGATCTTGCCGGCCTGATCAGATGCCTGGCCATGACGATGTTGCTCCTCGGTGTCGCCCATGCTGGTCTGGTCATGGTGTGAGCTCTCGCGCGACTCCTCCATGTCCCGTCGTCCACGGTGCCGTGGCGCACTGATGCCACGAGGAAGACCTGGTTTGCTGGCCACGAGGCCTGGCTTCGGGGCTGCCGCAGTCCCACGCCTTCGCCCTCACCTGCGGTCGATAAGCACCCATGAGACAGGGCTGAGGAGAGCGGGGGAAGCGACACTGCGCACGTCTGCTATCTGATCGACCAAGCACCGATGGGGCAAGGCGCGTGCGCGACGGGCGTTGATGATGCGGCTCTGTCGAGTTGCAAAGGCCAAAGTCGCCGACGCTGGGGCAAGCTTTGGCATGAGCGCCATCGCGACGCGGCGACCGAAACAGGCAACGCGTGCACACTTTCCACCACCGAGAGCGCTGATGTGGCGCCGTTGAACCTTGCTGCAGTCCCCTCTACCGCCCAACGAGGACTCTTCCCCCTCTTGGCGGTGCACCGTACTGCTCCCTATCGGATCCCCATCAGAGCTCGACAAGTTCCGAGACACGGCATGCATCGGCGAGAGTTGTTGGCGTTGCGATATGACACCACCGCTGCCTCCAGTATCGAGCGGGCAGCAGTGACGCTTGAGTCGTGCGGAGTTGCATCGTGGCCCGGGTGCCGCCGCCGGAAGAGGGCTCTTCGGAGCGTATGCGACGCCAAGTCTTCATATCTGGCGGGTCCGTCTCCTTTCCCGAATGGGCAGCACGTCGAAGGAGCGGTGCTCTGCATTCATTGCTGAGGTGAAGTCGCACTGTTCACGCACGTGGCACAGCACATCGAAGTTTGTGTCGGCTCTGGCGTGGCTTGGCACGCGCTTCTCGCTCAATTGGGCGTTGCCGCTAGCCGAAATCGGCTCGGTTGGAGTGGGCCAGGCGTCTCCCATCCTACAGTCAGCGGTACTGCGCCCCCGCTTCTTTTCAACAGAATTCTCTGACTTGCGCGTGCTTCTCCTGCGTGATGGAAATGAGCTGAACAGACTACGGCATTGGCCTGGCAGTGGCGTGCCAGCATCACACACAAAGAGTGCAGTCAACGATATGGGATCCCCAAACGACATTGCAATATCGACGGCGGTGGCGAGATAAGGAGCAGCAACGACTGGTTCCACTAGTCCATCATTGACAACGGATGAGCAATGTCGACATCACGCTCGACCATGCCGAGCGCTGCGTAGGTGATGCACCATCAGCATATTATTGCACGAGCTCGATGGTCACGACCATCACGCGGAAGGCGCTCGACTCCGTTGGCAGGGGAAGACGTGCAGTGAACGGGCGAGTCCTGGTTCATTTCGTCGCCTCGGATTCGCGTGAGAATAGACTCATGCCGCTTGCGCCGAGGTCAAGCGCGGTGCTTCTAGGAAGGCGGGTGGCTGTCTTGGCATCGAGAGCGCGGGCGAATGATGAGCAAGAAGCCCAACTCAATCAGTCCTGCAGGCGCAGAGCACAATTTCACAAAGCGCAATGCTCCAACATCGGACAAGACCATCAATCAGCTATCGCAAACAGTCTTGCAGTGCGTCGGTCACAGAAGAAGCCGCGCATAACCTCGCCCGCATTCCCTTGGGAGCTCCACATGGGAGCAGTGTCAAGCATTGGCCGCCTAGCTCAGCTGTCACATTGCCAACATTTTCCCACGTGGCTCTGCAGAGCTGGCCCCGCTCACCTTGCTGGCATAGCTGGCGACGTCAAGCCTTTCCAGCTTCTCGGCTCGACCAGAGCCGGGGCCAGCTCTCTGCCGGACCCAGCGAAGCGTCTCGCCTGAATCGCCCCACTGCGCCAATCATGACCACCTGCATGGCATGAGGCAGCCGTTAATGAGAATAGATGATCCACGTTGGTCCGAAACAGTTCCAACGGCACGGTACCTGCAAATCTCGGCCCATCCATCCTCTGCAGCGAACGTCAACCTTCCTCATCACAACGATCGCTACTAGCGACTGTGCAGTGCGCTTTCACATGCATACGGGCCAGTGATGCTGGCCGCTGGGATTCAGCTCGAGCTATCAAGCCTTCGCGTTCGATTGTCCCAGTTTCCAAGCTCTTCTGTAGCGCCAGCAGACAACCCACAAGACTTCCGCTTCTACTTGCTATACGCGCAGTGCAAGGTTGTGGCTGTCACGAGGGGCCTTCATGAAAACCGACGCGGCGTTCTCGGCGTCACCGCTCTTCAATTGCAGAGTTCAAGCCTCCGCTTCCGACTCCATCAGGGCTACTGGTGGTGGTGGCAAGGGCAGAGGCTGACCTGTATCATGCCACCTGCTTGACAAGAACAGTGTCGATGGGTGGAAATGCGTCAGTTCCGAGGAAGCGGGAGACCTTCTGACGTGTACTGTCAATCCCTGCCTCAGCTCACAATGCTGCATACAACCGAGACCACGATTTGCGATTGCGTGACCAAAGCAGGAAACGCATGGAGAGTTCTCGCCAGAAAATATCTTATCTATAGACAATCTGCAGATTGGAAATGGTCTGTGACTAGGCTCGATCTACCGGCACCGCAAAGCCGCTGATCAAGACAGGAGTTTGGCTCGGGCAGACAGGTGCACCGCGATTCGCGCCCGTGGTCGATCAACAGCTACCCACGAGAAACAGCCCCTCCAGATTCCACGCGTGCATAGGGCGTCCGCCGGCGAACAGCGAGAAACTTCGTCACCACGTGGCGCGCTTTGCGGTTTTACAGCTTCATGGTACTGCTCAACGGGCACACTGCGCGGCTCAACGTGAAATTGCGAAATGCATGTTGGCGAACGAACGATGGATGCAACGTATGACGGCGTGGTCGTCGAAGTGACGAATATGAACATCGAAATACATCACATCTACAGCTTCCCGGAATCTGATTACCTCCATGCCGAGCTGATCGTCATCTTCACGGTGAAGGTCGTCGCCAGCAAGAACCCGCCGAGAATGTAGAATGCATTGTCCCTGTATGATACACCTAGGGCAAGGGCTCCAATTAGCATCAATCGCGGTAATCACGGAAAGAAATGTCTTGTGCTTACCTTCTTTGGTGACGCTCAATGCAGTGAACACGAAGACGTTCAGTGGCAGCCTCAGCCAGGTATACACCTGAGCTCGCACAGAGTCCCGTACCCATTCGCTCTTCAATTTGCCCATTACTGGGTAGTAAACTCCCACTGCGAATTCGAACAACACGAAACTCCAGAATGTGATTGACTCTTGATGCCAAAGCACAGGAGCCAGCAGCGCGCAAGCAGCAATTGCGAGCAGATCTACCAGAATCTGAGATGGACTAACGTGGTTGTCGTTCAAGAGCGAGAACGTCATGGACCCGATCATCATGGCGCACATGAAGCTGCTGAAGATGAGGCCCAAAGGAAGACTTGCACCTGCTCCAGACATTTGTCTCGACGAGATCAGTGTCGGCGTCCAGAAGAAGACGAACAAATACATGCTGCCCTCGAATGCGGTCGTCGCAAGGCCCAAAATGATCAGACGAACTTTCTCCAGCTTCGTAGGAGGCGCATCATGGACGGCCGGAGTCTCATTCTTCTCCTCATCTTGCCATCCAGGCGCCGGAACAACAGCAGCCTTGCCATAATTCTCATTCCAGCTCCTCATGATCCCCACAGCCGCCATTCCCAGGCAACAAATCGCCAACATGAATGGGGCGGACTGCGAACCAGTATATTTGACCATACACTCTCCAATAATGCCAGTGATGATGGCCACCAGAGCACTCAAAGTGCTACTCCAAGTAAACATATTACTCAGCGGCAAAGCCTCCGCAAGCTCTCGGGCATTATGCTCCGTGACCATCCAAGCTTCAAAGACCGAGTACAGCAGCGTCGAGCTCAAACCTCCAAACGCTCTTCCCAAGAAGAGAATCGGAAGTTTACTGCTCGGAGCCAGAACCGACAAGCAAGAAAGTGTCGTGACGACACAAAATCCCAAACAAGCATTCCGACGTCCATACCGATCTGCCAACGTCCCCAAAAACGACGATGAAATTCCCGCGCACACGAATCCTGTACCGAAGAGCGTTGCGATGGTTTTATCTCCAAGCTGATGCGTCTGGCGATAAATGTCGTAGATATATGGGCCTTGGAGCCAGTCCGCTGCGAGAACGAGAGCGTAGACGGCGAAGTAATTGTTTCGGAAGAGAATTGCGGCTTGTGAATGATGGATTGCACCTTTGGATTCTTCTAGAGAATTTCTTTTTTCGGGGCCTTCGTCTTTTTCTTTCTCGGGGAGGTGATCATTGATGTTGATTTTGAGGTTGGGAGATGGTGAGGCGGAGGTGTTTTGGAGGTAGTACGCGAAGATTCCGGCGAGACTGGAGATGAAGGCGAGGTTTAAGAGGTAGGACTCCATCTTTTGTTTACGGTTTGATGGGCGATGCCCGTGAAAGATTTTGTGCGCAAGTGGCAAAGAGTATTGCTGTGAGAAAAACGAGCACCTGGGTGGTTTAGAGATTTGTCGGTTTTGCTCAAGACGTTTCGCGGGCGCTCCATAAACAAGGTTTCTTGGCGAGATACGGGGATACCTCTTTCTTCATGACCATGAGAGAAATCTAGAGCACTCCACTTTCCACACAGAAGAAGCTCAGGCTCAGGAATCTCCTTTCTAGTATGCAGCCCGCAAAATCACAAGCGAGGGAAAGCTGAGTCGGGAAAATTAAGTTTCGTGGCTTATAGTTTGACCCGTGAGCTGTTATCTGCACAAGGGGCGGTAGCGAGATGCGGGCTAAGTTAGGCATGAAGATCTAGGCCGCTGCATAGTCTGGGGCCGTCCGATTCCCTAAAGCGGTAATCGATTCAAGTGACCGGGGTGTGGTGCGTCGGACCACTTCAACCCCGTGCAGCTGTCTCACTCTTTAGCGTGACAAGGCTGTAAGGTTGATGGCTTGGGACTACTGCACTGCACGGCTGATCGTACTCGGATATTCTGCAGACCTTTGGTGAGTTCGGAGCGACCTGATGGCAATTTCGAGGGTAGGTCTTCTTGCTCGTGGAAGTTGGATGAGATGTGAGGGTGGACAGTTGATTCTGAAGAGATGTTTTTGCAGTTGAGAATTTTCTTGATCCATATGTAAATAGTTACATTCCACCATGTTCGCCTCCAGAAATGATTCTTCAATTGACTCCATGCTACAACAATACAACGATGCCAAAATCTCTTCCTTATCGCAACTTGTATGCTGTCGTCCTGATTCTACCAAGAGAGTTCACCTCCATAATGACCTCTTTCTGAATGTAATGCATGTTGAATGGCTCCGCTGTCAAATCTGTCCCTGACTTGAAATCAATTCTGAACTTTCCAGTCTCAATGTCCACATTGGGAGTGAAGTCATCATGCTCAGGCATGTGCTCTGTGATAACAGCCCACTCGAACTGCTCCAACTTCGGTAGGACAGTGGCGATCTGGGCGTTGCTGAGATGCTGAAGGACTTGTCGAAGGAAGACGACGTCGGCCTTGGGGAGCTTGTCGGTGATGATATCGACGACTCTGAAATCCACATTGTCGCTCGCATAGACCTTCTTGTTGCGCTCAATCACACTTGGGACCACGTCTGCCGCTGTGTATTTGCCAGTAACGTTGCGTATTTGTTGTCCGACGTTGAAATCGCCACAGCCCAAGTCCAATGCGTGGGGAGCTTTGCCTTCGAATTTCTTTTGGACCCATTTCCTTACAGCGTCGACGTAAGGTCCAACCACAGCTTCATCGTGAGATCCAAGACCGGAGTAGAATTTGTCCTCTGGGTCATTCCCATTTCCCCAGTAGTTGCTCTCGTAAATCTTGGAGAAGACGTTCTTGGCTGTGCTGGCAACATTGCCCACTTTTTCCGCAACTTTGGGCCCAGCTTCTTCGACTTCTTCTGTTGCGTGCTCCAATGCTTTCTGTGAGAATGGCTCATGAATTTGTGATCGGAGTGTCACAAAAAGGAAGAGACATAAGGTTGCCGCCAGAAGCGACAATCGAAGGCGGGAAGAAGTTGCAGTCGACATTGTAGCGTTGAGCGTCGAGATGAGTGCATGCAGCACGCGAGGGGTGGAAGTCCAACTGGAAAGACTGGAGTGATGCGAGTGTGCGAAATGGTGGGGAGTGGTTACGGCGGAAAGTCAGAAGAAGTATGGAAAGAGTAGGATCAGCTAGTGCCGCTCTGGCCAATGTGTCTGTAGATTCAAGGGTTGCGCTTGATAAGGAGCATCTACCCGCACATACGGGGACAATATCATCTGGACCTGTGTGCTGTTTAGGTGGCGCAAATAGACTTTCCAGCTCGCTTAGGTTTGCTGCACAGCTATCTGGACTCGCCGAATGGCGCTCATAATAAGCCCCTCAAGGACCCCGTCACCAAAATGTAGCCCTTTGAAGAGTCTCTCAAGCTGATTCCATCGAGACATCTTGTCACGTACTCATCATGGCGACCGTCATCACCATACCGGGCTCGCCGAAAAGATGGAGGACTATTGGCATTCTCGTTTCTATGATCTTCCTGCTCACATATCTCGTTTCCCAAACGCCGCAATCTCAATCATGGCTATCAATGGAGGCACGCTCCAATCTTCGGGACGAGGAAATTCTCCCGGGCGGTGAAGAAGAAGAACTGTTCAGCAGCGACCAGGAAGAGGTCTCGTTGGACGGCACCCCAGAACTTCCAGAAATCTACACAAGCACAATCAGACTTCACGATGGAACTCAGAGATTTGATCGTCGACGAAGAGCTGACGGAGAAGCTGCCTGGAAACCTGCTGCAGAGAACCTGTTCCTTATTCTCAGCAAAGACGAGAAGTCTTGGAAGCAGGAGGACAAAGACTCGCCAATGCGCTCAGTGGAGGACGGGCTGAAGTTGATCGAATCAACGAAGCTGGACCTTCGAACTGTTTCACTGGCTATCATGACCACTGCTCACACCGAGTACGAGAGCATCATTGTCGCGACGGAAAAATACCCCTTCGCTCGAGTGACTGTTCTCCTCCGCGAGCCTGACAGCCAACTCCAATCGATTGCCGGCCAGGACAGACACGCTGGTCACCTCCAACACTTACGCCGCGCTGCATTGGCCCGCGTGCGCAACTTTCTCATGGTCTCTGCGCTCGAGAACGAGCACCATATCTTCTGGGTGGACGCGGACGTGGTCCATTTCTCACCGGGTATTGTGCAAACCATGATCAAGCACTCAGAAACAAATCCAAAGGCAGGAATCATGACTGTCCTTTGCCGCACACCTTCAAACGGAAACTACGACAACAATGCCTTCAAGACGAATCACGCTGAATGGGTGGAGAAGGTTGTTCCAGAAGACAAGTTCGAGGAAGCCAACAACGCGTACCTCCACGCACGTCTGGGAATGCAAGACTACATCAAGGAGACAACAGACGACACCATCAAGGACATCAGCAGCGTTGGAGGGACACTTCTCTACATGAGAGCTAATCTAGTGAAGCAAGGCCTGATGTTCACATGGTACAACGTTATCGGCACATCATGGGCCAAGGAAGGCTGGATGGGGTTGGAGACGGAAGGAATTTGTTACGCAGCGAAGTTCATGGAAGGCGGTGGCTGCTACGTGTTGGGAGGAAACAACATCATCACCCACACGAATTAGATTTGTTTTTTTTTCCAAGCGATTTAGCAACAACTTTACGATTAATGAAGCGCATTTCGAACTCTTCACATGCAGTTGATGAGAGTCGAGTCGCACAGCCCTGAGACATACACATGCGAAGCCGTTTTGGAACCGTGGAAAGGAGCATCATTACCATGGATCGGCATGTGCTACTTGCCGACCCGAACACAGAGGCTTGCCGGGGAGACCAATTTGGGAGCTGTGGCGCATAGTCTGTGCTGCTTTCGCTTTCGCTATCACTCCTGACGCCTATCACAGCTATGCCACTTCTAGACCGCGGAGACAACGTGGAAGCTCGCGCGCTCCGGTACGCCACCCACCAACAATCACGCTGAGCTCATCATCAGAGTTGCGGTGCTGACTCGATAGTCACTGCCCATCCAGACCGTCACAATTCCACAATGCTGCACTTGAGATGCCTGTGTGGTACACTTGGTGCCTGGCACTTTCTTTGAGCGTGTCCAGCATAGCAAGGCAGAATAGACTGCAAACGTTACAGCTGCGTCTTTCGAGCAGCGCATCACGGGAACGGATAAGCAAGGGAATGTCAGTCGCGGAGCACACGACGTGCAAAATGTGCTGAGGCTCGACAAGAGGAACATCCGTATCTGGAAGTTACTGATCCAGGTTGGAGTACAAGTCTTCTACACGTAGCCCGTTGCTCCCACTTTGAGCACCTCCTATCTTCCATTCCGTCTCTTTGCTTGACAGGTCGAATGAGATCGGATTACTTCAATGTGAACTTGCGCTCATACTTGCAGATGAGCCGACTCCGGTTATCTTCAGTCTCTGTTGGAAATCACAGGTCCTCTTGTGAGCGTTTAGAAGAAAGCCCAACAGCAGACACGCCGCGGAGACAAATTCTCGTTATTTACTGCTGCTTTCGTCATACAGCGATGCCAATGTGCTTAATTGATGGCATCCTATTTCCTAACCTTGGTCAAAATCATGTTGAGCACTACAGTGAGAAATTTCTCGACGCGATTACATGTCCGTAACATGTATCGTCTCATGCTACGGTCGATCTAAGCGATGCCCGCTGCTGGCACATTACGCAAATATGCTCCAAGGGACACAGTAGAGTCACCTCCTGGTGTGTGGATTGTGCGATCATGACCTGGGCACAGCTTGCCCTATCTATTTCATCACTATGTGGCTTTCGTGATTCCGTACCTCCTCCACTACTGGTCATTTGCTCTCTCCGGCCATGTTGCCAATAATGAATCTGTAACCTAGACTGCAGCCTATATGCTCGATGACTAGGTGGTCTTCAGATGTGAGGTAAGGCTTGTAGCGCACTGCCATATGACTTCGATCACTGGACTTGGGAACTGATCTGCGGGTGCCCTAGATTGCTGAGTGCCAGAGAAGTGGTCCATTCTGGTTAGTATAAATCGAAGAGACTGCTTCGAAACCGTCGTGAAGGCCATGTCTTGCTTTATGATCTACTGCCTATGCTCCTTCCAATGACGCTCGATGACAGGCAAGTCGTCATATTGTTCACATCGAAATAGCTGGAAATGTCACAAGAACAGATGACATATCCAACGTCACTTGTCCAATACTACGTACTTGATATTCATTCCGAAAAGCTGGAATGACAATGAAGCTACTTGTCCTTGAATATACAAGTCGTGCATTTGAACTTCTCGTCCATATATAGGCTGCCTGGTGAGTCCCGCCAGTGATGCTTGGATCGTGTATCGTGTAAATGCAACGAAACTGAGCGATATTGGGTGGTACATAGTATCTCGTCAAGCAGCTCTGCTAAATAAGTACGTCAAAGCCGCATTGTTGCAATATTTGCAGGCCAAGGTAGACCGCGTGATACTCCCTGTTTGCTAGAGGACCAATACCGATCCAATTGCAGCGTTGCAATTATTTCCAATTATGGCACATGTTTTGGTGACGGCACGGTTGACAAGACCTTGACAGCAGCGTAAGACCGAGCCTCAGATGAAGTGTGTTGACTTTGTATAAAATTAAGTCCATTGATAGCTTGGAAAGTCGCAATTTTAGGTCTGTCCATTCGAGGTCATTCGCCGTCCACAGTGCCTGCGAATGCGAAGACAAGAAATTCATATATGACTCACACGTAGGACTCACCTGAGACTAACGCCATCCACGCTCGAAGACCGGACTATCATCAGCCGGGCACACAAATTCTCGTGCAGAATATTCACGTTGCAGTGGCCTCACAGGACCTATATTCCTCTGTCAGGACGCTCTTGCAATCCAAAAGGGAATTTCCCCAAACTCCATCAACTCTGCGAAGGTAAAATAGATCTCAACAAAGTCGCGTACTCGCTCAAGCATATCGTTCGGGATGAGGTTGGAAGAAGAACACTCTGCAAGAACCTTGATTCTCTGCTTCCCCGTCGGCAGAAATCACTTGACAACTTCACGCCACAGCAAATTGCTCCAGAGGAGATTCCAGCAAGTGTCTACGCGAACCTCTCTGCTGCATTGGTGAAGTATATCGAGTGTCGATGCGACGAAGGTCACGGTCTCCCAAGACAGCAATGTGTGCACAACTTGTACCTCAAACTGACTCGCCAAAGCCTGTTGGATAGCGATGACATCGCAGTCGACACCGTGTATGAGCTTGCTGAATGTCACTTGAAGGAACATGTGAGCCATTGGACTTGCGTGAGATTCCGCACAGCCAAGAGAGCTCGTCCAAGAGCGAGGCCACGACCTGGGCCGCAGCCTACGAGTGGATTACAACGACCTGTCCAATCTGAAGACGCTGCCGTACCCGTCCATGCTCGTCTCTTGCTCGACGGTCCCGATTTCTGCCAGCTTCTCTTACTTCCCCGAGGTGCAGTGCGCCACCAGATTCGTGTCATGGCGGACGGCCTGTATGACCTACAGGATGTTATCGAAGCGGAGCAAATCCTCTTAAACAGGCCCAAAATTCAGCTCTCCAGAGCACTGCAATCGTACAGTATTTCTGACGACGGCAAGATCTTTCTCGCACACAGCATCGCCAGAACACTTTGGCAATTATACGATACCGAATTCATCAATGGTCGTTGGACGGCGGACTCTATACACTTCGTCCAGGAGTCCCTAAGCAAGAGAAGAACCAAAGAAGACTTGGGCATGATTAGTCCGGTCCATTCTTTCGTCCAGCTGCCTGTCGCGCACACAGCCCAAACACAAACACCACAAGAGACAGAGCTTGAGTTTATCCCTCACAAGGGCTCGGTCCATTGGGCACCTAGAATACTCGCGCTGGGAGTGGTCCTCACAAACATCTTCGACGACGATTATTCGATGGATGAAGATCATAATCTATGTTGGCAAGCCAGATTCAATGATGAGTTGCTTTTTTGCCGTGGCATCGTGGAGAGGCCATCATGGCCGTCGCTCCAAATCAAGTCGGACCACGTGCGAGAAAAGATTCGAGAAGTGGTCCTAGCTTGCCTCAAAGGTGATGTATTCAACATAGCAGAAGCCGACATCTTGGAGAGGAAGGCACTACTATGGAAGCATATCGTCTCGCCCCTGGAAATGGTAGGGAAAATTGTGGGAGTCGACAAAAGTCGAGCAACGTGGCAGGTGAAGGAGGAATCTGTCCAACCATCTCAGCTGTTCTTACAGCGAAGCCCAGTGGAAAAGCAGAATGCAGCAAGGTCAGAAGCTCAGTGGTTCCGTATCGCGTTAGTACTTACTGAATGGCGAGTAGCGCTCATTCACAACAATGGCTCAGCCGTTTAGCGTCGTCTCTTCTCAACAAGGAAATTAACGCCTTCTATCGAAGCTCGGGCACCATACGCACCAAGATTGCCATTCTGGACACTGGTTATGACCCTGGAAATCTCTTCATGACACGACCACGCCAGAACCGGCTGAAGAATCGCTGGAAGGATTTCGTGGACGCCTCTCCCACACCTTTGGACGAAGACGGACATGGAACCCATGTTTTGGCGACTCTCATGACAATTGCACCATCGGCTGATGTTTGCGTTGCCAGAGTTGCAAAAAAACGACACAGATTTTGACAAGTCGTACGAGAATATCGTCAAGGTCTGTCTATCCTCGGCAGAAAGTCATATACAAACTGATCGAGATAACGTAGGCCTTGGAATGGGCAGTGAATGACATGGAAGTTGACGTCGTGTCCATGTCTTTCGGTTGGCCTCAGGAGAGAGAATCTCGTGCTATTTCGAGAGCGATCACCAATGCCATCAGCATAAGAAGTGACGCTATCCTGTTTTATGCTGCGGCATCCAATTCTGGCGGCGACCAAGGTGAAATGTTTCCCGCAACCCACGAATTTGTCACTGCCGTCAGAGCTACAACACACGAAGGAGAGTTCGTCGGATTCAACGCGCCACCCAATTTTGGAGGGGCTGACGTTATTGGCACTCTAGGAGTTGATATGCCTGGCGCATTTCAACAGTCTCAGGCGACAAACAAGAACCTTGAAGGAACCTCATTTGCGGCGCCAGTCGCAGCAGCGATCAGCGCTCTGGTATTGGACGCTGCGAAGATGTGCGACCCTGTCGTTGAGCTCGAATCGACGAGCAACATGCCGAGGACAGTCACGACACTCGACCAGCTGCGAACACGGCATGGCATGAACAAGATGTTCTGCATCGAACACATGGCTCGAAAGATAACCGAGAGATCCTGGTATTTGAGCGCAGCTGGCTTTTGCAACAGATCCTACATCGACAGGAAGAAGATATTTGAGTATATACTGCTCTGAACCGCTAGCTGCAACACGCAATGCAGTGGTGCGGGGTCTTCATCAGGAAGCTTCTGCTCACGAGGAAGCTGTGCAGGGTGCGGCTTGCTGTAGTGAACGATTATTGGTCTTCACTGTAGAAGATGCAGCTCGCGTGACGTACGATGCAGCGTCTTCAGCCGCAGCTCAACCCACTTCGAAAGAGCATTTTCTGACACGGCGAAGGTTGCTATCTCTTCCAAAGATCATGGCGACTAAGACCTACATTCTCGCACCCAACCTCACCACACATCCTGGCGACGCCTTGGCTATCGGCACGATTGTAGCCGACCCATTTCGACCTTTGAAGCCATTGAGTGAGTGCAAGGAGGCGCTCGAAACAGTGAAACATACCGAATTCGAGGCTGCATTGAGTGACTCTTCCAGACGTGGTTTCTCCAGTGGCATCTGGGCCCAGTTCCTGGAAGTCGCCAATGCAAAGCTGTCCGCGAAAGTAGGACGAGATGTCCGAGCAACTTACACTATAGCGTCTCTCGAAACAATCACGTTGCGACAGCACCCTGGAAGTGAATACGCCACTTTTCGTGCCCGGGAGCCAGCAGTCAGAGCAGCAATGGACTCTGGTCTATTTGGACGGCAGCCGGTGTACATGATTACTGGGGTGAAGATTGCGAAAGGTTTACAGTGGTCTCAAGAGCAAAGTCGTTCACGGTCAGGTGAAGTAGGAGCCAGTATACCGATCACTCCGGAGGTTTTTGCAGGTGTCGAGATTGGTGCCGAGAGAGCATCTGAGCATCACTATTCATCTCGCACGGAGCAGGATATTGTTTTCGCTTATCAGCTGCATCTCATTGCCACCAAAGGGTGGTGGAAACCAAAACTCTCTGTCGACCAGTACGTTCCCAAGGGTGGTCTATTGGGTAAGAAGGATCAGGGTGAAAGTGATGACGTCGATGTACTTCCGGCTACTGGCAAAGATTTGACGATTGTTGCGGAAGAGAATGAAGACGAATTGCAGTCGACTAAAGTGGTGGAATCAGGCGAGAGTTGCCTGTGTCTTCGGATCAAAGATGAATGATGTGTCTCCATGGTCGGGAGATTCATAAGGCTGTGGGCAGAGAGAACGGGGTGAAAACCGCGAAACGATTACTCGATGCTAGTTTTGCAGCCGGAAGAAAGGCTCACGATAAGTCAACAAGGGTTTTGGACGAGCACTTGACACGTTTTTCCTGGCATTCGATGCGACTGCATAGTGCGCAACATATATCGAACGATTTCGCTGTGCAATAAGAAGCGATGCTCCTAGCAGTGGTCCAGGCTTTTTTCGGACCCGAGAGGAAACTTGTGGCTGGCTGGCCGAATGACCTTGCCATCACCCAGCTAAAACTTGCCAATCTTTCATTGTACGGTCGGAAACGAGTCTAGGAACCTATAATGTCGTTCATGGTAGCCGGACGCTTTCGTTGTTACACCAAATTCTCAACGTTGACAGTCGGGTACTTCAGCGAAGACTCGTATCTCTCGATCGAAAACAACGAGCGTATGGTTGTTCAGTTAGTCAAACCTGCAGATCTGATCAATCGATCGGCAACGAGGTGGCTACTACTCAAGCTACGTTCCGAGCGCTAGTGATGCCGCGACATTCCGCAATCTGCATACTGATTTCTGGGCACGCATATGCAATCACAGCTCGATGGAAAGATCTTTGTGAGACTTCACTAGCACACAAGGCCTTTGCCACAGCGTTCAATACGGCCCGAAACGATCTGATGTCGTACTGGAGCGATGAGCGAGGCAGGAACTCGATGTCTATCAAAGACTGCTTCGATGAGCGACCTCGTATCGTTCCTGAAGGCCTCGTCGAATCAACAGCCCAGGTCGTGCTATAGTGTCCGCCGACTCTGTTGGCAGGGCAGGCCAGCTCGAGGATCTTTAGGATCAGAATATGCTATATGAATCTAATCGTACGCCGTGAAGATGCGCGCAAAGCCGAGTGGACCCACGCGCTCCTGGCAGTCGAGGGATACGAAGCAGAAGGAATCGTCGGAAGAGGAATCCTGGCCGACCGAAAAGGGCCACCGTAGAAATCGCGATGTAGGGTTGAGTGCGTGCTTAGAAGTCGGAATAAGCAGCGGGCTTTGCCTGCTTGTACAGGTAGCAGGACTGCGGTTGAAGAAAAGCCAGTACGATATGTCGCAAGGCAGTCCTGAACGCTCAGGCACTTGAGCGACTGCATTCGTATGCGCGGCAAAGCATTCAGCTCACAAGCTAGTAGCAAAAGTAACCAAGGAAGAGCGTACTACGAGCTAATGAATAACATGCTGCTAGCAGAGGTTTCCAAGACCCTGCACACCTACTATGTCAGCGCTAGCAGAGGTTTCCAAGATTCTTTACGATTATAGCCGGCGACGCGAATGCTTAAAGTTAATATACTGTTAGGGCAAGATCAAGTGAGTATGCTATAACGGGTTCGCTATTCCGGCAAATCCGAACGCAGAAAGGCAATCAAGTGTTAGGGCACGACAGACTTCATCGCTGTAGTCTATGAGCGGCTGGCAGTATATAGCGTCGATGCTCTCTTGCATTACTACTGCATCTACAAACCGCATCACTACTGCATCTACGAACCACATCGCTACTACATCTGCAAATCGCATTACTACTAGCAAATATGCTGAACAAGGGTAGGAGTGTCCGGGAGCATAGAAGATCTATTTGCATCAAAGACTAAGACCTCTGCGCAGTCGTCCTCGCTATGGCGCTTGCACAGCTAGCACGCCTTGGGCTCGCAGTCGACAACGCTTACTGTCCTCGGTACAGTGGCTGCGAGTGCAAGTATGAAAACACCGAGAATCAATGCGCATTCGACGGCGAACAATGGAGTTGGAGCCGAGACATCTGTTACGCAAGTAAATGCCCAAAGACAATCAACGATGGAAAAGGTAATCAGATGGCCTTGCGGGACGTCGACTGCGTTACAAGCGCAAAATATGCGCATCGACATAAATGCCGTACGTATCGTTCTCCTTTTCAGTCTACCAGTATCGTACTGACATCACCTGATAGGAGACGAACCAAACCCACCAAATTAGCGCAAGTCTGCCTCCTATTCTAGATACGCGAAAATCACTGTTTCTTTCCGCGTGGTCTGAGGAGGGAAGAGCGCAGCCATTTCGAGTATCATAAACGGAAGAGGAGCTCGTGTTTGCGACGTTGCGTTCTCGCGTTGTAGCTAGAATCAATAGCAAGCCTCGAATGCTCACTTAGCTGCAACAGTCGCTCGCTTCTCCCTTGTCTCCTGGATGGCTTGTATATCGCTGCTGCCTCGCTGTCCCTGTCGCAGCCAGACACGCGCCAAGTAGGATGTCTCTCAGAATCGCTCGGCATGCAACACTTCCACCGACTACGTGTAGGAACATGGTGAAAGAATGCCTTTCTAGTAGACTCATTCGAGTGCGTCAAGGCACTACTGCCCACGATCAGCAGGTGACAGAATATAGATGTCCTGCTGGAATTGTGCTGATTCCAACAGACCAGCCAATCCCCTCATGAGCCCAGAAATCTATCACAGAGGCAGGCTGCTGCTGCAGAGCCTGCTGCTCCGTCCGCTCGGCGCACTGCAGTGTACTGCAAAGTGCTGGCGACTGCTCAAGCTGTGGCGGGCTCCGGAATCGGCATTTCCCGCAGAATGGTACAATACGAGAGCCACTGAGTCCTGGCCACTCCACACTCTATCCCCACAGCGTGGCTCAACTACAATTGGTTTCTATTTTGGCCTCACCTTGTGCTCACTCGGGGAAGACAGCACGTGTTGGTCGGGATGGACATGCGGTGCTCAATGGCAACGAGGAGAGCAGTGTGCCGGACGAGACGAGAAGGCGCTGAGACCGGGCATTTCTCCCGACGCAGCTGACCAGGCAGGCTATCACGAGGCGAATATCGGGGCTGCCGTCGTCCGGCGCCCAATATCAAGGCCCTTCGTCTTGACTTGCTCCCGCTCGCAAACTTAAGCGAGGTCCAGGTTGCTACGGAAGCGATATCTGGCTCGCTTGTATCTCCACCTTTCCCTTAACATGCTAGATAGATACAGAATGACACACACTTGAGACATCACGTTGATTCCATACCACAGGTGGGCTTTTTGTCTTTACGCCAATGCACTGAAAATGGCACGAAACGCTGCAAGGCTGGCTGAGAAACGCTTATACATCACTACCTACCGGATGACGATCAAGAGCTGTGCTTCTGCATACGCGAACATGGCCACCTGGACGGCATCAGCTAGACGTCATTCCAATTGATCCAGAACGCGGCACGCAGGTGTTTCGTTGATGCAACAAGCGACCACTCCAAAGAGGGCGGCAGAGGGCACGTTTCCCCAACAGACTGCATGCAAGATCTCATTTACTTGGATCGTCTGAGTATCGTGGCTCAATGATCGGTTGGCACACATAAGTCATAACGAATATATGTGCAGCCTTACAACATGCCACTTCATTAGGTGAAGAGGATGTTTGTGCCCATTCAAGCCTAGCCGCAAGACCTTTGCAAGCCCATTCGCAGTATTTGGACTTTAGTTCCTAGCTACAGCCCATTCTGCCCGATTGTGTATAGTTCAGGCAATCGTAACCGCCCTCGTCATGCCTCGGAAGTAAATCGTTCCATTGCCCACGTTCAAGATGCCGTGGGTACATCTCGCACAGCCTCTCTTTTTGCTGCATGATGTGGTTCCATTCTTTTGATCGCGATCGCATAGTCCCTCTGAGCAATGCCATCGCACTCACAATCCGTTGTCATCGATCCAGCATCATAGGCCACCGGCTGTGTTTCTGATGTCCTTGCGGTCTTTAGGCGTCATGTAGAAACACCTCATTGAGAGCTTGGCTTGCGTGGTTGTCCTTCGGTCCGTTCCAAGTCGTTCGCTGTGCATGGGGTCGGCAAAGACGAGTTGAAGAGTCTCAGATATCTCATGACTCACATGTAAGACTCACCTGCCTTCCACGCTTGGAGACTGGACTATCATCAATCGGACATACACCGAATCGCTTAATACATCCCATCTGAGACAGCAAGTCTCGTGACGAGCATGTTTTTGTGTCAGAAGCTCGAAAGCTACGATGAAAAGTCATCAACGGCGTATTTGCTGACGAAATGGTCATCCCAACTTCTGCGCCAATGACACTGCCAGACTTCGGGTATGACATCCATCCGGGTATATCAGCATGGAGTCATTTCCAGCTTTTCAGTGCTAGCAAGACACTTGTCTCTCCTTATCTCAATAATTGATATTCGCCGTGCAGAAGACTCCAACATAGATGCCATAGCTAGCTGGCATTCTCGCTAGTGCATATATTGAAGACGAGCAAGATGCCTACATGTCTCCTCGCCGCCAGAAGTATTTACAGCGATATCTGGTAACAAAAGCAGGCATCGTTCGCCATGCTTTTACCGATGCCACTTCCTGCATGGCAGTGGCAGTAATAGGATCGGGAGCAGATGAGAAAATCGTGGAAGTTGGCATCTGGTACAAAGATTCTGCAGAAGAGGGCATTGAAGGCTCTGAAAAAGTCAACAACAAAAGATCAATACTGCACAATCTCGAAGGTATGCTTCGCAGAAATTAATTTCTGGCCAGCCTGTACTGACTGTTCGCAAGACGTTTCCTCCCAGATCCGCAACTCCAACACTGTTCAATTCATCGCGGACCTCTACAATCTAATATGCTCAGCCATGATTGCATACCGTATGGCTCGTGCCTGTGCGGACTCGCTGTCGAAGCCTTACGTGGAAGATTACAAGGCTGATGATAGTGACACTCACGGCATCACGGACATCGCAGTGCTGCCCAACTATCAGCATCAAGGTATAGCGCAAACCTTGGTCAGTAGGGGCTTCAAGAAGGCGACCAGGCAAGGGGTCGCGACAGAGCTATGTTCTACCCCTGCAGGCTCTGGAGTGTACAAAACACTTGATTTTCGGCTTAATGTTGTATGTAGATGGCGCTCAGAAATGATGGAAAGCGGGCTCGGCTGGGAGATTCTCAGACGGGAGCCTCAGAGCGAGATTGACGCGCAGTACTGGCTTGATGTCAAAGTCGATCGTAGCGGTTCGGGGGTCGGTTGAGCACCATGGCAGCATCAATAGTTCATGCCCACACATCAGCCTAGCTCATGCCGAGACGTCATGACTAGACAAATGCTAGTTCTTCCCATTGCTCCCGATACTCAAGTGCCATCATCTCGCCCATCATCATTCCCGAAACATAAGCTTCACCCTTCATGCGATACCTCTTGGGTGCATCATCTTGCAACACTTCAGTGGCAATCACTGGTCGTCCGTGGCCCTTCAGGATGATCACAACGTCCCCAACAGCAACACTATTAGGTACAAGACCCAGGAATCCAAGCTCCGTAATTGTGAGCCTTTTCCTCTTCGTCCGCATGGCAACGGTTTGTCTCAGGGCCCATGTGTTACGACTGAACCCGTCCACCGTAGCCATAGGGTCTTTCGGGTCGGATAGGTAGTCCTTCATAGGCACACCACTGATGTTCAAATCCCAATTTGCCTCAACAAAGTACTGCGATGCGTCTGCAAATGGCATGTCAACAAAGAAAGATTGGAGCAAGCCAATGTCTTCATGATCACGACGCAGTCTCGCACCATTCTCGTCCGTTCCAGCAGTGAGGCACGCACAGATCGCTGCTCGGTGGCTGATGAGTTCCGCACGCCATGGAGGAGTCTTCTTTGGCTGGCTAAGATCGGAATTGAACCTTGGATTCCCATAGTCTGAGTCTGTGTCCATGTCGGCCCACGCGATACCACCCAGACCGTCCACGGCATCTATAACGAAACCCTTCAAGTACAATACCCGATCTTCTAGCCTGATCTGAGGTCGAGCACCTACATTCTCCCAACCATCCGCTGCCAGAAGATTCCATTCGTAGCCTGGAGGGTAGCCTGCTCGAAATGTACCCTCGATCACCCCAGTCTCTCTCTCTGATGATAGATCCGGGACCCACGAGGGCAATTGTTCTCCTTGAATCGCATTCATTTGACCATAACTTTTTCTTTTATTGTTGAGCTCATCTGCCACGCCATCGACAAGGCAAAGGAAAGCTAGAGGATCCTGGCCTGCATTAATGCAAGCCGCTGCGAATTTGCCATAGACTTGTACGAGGGATGCCTTCGAATCATGTTCGATTCCAAGGCGTGGGAGGCATGGTAAAGCCAAGATGCCAAAAACACGGTCCTTGGGAAAGGTACACTTCGCGTAAGCTATTAACTTGAAGACCTGCCAAAGAACATCGCCTCGCTGTGGACCTGCTTCTGGGCCGCTGCGTAGGTGTGTGATGAATGGTATAACGGAGTTCAGGTCGAGAGTCGGCTGGATTCGTTTCCGGTGCGTATCGATCTCCAGCTGTGCGATTTTTGCAATGTGCACGATGGTATTCCGTACAGCAAAGTCCATTCGGTAGTCCATGATGCCCTCATGAGTGAACATGTCTTTGACGGCGGCGAGCACGAATGCGGTATCACGAATGTAACGCCATTCGGTCACACGTTCGCCAAGGACCACAGCCATATCTGCCGTACCCATCACCAGTTCTTGGATCATCCAAAGACGGCGCCAGTATGTGAGCGAAAAGAAAACGTTTAGCAGGGTTGTTTCTTTATCGGTGAGGATGATGTCTCGATCCGTGGTGCGTGCCAACGACATGATCATCTCCATTACAATCTTCAGGCCCACAGCTGCGCCTTCTCGGTGCAGAAAAGCTGTATTTGGGTCTCCATCGTCGTACGCTTCTGGATACTCTGTGCGATACCACCTCCCACACTCTTGCACAACATCGAGTGCTTTGTATAGCTGGGTGTCGCCTTCGCCGAGCCAAACGAGTATGTTGCCAGCTCGTTGATAGATTGAGCTCATGATCCTCATCTGCGAATGCTTTTCTCCAGCATCGTTCTGATTGATGCATATTGAGTCAGCCCAGAGACGGCAGCCATGGCTGAATTGAGGCATCACCCGGAGTCTACGCAATGCTGCGTGCAAATTTTCGCGGATGACGAATGGCAACTCGCCGTTCCGGTGACCTTCAGCAGAGCAGTGGTCGATGAAGATGCGCTCCGCAGAACCGTTTCCCCACTCATACGAGAGTGCCACATAGTTACCCCAGGTAAATTTTGGTCCACATGCCTGCCTTTGAAGCGGTGTTGGGGGTGGAACTTGTCGCTTCGGTGCCAGCCAACGGCACACGAATTTCTTGAGCCTGCGGCGTACTCGACTGCTTAGCTTCGAAAACTCCGCTCTGTCGTCGTCGTAATCGTCGTCGTCACTTATGCTCCGGACTATCGTCATTCCACCACCATGATCCTCCGGGTGACCTACTAAATTTGCCAGAATCTCTGCAGGAGGTAGTGAAGCCTTCGCAGCAGACTTTCGGGTTTCGATGAGCCACGGCTTCCCGATAGTGTTGTTCGGAATTCGGCCAGCTTTCGAATCTTTTATCAACCCAAAAGCATGTGGCGATCTATATATCTCAGTTGGACGATTTGTGACTTGCGCATGAAAGTTGACATTCGGGACTCGTGACACAAGCGCGTCCTCTGGGATGCCCGGGGCCAAGTAGCATTTGCAGTTGTGGACGTTTGTTAGGAGGCATCTTATCGGGCTGGTGTTGTCGGCGTCCTCCTCAGGTTTGGGTAGAATTGTCAGCAAGCGTATGCAATCGTGATCGCCCGGGTAGAGTGGTATGTATGGGAAGTCTATGTTAGGAGGCCTAGCTTCCATGGTTTATGGTGACGCTGTAGATATGGCGGCGAAGAAACAGCGAAAGTGATATGTAGACAATTGTGCCTTCCGCAGCATGTCACCCAGGCACAACTGTTCGTGGCGGTGCGTGATCCTGGCGCATGGTTCGTGTGGCTACTGGCCAATTGGACTCGAAGCCGATAAAGACCTGTTTCGGACCAAACCACGGAGTGGTCCGGGACGATATCGATTGGACTTTTGTTCACTATGTATACACCAGCTCCGAGCCCTTCGCTACACCGGTAAGCCGCCCGCTGGCAAACTTGGAGGATGAGTGCCTAATTATAGAACACGGAGCATCCGGGACATATATTCCTTTGGCCGACTACTTCGAAACGGTGCGGAAAAGAGGTCTAGGGTTTTGCATGCCATAGACCTCAATGCCGGCGCGATCAATGTCAGGACCATTCCATGAGCAGCTTTTGGACAAGACTACCTTTTGAGATATCGTTCGAGGTTCTGAGCTGGAGAGCGTGTTTCTCGTCGTATCGATCAAGGCTCAACTGTGGGCAACATCAGCAAAGATAGGTCGCATCGGCACAATGCTGGAATTTCCTAGAGCGTGCAGTCCGGATAGATCTTGTATCCTGCTGCTAATGGATTGCATCACAAAGTTCGATGTCTGGCGTCGGCATTATGGCTTTCGATCGTGTAGAGATTTGCAGGGCTTCTTTGCAAAGTTACGCATCGTTGCAGGTAATTGATGCTTCGTCCACGCATCTCTTTCGCCGCTGTCTTTGACACGATCAAGCACACGTTCGACATTGCCAAAGTCTTGACTCACCTCCATGCAAGCAGCTGCGAATTCGTCGTAGACTCGTACAAGAGAATTTTCCGAATCATGATCGAAACGCTGTAGACATGTCACGGGAGAGACATAGGAGATAATGTGTAGAGAGCAATGCGTATTCTGCGCACCTGCGATGCTGCTTTGACCGTAAGAGGCTGGTGTTTTTGTCGTATCCTGTATGGAAGCATTAGATTACGACGATCCGTGTGCTGTCCCGCTTCAATTTCTCCGATTGAATGAGCCACACGGTCCATTCCCGACTGAAGTCTCGCCGTCACCATCAAATGAAACAAAACCTGTACGGTCTGCTTGCGCCGCACAATCCGAGAACTGGAATACTGCGCATTGCTCGTTGTTGCCGTAGAATGCCCAATGCGACAAGCCCGTACGGCTCCACGTTTCGTTGCAACAATCTTGCGCGCTGGCGGCTGTGAAGAGCTCAGCTAATGATGAGGCATCGTCCGCTCTTGCTTGGCCGATACGAGTCCCTTCGATTCGGTTGGCGATATTGCGATTGGCCGGGTCGCAAGCTGCGTATACCGTGCGAGTGGGCTGCTCGGAGATGGTGGACGTGGTCGTGCTGGCCGTCGGGGTTATCGTTTCGGTAGATGTGACGAGTTTAGTTTGAGTAGAGCATCGTGCATATGTTCGAGTCGTCGTCTTGGTGGTGGTTTTGTGGCGTGTGCAGTACGCGACTTGTTTACGATGCCTCTTCTCGAGGTCGTTCGCTTCTTCGGCTTCATTTGTGCGCTTTTGCTTGGCTGCAGGTGCGACGAAACTTGAGTCGGGAAGTGTATCGAGGACCGGCTGGAATCCAGCAGGAGTTGGAACAGTCACTGTGACTGTGGACCCCGTTGTGGTCGTTGTGAAGCTTGTTATGATGCTTGCATCAAGTGTTGTGGTGAATGTTGTTACGGAGGTCACTGTAGGCTTGGACTTGCAGATTGTCGTTGTTTTGGTACAGTAAGTCGTGTAATGACTCGTCTTCCAGGATGTGCTTCCGCAGGCAGCTTTCGGTGTCTTCGATGAGCACTTGACACTTTCCTTGACAGTGTCGCGGGATGCTACGGAGAATGTAATGAGTAGTAGGCTGCACAGCAGCACCGATAGCCGGTGAGAAGCCATGGGAGTGGTATGGTAGTGATGATGAGATGGAGAACAAGAATTGACGGGCAACGTGATGCTGGTATACGTTCTCTCGCTTGTGTGTATCTGGTCTCGCACTACAGATGCTTCGGTCATCTTCAAGCCTAGGGAAGTGATCACGCATAGTGTTCACTAGTGAACATTCGAAACGGAAATTTTCTGGCGCGACCTGCCCGAACGCTGCAATCATGGCCATTTCCAATAAAGCAAAAGACGCCACAATCGGACCCAGCTCTCAAGTCCCTCTGGATGCGCAGTAAAGGCAGCAATGCTTGCGTGACAAAAAAGAGTAATGTTCTCGGCAATATAGCCTGTCGGCATTTGTGTGATCTTTCTGGTGGGACAAGGCACTGCATTGAGCCCAATTCCTGTGCGAATACGACAGGATGAGAGAGGAATGGCAGGACGAGGTTTGGGACAAGCCATGGAGAAAACGGCTAGTTAGCCAATTCCATGTGGCTTGTGCTCGAAGGTTTGGCGCATTTCTATAGGTCGGTCTTCACGCCACCGACTCTTCCTCTCTCTGACCCCGCGCACCCAAACCAAGCAAGGCGTTTCTGGCCCCAGAACTTCTGGGGATGGGATAAGTTCGCTCTCGTCATTTACCCGGAGCAATGACAGAAGTGAGAGTCATGCCGATACGAAGCTCGTGGACAACGCTCTTCGCGTTGGATAAGACGTCGCGAAATGTGGCATTGCTATCGCAGGTCTTCGACGATGTCGCTGAGAGTAGCAGGAAGTGAAGAAAAGAACATGCACTATGTGCAACACACTCGGGAATATGCTTCATGCACATACCACCAAGTCGAACGGGAACACCGCCATGCGGAAGCCAACGAACACGATGGAATGCAACGCACGTGAAGCCAGCGACTCGATACAATAGCTCCAGGCCCCTCGCTACACTGTTAAGCCACCAGTTGACAGGCTTGGCGAAGACTGCCCCGGTATAGATCATGGAACAGCGCTGGACTGCATCCGTGACAGTGATTCCATCGGCCAGCGGCTTCGACACCGCTCCGACAAGAGGTCTAGTTGCCTTGCCCAAGGTCTACGGCAGAATATTATCCAGGAACGATGTAATCAAGTCTGCAGACATGCTCTGATTAGCGGCAACTTGTGTCTGCCAGAGATAGAAGGACCTTTCGCATTCATCGAAATTACGATCTTTGTCGAGATTTCGCCCTATGTAGACTTTCCATTGAATCTCTACATCCGACCAGGCAGCTCTGACACATGCCCAACACGATTTCCTGGCAGCTCGGTGGGTTCTCGCCAGTCTGCGGAAACTTCAACAAGTTGTCCAGGCTTGTACCAGTTGCGTTGGTCTGCCATTGCGTACACTGGGTCCACCAGCATAGGGTCTTTGACTTCTCCTCCCACCGCAATCTGTCTGTCCATACTTGTCTGCCTTCTTCTTCTCCGCATGAAGACCAATACGACTATTGCGGCCGCGAGAAGGGTCAATAGCACTGCTCCAGCTCCGATGCCAGCTTTCGCGGCAGTGCTGAGTCCGCCTGACCCGGGAGTCTCTGGAATTGGTGCTGCTGTTTGAGCGCTGCCTGTTGCGGTGGTTCCCGAGGAAGTGGAGCTGCTCGTCCCTGTAAGTATCCCAGAGGTCGAGCTGCTCAATGCGGAGGTCAGTCTGCTAGATGTGGGGACCGAGCTGCTGAGCGCGGATGTCGCTGTCGCTGTCGTTGGAAAGACCAAGAGCGCGAAGCTCGGGCCCGCAAGATAATTGGCAGGTCCAGCATCGAAAACCTTGTCGGGATCGCCACAGCAGGTGAAGTTGCTCTGCGAGTAGTCGTTTGTGCCATCAGGAGCGCAACAATATGTGGTCTCAGAGCAAGCGAGGATGGTGTTGAACCCTTCAGGTGAGTTAGCGGATTGTAATCGCAGCAAGACCGTGGATCTAGCCATGGATCTCAGACTCACCAACTCCAGCCGTCTTGCAGTGCTGGTTACATTTATCCGATTGCCAAGTTCGATCTGTGCAAGTATCCCTGAAGAAGAAGTTGTTTTTGTAGTCTCGAGAATTTTTGCAGAAGCCGTTCGTGGTACACATATCGCCCGGAGCGCAGCACATGCTGAACTCTGCCTGGGGATCACAGACGAAGGTCTCTGTCTGATCTGGCGGCGATAGTTGGCCATCCGGGCCATAGCACGGCGTGAAGGCATTCACGAGCGCTATGAAAACCGCGACCCATACTGGGCTTGAAGGCATACTGGAGATTCGACCGGGGTGTGTACAAGAACGCAGCGGACAGCGCGCGAGTCGAGCGGGGAGCGTGCTCTTTTCAGATCCGAACACCACAGCGGCTCAGCCTGGTCAGCCTGGCCTCGCAGAGACCGCATCTGCGTGCAGAAGGTGGCTTGTATTTATGGCAATGTGATAGGTTCTGGTGAAATTGAGTTGCGTGGCGCATGCGACTTGAACCTCACTGGCTTTGCCAGCTTGAAGGTCCAACATGTGGGCGGCTAGGGGGTCTGGATGCATACTGCAATTCGTGAGCAAACGCTGTGATATACTTGCACAGCGAAAGATGCAGCGATGAAACGCACGTCCAAGCCCTCCAGACGATAAAGTACCACCATTTGGAATCGGCTTTGCGTCCTCTCAGCCAGATCGTCGGTCAGCCTTGCGCCACTGGATTCGAGCCATGCCTGGAAAGCTCCGGGATACCTTTGAGGGACTGCGCGGGATGAAACAGCCTGTTTGGCGGTTACACATGCGTTCGTGTAGTGCGGCATAGGAAACGTGCCGTGAGATCCAGTCGCGTCGGATCTGAGTTCTCACGAAGCGCGCGCTCGCGGATCCTTGCATTTTCCTTCGGAAAAGGGACAGCTCCTGGGCCTCATTCCTCTCCGCGACCATACTCCGCAAGCGTATATTATAGCCTCTTGCCTCGTCGCTTGATGGTTGTGTAAGGTGTAAGCTGTCATGGTCGTGGTTGAAATCAGCATGATCAGATGGCATCGCCTCACGGAAGGACACAGTTTGCAAACAACCAATCAGAGCAAGGACTTGGCAACTACACCTTCGGCACACTGGACACGTTTGGAAAAGACGTCGATTCTTGACAGCGCTTTGTGTTCGTCATGGCTGCTGTGGCAAAAGGATAAATTTCAAGATAAATGGCCCCGACCGACAGCTCTGCCACGAGTGAATCTATGGTTACCCCCAACAGGAAAGGATTCTGCGTGAGCATGACTGGCATCAAAAGGCGGCTCATCATCGGCGCTGCTCGTAGCTTCTATAGGTTGCAAACGGTAGAGCCCGCCATCAAGCGAGGATCCATTCCCCATATCAGCATCGTTGGTTTAGTGGTAAAATCCGTCGTTGCCATTCAATTCACTTGGATTAAATAAGAAAATTCGACGGGCCCCGTGTTCGATTCACGGACGATGCATTGCTACGAAATTACTTTCTGGGTTGATTTTTGCTTCAGGGTCGACCCCGGATCATGCATGGAGCTTACCGTGGGACGTGTCTTCTTGAGACCGTGTTGTGAGCGATGGCACCGTGTTGTGAGTATACATTAGCATTCAACACCATCGCTTCCGCTGCTGACAGTTCCTAGCGATTACTGACGATGCAGATCAAATACACTTCTTTTAATTTTTCTTTCTTTTTGGGGGAAAAATTTCCTGCAAGATTGGTCAAGCTGCGGAAGACCGGTCTCGAACACGCCCATGAGGCAACGTGCGAACAGTCATCCTTTTCCTGTCTTATGGGAGACAGCTTTTCTCGGCGGTGTTCTGCAGTGGTATGCTTTGCTTTTGCAAAGAAGAGCCGAAGTTAGGTTTAGGAGTCTTTACCAAGACTAACAGACGCAGAGAAGAAAGCCTCTACTTCTAGGAAAACATATAACTTTCAGCTTTCTGCAATGGTACTAAGCTCTTTAATCGATCAGTAGAGCAGACTACGTAGAGCCAGATCTGCCCTATTTTTCCGAAAGGGATAAGCTGCAAAGAACTATCGTTTTCTGATGACATGGCGATCAATGTGTTTTCCGTGGACGTGACTAGAGACATTAGCCTAGAGATTCCGAAAGAAGTACAACTGGTTTCCTTGATGATGCGCGTCCCTAGAATCGAGGGGCGAATTGACTTAGACATTCTGCGCAAGCTGAAGCCACGACCAGCGAAGAAGTAGTCGGCTTCAAACGCCACATCGAGTGTGTTGGTCTTCAAGACACTGCCTCTGATACGACAAAATCGTGAGAGACGCCTGTGCTGCGTCTCTCCGAAATGTGTGGAATATTTACGCAGTTATTGGAGGGTGTGGCCTCACAGCAACAATGTTCGTTCGAGAGCGTTTCCTCCGAGCTCGCGGCTGCGCAGAAGGCACTGCTTTTGCTCATACAGGTATCAGTACGGTTGGGCTCGAATGGGATGGACAGTAGTAGATCAACAGTGATAGACTAGATTTCACGATGGTTATATAGGGATAGATGTAGCCCACGGAAGTAGAGCACGAGGACTACTTCAGCATAGCACCATGCTTTCCAAGAGCAATATTTCTAGTCCGGCAGCAAGGGCTAACTCTGAAAACTTGACCGTCCGCTGAACAAAGCATCGGTCAGACTTCGGCTTGTTTTCCTGCGATGATGGCGTCCCGCTGAAATACATCAACCTTGGTGGTACGAAACTTGCGAGCGCTGATCTTTTGCGAGAACAGCAGATCAATCTCCTCAAACAAACGGTCCTGTTGGCAAGTCAGCTTCACTGCGCAGAAATTCTAGTATTGATGATATGTACCTTGGTTTCTGGCAAACGATAGAACGCCCAAAGGGCAATGAGAGCACATGTGCCTGACCACACAAACGCTGTCTTGCCCTTCAAATTTAGCTCAGTGGGGTTGATCAGGTAAGCTTGAGCTGTCGAAACCACAATTTGGGCCAGATAGTAGGAGATTCGGGCCAACGACAATGTCTTACTTCGAATGCTGACGGCCGGCATCTCAGTGATGATGGCGTAACAGATGGGCCCAGTCGTAGCGAAGCGGATCAACACGGAGCACAGAACGATTCCAGCCTGCACGTAGCTGCTCGTAGTGCTGGAGCTGATGGAGGCGGCTGTTCCTACAGCTAAGAGACCAGCCAGAGAGCAGCATAGGGAAAGGAAGTAGAGTGTCCGTCGGCCGAAATGATAGATAAGGAACCAGGAGACCACGACGCCAGCGCAAGACAGCGCCAGCGATCCCAAAGACAGATTGTAAGCAACGGTAGGACCCATCCCAGCTTGCGTGAAGAAGTAAACAGCGTTGCCAGTAATCACCGTGCCGTCCAAGTACTGGCACATGAATGTCATGCAGCAAATTTCAGTACGACGCAAATTTATGCCCCGGAAGCAATCCAGGTAAGAAGTACCTGACTCCAGCTTGATCTCAGTCTCCATGGTGTGTTCCATCATTGCGACCGTGGCGCGAGCATCTACCTGCTCTGACTTGGCAGCTAGCCGCTTGACCATTCTCTGTGCCTCCTCCTGCTTTCCAGCGCGGACTAAGATCCACGGGGACTCTGGGGCGAACCAGAGCAGACAGATGAGAGGAATCGGCCAGACCCATTGTATCGCGAAAGGGATCCGATAAGCCCATTCATCTGAATGATTGGCGAATGCTCGCTGGACTCCGGAGGAGATGAGCATGCCAAATGCCCAGCAGAAACAAGTAAAGTTGGCTAGATAGCCACGAAGGACGGTGGGGCAGATCTCGGAGGCGTAGGCGGGTGCGAGGATTGAGAAAAGACCCCAAGGTAGACCACAAAGTAGATTGCCAGCTGCGAGCATTCCCAGTGATGTGGCAAAGACCTGAAGGGCGATGGTACCCGTCATGAAGACTAAAGCACCAATGACTGTTCTTCGATACCCGAATCGATCTGTCAGGTATCCGTTTGCCAATGCGCCAAAGATTGTGCCGACCGTCGTAGCATTCTGGAGGCCGGCTTGCCATGGGCCGTCAATCTGCCAGCCAGACTTCTCGTAGTACATCCCGTATCTTTGTCTGAACGCGGGTTGGGCAAGCAGCCCTCCAAAAAGCACAATGTCGTAGCCTTCCATGACGATGATCAGAGACACCATGACAGACCAGAAGACAGTCCAGGGATATCTTTTGACGCCTTGCATCAGTGTCATATGTTGTTCGGCGGAGACGCCCCGTCTGTCGCCATGGTCGTCTTGCAGTTCGATATGCTCGACAGCGGAGTCCGTCTTCTGCTCCATCTCCAGTTTGATAGCGTTGATGTTGACGATAGCTAGCTCAGATGCAGCGATTAGTGGTAGATGGCCATGTTGTCACAGTGGCACTGAGCTCTTATGTTGATCTGCAGTGTTACGCGAATGCGAGACACCCTCCGGCCCCACCGGTGTACTACAGCCTGACTTCAGGCCACTCCAGCCACGACGTCTCTTTTCGGTACGATCGTCAAGAGCTTCGATCATGCCTCTATAGGCTATAGGTCCACATGCTGGCTAAATAAAACTAGCTTAGGTCTTCTGACCTCATCGAGACAATTCAGGCTATTTGTCTAGGACAAAGGACCGAAAGCAATCGCTGCGCAAAGACTGTGTACGCAGGATCTCGTGTTGGACGCTCAAGAAAGCGCAAGACTTGAGCGATCGAAGTACTGCACGATCTTCTTTCTGCACTTCCACAAGTCATCGCTCACAATGGACCCTCAGCCACTGATAACACACCTATACACGGCCGATCCGAGTGCCCATGTCTTCAACGACCGAATCTACATCTACCCTTCTCACGATGTGGAAAATGACAAGCCAGAGAACTTCAATGGTGATCACTTCGACATGCAAGACTACCACGTCTTCTCTTCCACGACTCCTCAGGGTCCCGTCACCGACCACGGCATAGTTCTCCGACTCCAAGACATCCCTTGGGCAAAGCGTCAGCTATGGGCTCCAGATGCAGCAGAGCGTAACGGCAAATACTACCTGTACTTTCCTGCCAGAGACAAGGACGAAATCTTCAGGATCGGAGTAGCTGTAAGCGATAGGCCTGAAGGACCTTTCGTACCCGACCCCGAACCTATAGCTGGCAGCTACAGCATTGACCCTGCCTCTTTCGTGGATGACGATGGCGAAGCGTACCTTTACTTCGGCGGTATCCATGGCGGACAGCTACAGTGCTGGTCGTCAGGATCGTTTTCCTGGGACAAATACCGCGATGGCGAGCCGCTGGGCACCGGCATTCCCGCGCTTTTTCCACGGGTTGCAAAGCTCGGTCCAGACATGCGATGTTTCTCTAGCAAAGTGCAGGAGCTCGCAATCTACGACGAGAGCGACCAGCCTATCCTTTCTACCGATCCTGATAAACGTTTCTTTGAAGCTGCCTGGATGCATAAATATGGTGGTAGATACTACTTCTCCTATTCGACCGGCACGACGCATTTTCTTGTCTATGCAATTGGGGACTCGCCATTTGGGCCATTCAGGTATCGAGGGAGGATTCTTGAGCCAGTGGAGGGTTGGACAACGCATCATTCTATCGTACAGTTTCGGGGCAAGTGGTATCTGTATTACCACGACAGCAGCTTATCGAAACTAACACAGCTGAGGTGTATAAAGGTGAGGGAGATTTTTCATGATGCCGAGGGAAGCATCAGATTGGTGGAGCCGCAGGCTAGTACCAGCGAGCAGGTGTGATTGCCAGTAACTAAGACTCCACTATCGCAACGATTCAAATAGGAGAGACGCAAACTAGATTTGATTCTGAGAAGATGCAAAGTCCAATCACTACTTTCTGGGAAGCTTTCATTATGTTCTCCTGCACGTATTGCCTTTGCAAGGACATCAATGAGCTCTTACAGTGCGCTCAGGATGCGCAATCAGGAAGTTGTGATTATCGAACCTGCATCGTTTCGGGACAGCGTGAGGACATCAAATACAGGTTGCGGTGTATAAGCGAGGTGCGGCTACAGACACGTTCAGGAATTTGACGGCAATCACAAATATAAACCAAGGTCTTTATTTAGTATTCTCGTGCTACCTTGAGTTTTGCGACTTCTGCCTCCGCCCTTCCCAAATGACAGAGCTTCTCACCCCCTCTATCATCTTGAGCCGCTGCCTCTCCCGGAAGAACAAGAACGCGTTGCCTCCACTACGATGTCCAACGCATTCGCAATGGTCTCTGCTTGCCCCCAATCTCATCACACACTCGCTCAGTACGAGATCTCCCACGCATATGCGGTCTGCTTGTCGTTTTGATAAAGCGTGATCGAGATCACATCGTTGTCGTAGCCGCTATCGTACGTGCCACAGCTCCCGACACTGTTCACAGCGCCCCAAAGACCGTTGTTATCGAATTGCCGGCACTCTATAGTCACGCTTCCACTGGCGGGCAGGCCCAACGCGGAGACTGGGCTCACCTCGATTGTCCACGTACCAGTCTGCAGGCGAACACCAGAAAGAACTTTGACCTTACGCGTGGCAGTGTCGTGAGTGGCGTACACATCAAGGGCCATGTCGCCAGAGGGCATTGTGCCCAAGCGGTTGCCAGTCATGTCCTGGGCGTAGTACTTGTAGACTTGGTATTCGCCTACTGGATAGTAGTCGGACGCCGTGGGTGACGCGTTAGGTGCGTTGGGCTTAGACACCAGATTAGCGAGGTAGTCGTATAGACCGGGAACGCTTTGCCAGTTGCCGCGGAGGCCAGGGATGTTGACACGTTCGAGCTGCGCGATCCACCAGGCTCCCGCGGTCGGTACTTGCTCGGCTGCCACAGCGTACTCATTGATGTTGACGTTGTTGTAGGGCAGGTCATAATGATCAAGAAGCTTGTGCAGGTTATCCGTAGTCTCTAACATGTTTCCGCCTCCAGTCTCCATGTGCCAGGTCCACGTGTCGGGCACAACGTCATTGGCCTTGACATATTCGGCAAAGCCAGTCCACCAATTGTTGCCCAAATTGGGCTCAGCTGATGTTGATGGACCTTGAATAACGAGTGAAGAGCCAAAGGCTGATCTAAGCGCCTTGTATGACCGTCCCCACATCTCAAATGCTTGCTCTTGCGAGCGCTTCCAGTACCAAGGGCCATCGGATTCGTTGATGATCTCAACGATGAAGTCACTTAGGTCGACATTATTCTTCTTCAAGTCGGAAATAAAGACCTGCGTCATTTCGTCCCAGGAGGCCCAGTCTCCATTGTCGCCAGGATACGGACCATTTTCTACATCCCACTGCCCGTACATGCATTCGAATAAGCAGATAAACTTAGCGCCGTACTTTTGCGCGCTGCGATAGTTTCCCAGTGTTTGCTGGAACCGATTCTATGATGACTTTCCATCAGCCATCGTCCACTCCGACACTTCTTCGCGTTCACAAACCTCATATTCAGTGGTGCCATTCACCCATCCAGATCGAGGGGATGGCAATGCGCAGCCGCCCCCACGACCGAAGTTATATTTCCAGTCGGTGTACATGTTGTCAGGGATCTGGGTGTCATCGTCTGGGACACCGAATATGATTCCGGATGCAAGGTGGTTGGGAGTGCCGGTGTTGTTAGTCAACGACACTGTGGCTATGTTCGACGCCGCCCGAGCCTGAATTGCAGGCACAACGCCGGCTTCCACATCGCTCAGGAGCACAGAGAGGGCTGTAAAGATCGTTGCGGACGAGATCATGGTTGCGTTGTCGACCTAGTTTGTGATGTTTCGTTACTCAATCTTCTTTGGCCATCAATCTTTGACTTGATCACTCAGATTATATGTTCAGTGTTGCTAACGCTTGGCTGCTGTACAAACTCCGGTGGGTGTTATGACCACGGATAAACTCAGTATTACCGTGCCACTAATTGTCAGAGATACACCTACAGATATTTGCTAAGAATATAGCCGCGAACTCGCTAATGCACAACTAGGAGACAAGTTCCGGAGGGTGTTATGATCCGGGTAAATGACTTGGCGAGGGGAAAAACTTTTCTCGGCGCTGTTCTGCAGAACTATGCTTGGCAGTGAAGATAATCCATTGCCGGAGGCCTGGGAGATCCGAGGTCGATGTAGCCGGCAGGATCGCTTTTCCTTACGCGAGGCCGGATTGACGAGAGCTGCACGGCCTTAGGAGGAGACGGGAAGCAATGGCATTCGTGTGGGGAAGTGGTCGCTTATGGTATAGCGGACAGTGGAATCTCAGCGAGTTGGAAGCAAGCGACAAACACCCGCAGTCACATGCGGTACCGTGGTCTATGAAGCATACTATGGTATGTACAAAAGCTGTGGAGAAGGTGGGTTTCGGTTCAAGCTTGGTGCCCGAGTTTGACCACGATGTCAGGATGACGATCGCTTAACGCCTCCAGCCTGAGTAGACTCTCGCGGCTTGGATCACGTTCGGCGAGGGAACTGCCAGGCTCGACGCCATTCTCCCAACCCCACCGTGTGTGGCACACGTCGCCGGTCATGAGCACGGGACCAGATGGCGTGCGACCGACGAAGGCCAGATGACCGGCAGTGTGTCCAGGCGTCAAAATAGCAAAGTACGTGCCGTCGCCGAAGGTGTCGATAACCCCCTTGAACTTGCCATCGGCGTCTTTTGGAATATTGAATTCTCGGAGTGGTGGTCGCCCATGTGATAGGTTGTCGGTGGTGCCTTGGCTGAACACGGTAAGCAGAAGGGTTGACTCGGCTCCATGTGGCCCCACGTTGATCGGAGTCTCCTTTGGAATATTGGGCAAGCCGGACACATGGTCCATGTGCAGACGTGTCATAAAGATCGCATTCAGTGGAACTCACTCGACTTCCATGATTTCTAGTGTGCTTTGGTGAGGCTTCATCTGATCGATCGTGGCGTAGTTTCACAGCGTCCAACCAACTCCGACACTGGCCGGCTCATTGACGAATCGCCGCGAGACACCAGTGTCCACCGGGAGGAAGCCTCGCGTTGGATGACGAATGACATGGGCGTAGATGTTGATGGGCGAGTCCGCAGCAATTGTCATCACTTCGATGTGTCCCAGCTGATCGATCAATGCTTCCATCGCGCCTGAATTGATTGGTGACCGTATGTCTGCTGGAGTAGTCGGATGGTGAGCGACTTTGAATGCGAACAGATTCATGTCGACTCCGTGTGGCTACAACCTGGGAATTAATCTGGGAATCTGTGCAGATAGAGCAACGTCGTGGTGGAGAAAGATGCTGAGCTGAGTATAGTATCGTGATTGCTGTACTTACTGCCATCGCGAAATCCCGGTCCTGGATCGACGTGTAAGTACAAGAACCCAATGATTTAGTTTTAGGTATTGTGTCTGGTCTTACCCCAAGCGGCAATTCTGTTTCCCAGGGTAGAGCCGATATTACCGTTAGTCGTAAATACGTGCCCACCTTCGCGGATGCGAATTTTGTTAAAAGTAGGAACGATTCTCTAAAACACTACCTAACTCCGTGTTTAGAGCTAGTAATATATTCCTCTATATCTAGATTTATTACTTAACTTGTTTTAAGCGTAAGAAGTAGCGTTATTCGTGCGAAACAGGCGTCCTACTGTCGTCGCTAGCCGGATATATAACTTATGCTTATATAAGCTTAGCTACGACGACAGCAAGACGCCTATTTCGTACGAAGCACGCGCTCTCTCGTACTAAAAAAAGGCAGAGGCATTCTTACGATAAGACAGAAGGTATGCCGTAGTTCTAGTATGTTTATAGTAAATAGTTCCTTACTCGTTTCAAAATAATAGAGGGGTAGGGTGGGCACGTATTTACGACTAACGACAGTAGGGTAAGGACAAGCTCGCCCTCGAAGCCTTTCTCGAAGCTGGCTAACCCGAAGAAGCAACCTTTCTACCAAAGAAATGACAGGTAGGGCACGTAAGGAACGTCGTCGAAGTTCGCAGGGTAGGTGTTTAGCGAAGACGCTTAGAACGTGCGTTAGTTCGTTGCTCCGTTGATTGGTTGGTTGGTGTCGCCCTGCACGGCTGCAGCTGCGCGAAACGCGGTTCTTCGGTAATCTACTATCTGACTTCCGTTACCGTTCGATGGCGACCATTCGCATCAACAACGACCTTGATTTTGATGACTTGACAGCGTCGGCTCCCAGCTCAAATTCAGGAACGGTCTTCATTCTTCTAACACATAGCCAGTGTTTAGCAAGATGTTAAGACAGTATGCAATGAAGTTCAATTGGGTGAGCGGCTTAGAGACAAGGCACGAGTGGACTACGGCACTTAGGGTACGCATAACCTTCGCTGTGGTAAACATTTCTTGACTGCGCTGAGCATGCAGCTCTCCACTAACACCAACTATCAGTAGGCGGGACAGCGCTATGCCTTTCTCACGGCAGGTTGCAGGGTCATAGGAGAGCGTCCCATGAACATCTCTACCGAAGCTCTACCTCACAGGGTACCAGGCCGTGAGGTTAGAAGCAGATGCTCTGGGCGCTTATCAGGTTGTTGTTGCAACAGGCACAAGGTTCAGAATTCAAAGTTCCCTCTACGGATACCACCTGCAGTCGCAGCTCGAGACAAGCAAGTCTTGTGCGCCGGCGCATAGCCGCGACTGTTCGATATTTTCCACAGCCCTGTATCCACGTCCAATTCACATGGGAATGTGAAATGAATGTACGTTCATGATTCAACAGCTAGGGTCATACTAAAGCGGTCTGTCCCAAAAGCAGCGAAAGAAATATGTTTTCAGCTCGTGGCTGTTACTACAGCTCACCGCGATTTGCATGCGTGCCTCACGGCTCGGAGGAAGATTTACACCGTTGTTTGTTGGCCCGTCTGGATACATTAGACTAAAAAAAGAACAGCCGAACGACCGTAGGCGCTGCAACGCTCATCGTTCGAGCGCGGCATTCATTCTGGTCTCGTCGATCTCGATCGCGCAATGCGACTGTTCTTTACTATGATGTACCAACGAATCAGTGCCGAATTCAATACCATTGATAATTAAGGCCTGACTGTAGTGGCAGAAAGGCTCAAAGAGTTTCTGGATTCAAGCGAGGATAGACATCATTATAGGGAACGTTCGCGACCGACTGCACTTTCGAGCGTTATTAAACAGTAGAAGCGGCGATATGGAGGTTCAAAACGGACCTGCTCGAACATCTAAGCGCTTTGACACACCTCGATCTCAAAGTCTTTGCCAGTTGTATAACCGTACGCAATGGGTTAGTCCCACACGCTTGCGACCACGATTGAACACCTGGCGAACCCCGGTGATAAGGGCTTGGCTGGCGTACGACACGATCCCGACCTCACTGGGTTGAGACCGCTCCATCTCACTCAATGCCAGTTCACAGTCGATCACAAAAATCAGCAGGCTCCTTGTCGGAGACTTGAAAGGTTGTTGGATTATCGTGGTTCAAATAGTTTCAGCCGGGGCACATGGCGAACAACTCGAAGTAGTCGTATGCACCCAGGAAGGCTGGTCTAACTCAAAGTGGAGACGACAGAGAGTAAAGCATGCAGACAACATGCATATCCTGTACCAAACGCTGTTCCACCCTAGCCGACCCTGTCTTGTCTCGCGACCCCAGCATATCACTGATAATAGTAGACCACAATGCTCGGACACGCATGAAATACAACTATTGATTCTCACAGTCGTGGCGGTCTACGTCAAACGCAGCCGCGGACATTGTGCCTACGAACGCAAGCGCTACTATCGACACAGAAAAATCCCTTCAGTTTGCATCGTGAGAAAGAAGACGGAAAGCCCGGCTTTTGATTGCGATTGACTTTCTAGCGCCACACAAGCTCGTTGTAAGAGTGGCCTTCAACGAATTTAGTCTGGCATCATTCGGCCAACATGAGCTGTGAGCCATGAGGAGCACGAGGACTTCGTGCTTTCCTACAGGCAAATGGCAATGAACGTCTTCCTCCGGCCTTTTAATCGATTCCCCACTTTCGTACAATCGCCAGCTGCTTACTTGGCCAATTGCCTGCGCTGTCGAGATATGGCAAAAAGTGCTAAAGCTTCGCAAGATTCTCAGCGACATAGTAAATGGGGACTATGCTTGGCATATCTCTATTCAGGCAATTCGTCGAAACGATCCGACCATCTTAGGACTCTATTTGGGTTCCAACGATGTCAGCACAAGTTTGTGCTAAGTTTGTACCTTCAGCATGCGTTAGACTTTGGTGATAGGACAGGTCCTTACCAAGAGACCGCAAGAGCACGACCGCTGTGTGCTGGGCTCACGTCCATTGCTCCGCATCTTCTAATTGCCAAGATATAGCCCATCTATAGCCTTTAACAAGTGCCTCTGACGGTGCACGGGCTCTTTATAGAGCGTTCTTTGCGACGCAACGCTGTCCTCGGTTCCATACTTCTAGTATCTATCCCAGCCCCATAAAAGTCTGCAAGCAAAGCATTCGTAACGTGGATGCCACGTAACAAGGAAACGGTCGCCTATGGAAAAGAAGGCTAGACCAGCAAGCTTCGCTCATAAGACCAGGCAAAGCCGTGATCATCGGACAATCGGTAGCCCGATGGCTCGACATTAGTCCAATTTCTAATCTTGGCATCCAGTTCTCTAGGCGGGAAGGAAGCCAACTCCAAGGTCCATCTCCCGCAGCTTACATCTCGATAAACATCATTGTGACCTGTTGGCATAAGCGTGAATCAGGGAGTATCCTGTGTCAAGGCCAATGCGACTATTTTCGTTCGCAACGTAAGTCCGCGGGGCATGTCAAGATCTCAGGCAACCATCCGTGTATATATATATATATATATATTGAACATCGCTCTCTTCCACTTAGCTCATTCCAAGAAGCAAAACAGCACAAATCGCGTACAATTACACAACTACAACTCCTCCGCTATCAAAACATCTTACAATGCATTTTCCTGTGCTCTTGGCTCTTTTCGCTGTACTGGCCACAGCTACCCCCATTGATACTCAAGAGGGAAAATCTGCCATTCCGAACATCGGCATCTCAGGATCCTGGAGCGGACACGCTTGTGGTGCGTGCGAACGATATAATGAGCGCACAGGAGGTTGTGACTTTGTGGGCTGCGGTCATGCAGAGTAGTCGACACCTGGGAGAGCAACATCGATCCAACTGGTAGTTGAGATGCAGGAGGAAGGCTCGTAGTCTTCCCAGCATCAAGAGGTCGTAAGCTTGAGCTGACTTTTGTACAATAGGCTACTATCAAGTGTCTGGAGGTTGAAACGCTGAAGCGCTCTTAGAAGGGAGGAGGTAGCCGCTCGCGATAGCTAGCCTTAGCCTCGGAGGATCTATTCACACTCATTTGTTAGCAAGGAACATTTCCTGGTATCTGCTACGGTTCACAAAACAGAGGGTAACAGTGGGTCAGTGTTACGTCCGGAACGAGAAAGCTGTGAGTAGTAAGGTGGTGTCTAGTTGTTGTCCTATCTGCTATCTGCTACTAAAGGAAGTACCACCCGCCGAGCGCGGCTAGCTGGCTAAGGGCCGGTAGCGCCGTAACAATCACCCGGCCGGCGAGGAGATGCACTTGTACGTGGTGCCGGCTACGAAACTTCGTCTGCTCTAGGAGGCAGTACGGACAGCCAAGATAGATATCTCTACAGCGAGCTCCGCAGCGGCGGGCGACAGGCGTGCTTAGTACGCAAACGATAAAAGTGAGCCTCGCAACTAACTTCTATTCTGCCGGCAGGCTAGGGACAATGCAATGAAATGCATTTTCTTATGCCCCAAATAACGCAAGCTTCTCCTCGAGGTCAGACAAAGCCCGGAGCAGCCTTCAGCAAATCACGAACGATATCTGATGCCACTTTGACGTATAGATTAGCTATTAGCGTCCAGCCGAACTTGCTAGGAAGTCAAATCCGCAAGACTTGGCCTGCAGTTAGATCTTAGTTCTTACTGTTAATTCCTACTTCTACCCCAGGTGCACACAAAACACAGATCAAGCTTATATCCTAGCGAAGAAATGTACGTTAGAAGTGATCCCAGCATGCCGCCCTAAGTCATGAAATCTTCTAACTAACTTTGACATAGAATATCTTGGTCGACAATATCATAGAACAAGCTAACCACTAAAGATAAGGCCTTGTTTGTTCCTCAGACCACGTCCAAAGCTTGCGCCCAATTTCCTCGGCTATAAGATCCGCTCGCGGCTTCTCAATCTTTCCAAAGGGAGAGACTAAAAAGTTGAGTCAGCACATTAGCACCGACATCAGATATGAAAACAATGCATACCCCAACCACCATTGTTGGCACTCGTGATGGACTTATCGAACGCAGCGAAAAGTTCCGTGTATGCACCATTGATTGGTGGATGTGCGATCATTTTCTGTGCCAATGTCAGCTGGTACATTCTGCATTCGATGGATGTATTTACGACTTACAAACATGGCGAGTTGGATCTTGGGCATATTTTGTTGCAGATTGGTTACAAAATTTCCTGGATTTAACGCCTACCGCCTGATGGTCAACTATAGTCCGGTCAGTCAAGTAGTTGAACGACGCTCACCAGACTGACAATGCCGCTTCCTGCACGCTGCTCGCGACGAGCGAACTCGGCGGAGTGGATAACGCTGGCGGCCTTGCTGCGACTATACTTGGCCCACATGCCTTCCTCTTTCGCATGGTCCATGTTCTTGAAATCGATGGCCGGGCGTGGAGCGCCGTCAGCCGCGCTCGATGAGACCCATATGACGCGCACACTGTACGGCTCTGCGATCTTCGCAGTCGTAGCGAGTACAGGGCGCAAGAAATGGGTCAGGAGAAAGTGCGCAAGATTGTTCACACCATACTGGGGTTCGTAACCCTGCTTGGTCCTCGAGCCCGTTGGAGGTATCATGACTCCGGCATTGTTGAACAAAACATCAAGACGAGATTCCTTGGACAGGAATTCCTCAGCAGATGATTTGATCGTCGTCAGATCGTCAAGCACAAGCCTCAGAAACACAAGCTTGCCTGTGGAGTTTGAGTGTTCTTTGCGGATCCGGTGGATAGTATCATTAACCTTCGATTCGGATCGTGCGGCCAAGTAGACAGTCCCGTTGCGGTGATAAAGAATCTTGGCAACACCTTCCCCAATGCCACCCGTTGCTCCAGTCACAATGAACACTTTGCCCGTTTGATCTTCCAGATTTCGTTCGGTAATCGTCGCCGGCGCAGGGCAGAAGGTGGTTGATCGAGGAATCATGTCCATGGCTGCAACGTAAAGAATCTGTACAATATCGAGAGCAGGTTTCCTGCTCCGTGTGAGATTGTAAGGCCGGGAGCACCTGACTGATCGTCTGTTTGACATGTTCGTACGCATCAACAAGCAAGTTATATAGCTCTTGAGAAACGTCATGGGATCGTACAAGTTATCTGTGTTGCACTTGGGATCTCGTCTGCTGAGCGCGTCCTCGACAAAGGCTGGCGGGCGCTAGTGGATGCTAGCGCGCTTTAGCCCGCTGACTGCCGACGCTAGCGGACATTGGCGCGTCCAGCGAGAGCCGGAAGTGAACTTCCACGTTCACCATGTCTACACTACGGTCTAGAGTCATTGCCAACGCCTCATAGCCGAAGAATTGCAACCTCTCGCTCAGACTGCATGTCTCTCATGCAAATCCAAAAAACGCAAATGCGATCGCGCGCTGCCGAGGTGCGAGCTGTGTTCTCGAACCTCGAATTTCTGTATCTACCACGACAGAAATGTCGACTCGTTAACGAACCCTCATGCGTTCGCCTCGACTCCACAGTCTGCGACGGCTCGTTCCACTTCGACCTACCTAGACGACTCCGAGCGGTTCTGGGACTACAGTAAAGCATCTGCCGAGCAGAAATCTTTTCCGCGGGCCGTGTTCTTGGATATTGATTGTTTCCGGCGTATGCAGGGACGTTTGCCTCCAGCCACAATCGAAATTCCCCTGGTTCGTTCCCCGAGACCATTTCGCTCTGCCGAATGATGCTGGAACGTCGCTAAATATGCTTGCGTATGTAGGACGTCCTCCATGTCCTCAACCACGGACTTTCGGCTGTGGAAGCCTGTGAGCGATTTTTCGCCACTGTGCACCTCTGGTTCCCTTTCATATCCAAAAAGCGATTCGACTTGGGTACAGCGGTGCAGTCGGGTGGACCAGCACTTGCTATGCTCATGCTTACTATCAAGCTCATGGCAACTCCCTTCGAAGCAGCTGAATTGCCTCAGATTTATCATGTTGCGAAAAGATTCCTCGTGCTTCTGCAGTCATCGGGAAACCTCTCATTATTGTGTCTGCAGGCCATGATCTTGCTTGCGCTTTACGAATACAGTCATGGCCTATATCCTTCGGCGTGGATGAGCATCGGTGCTTGTGCCAAGTATGCGGATGCGCTGGGCTTAACCACTTCAGGAGACATCCTGCAGATCATTGAAGGCCCAGTACGTAAGATACAAGGCGCTGACACACCTCTTCCGTATCCAATAGTTATCTTCGAGCATCACCAGCTTACATGTTTGCACATCTAGGGCACCTGGACCAGTCTCGAAGAGAGACGTCGCGCCTGGTGGGCTATCTTCATCCTTGACCAAGCCGCCGCAGTGGGAAGCAGGCGAAGATGTTCTTTTGACACACCCACCGACTCAGATTGCCTCCCAGTACCGGATGATGTATGGGTGAGCAGATCAGAAATCCCTTCGATATGATGTGCCCGTACAGAATTGACAGTTCTCACTTTGTAGAACAATGGCAACACGTCTGTCGCAGTCCGATACCCAGTCTCCTCTATGAATCACACCGCCAAATCGCCGTTTCAGCGTCTTTGCAGGTCTGCCACTCTCCTCGCGCGCGTCGCTGACCTACAGCGTCGCGCCCGAGACGACCCCCACCAATATCTCCACCAAATACGAGAAATGGCCGACGAGTTGCACGGAGGAAAAGATCCGTCACCACCAGATTGCAGCTCAGCAGATCCGATCGGCTGGATCACAACGATTCCGTCTTGGTGTCTCACTCGATCGGCATTATACAGCCTTCTTGATAAATTTTGTTGCCCAGAGCAAATGACGCCTGACCCTGGCTACCAAACTTCCACGCGAGCCAAATCCGAGGAAGAACTTGCACTGCAAACACATGCCTTTGCAGTGGTTCAGTCTTGCGCGAGAGATACTTTGACAATGTTGACGAACCTTCATATCGCGCTGCAACGCATCAAAGGACAACAGAGCGACAGTTTGGCACTCGTGAGTCCCCTGGCATTTGACACACTTTATGGGACTGCCATGACTTGTTTGTGGATTCGTGAGGAGAGCGGAGATCACTCGGCTGCTTGGAATTTTGATGTAGCCTAGCAGAGTTTGAGCATGCTCGGGGGCCGCTGGAGGCTTGGTCGAGAATATCGGGAAATAATTGCGGCTCAGGAGCGATTAGCATCGTGAGAAGCGCCTCTGTCACGGGCGAACGACGCATACACTGAGGATCGTGGTGGTACTCAATAAGTTCGATGAGGAGAGAGGAATCTACTCTGCGGATTCCTAAAGAATCTTTCGGCCGCCAAGCCTACTGGCAGCCTAGGAGCCAATATTCGAGAGGTGATGCGCAGGAAGGGATGCAGTTTGGCGGGAAGGGGCGAGATTGCCCCAACTCACGAAATTGATCAACTATGTCGATGGCAAGGTTTTCAATAACAAGGCTTATTCAAGCGTCGTTCATAGCGCACCCTCACATACTCATGAGGAAGTGGTTAACAATCGGGTTCTGTTCGAACTCACCGCCGCTCTATGCCGAAGGTCGCGAAGCATGTCGCGGCATGACTGGCTCCGTGCAATTGATTTGCGCCCTTTATACACTGCGATTTGTTTCATTTGCATCAACGCGGCGCATGGAGCAGTGAGAAAGGAATAGTAGAAATAGCTGCAAGCTTGGGTCAGGCTGAAACAGCACTTCTGACACTGAGCTTCCCTTCTGGATCATTTGACCCGAGCCCCGAGGCTTCTGGCTGGACACAGCGATCGTGTCGTGGCGCTGAAAGCTTCCTGTCGTAAGCTTTACTGTACAACGGAACCTTGGCAATACAAAACAAAGTTAAGGGTCTCATATGTCTGCTCCAAGTTTGCGCATCTCCAGCAATGCTCTAAGGACTTATGTCTGCTCCAGGGCCTAGATACGACCGATCTTGGGACCTATGTTTGAACTTCCAACAACTTGCTAGTATAAGAATTGCTTTTGCGTGCAGTCGCATGCCGATTTCAATTCGCTTTGTGCCGTGAATCGTTGCGTCCAAATCGTGAGCATATACGTGTTGGGATAAACTCGAGTGCGCGGACTCGCGGTGCTCATCTATCAGGCATCCTGATGTCAGTCATTGTGAGAGCTATACAGCAGCTACGAGTCACATTTCGTGTTCCAAGTCGCATATTGGTACAGGGCTGTTGGCATCGCTTTGATACCTGCGGAGCGATCCTGAAGAAGCAAGTCTCCGTCTCCCTGCCCAAGGGTGAAGACGCAGCTCTTTGTGCATTGTCCGATAACGCATTGCCTCATTCGCCACGTGGCAGTAGCCTGTCATGATCCATCCACGTTGTACGATAGCGCAAGAGGCGAGATGTCGGCGTCGGCTTTCGCGCTGCGTCCTCATGAGTGCAATGTCAAGCTATAGTGCCAAGCTATGGTGCCATGCAATCCACTTCTGTTGTGTTGGTAGACAGTGGTTATGTTGTAATCAGTGTATTGTTGTGGTGTGCTATCTAGCTGCAGGAGTCGGAGAGGTAACACCTCTGCCAAGAGGCTAAGGAGACTCCTTCCGTATCATGTTGCCATGCATGGATGCTGCACCACGTCGCCCAGTCAAGCGAGAAGTACAAACGCACGTCAACTCACGCGTTCTATCAGCATGTGCCGTACTGCTCCTGGCTGTGGACCTCGCACCTGCACTTCCTCCCGGCGCCTCTTCGCGGTTATCACAATGGTGCAATCGGCGTTCAAACTCGAACATCTGAAGGGTCTCAACGCACTACATGTACCAGAATGTTGTCGCTGCGATGACAGTGAGACTCGCCTTTGGAATTATTCTGCCAGCATCACCGAGTCCAACAGCCCGCTCGGAAGGCAACCATGGGTCGCTTCTTCCAGCCATGGTTTCACCCGGACGACAGCAGAGAGGAACGCCGCTTGATCTGCAAGTTGGACATTCTCATCACGCTCTACGCTTTTGTGCTGTACTGGTGCAAATATCTGGACCAGGCCAATGTATGCGCGTGGTGATGGCATTGCCGTGAGAACACTTTGCTGACATCTGTTCCCCAGATCAGTTACGATTTACCACTCTCCGTACCTGCGCGCGGGGACATGGCTGACCAATGTATAGACAATGCGTACGTTTCAGGAATGTCGGCGGATCTGGGATTTCATGGCAACGAGTTGGTCCACTTCCAGACAATGTACAGTCTCGGCGCCGTCGTCGGCCAACTGCCCTTTGCGATCCTCTTCACCAAGCTACCCATGAAGTACGTCATCCTGGGACTCGATGTGGGATGGGGAATCTTCACGCTCATACAGTACCGTGCCAATAGCTACAGCGAGATGATGGCGTATCGCTTTCTTGTGGGTCTTTTCGGTATGTGTTATGCCAGTGACGGTCGTGACGATAGCTGACGCTGCTGCAGAGGCAGCTTTTTTCCCTGGCGTGTGTATAACAAAGACTAGCTCCGGGTTCCGATGAAGCTCTGACAAGTTCGTCGCAGGTTCATGACATCTTCGGTTCCTGGTATCGCGCCGACGAGATCAGTCGTAGAGGTGGCGTATTCTACGTCGGCCTCTACTTGGGGACCTTGACGGCTGGTTTGTTGCAAGCTGCCGCTGTGAACAATCTCGATGGAATCCATGGCCTTGCGGGCTGGAGGTGGATGTTCATCATCAACGCCAGCATCACCATCCCACTGGGTATCATCGGCTTCTTTGTGCTGCCTGGCACACCCGACAAATGCAAGTCACCATTTCTCACCAAGGAGGAAGTGCAGCTCGCCAGAAAGCGTCTGGAAAAAGAGGGTCACCAGCCTCCCACCGGCTTCAGCTGGCAGAAATTCAAGCGCATCTTTACTAGCTGGCGGATATACATCCTGATCTCTGGGACATCTTCTTCTGGAATGCGGGGACCAGTAGCTCTGCCGGAGCCTACATCCTATGGCTGAAGAGCCTCAAGCGGTTTTCAACTGCCAAGATCAATAACCTCAGCACGACTGCGCCGGCCCTGGGCATTTTCTACGTGCTCTTCATTTGCTTTGGCGCAGACTTGTTCCTGACTCGCGCGGGCGCCATCACACTCGCACACACCTGGAACTTCACCGGGTTGGCCATCCTTTCGATATGGCATGTGCCAGAGTCTGCAAAGTGGTTGGCTTTTAACACACTATCAGCCACCAACTCAATGTCTTCGGTGCTCTACGGCTGGGCTAACGACATTTTGAAGCACGATGCCGATTAACGCTCCTTCGCTCTCATCGCAATGAACACCATCGCGCAGTCCACCACCGTGTGGACGCCACTACTCACGCTACCGACAGTGAAAGCACCGAGGTTTCCCAAAGGATATATAGTATCGAGACGTCGAAAGTTGAATTGTATGCCTCTATGGAGAGCGTAGCCTACAGGGGAAGATTGTATCAGAGGATAAGCAAGATAGTGAGAGAAGGATTGTCGATAGTATAAAGAAGGCGCGTGAGTGCTTAGAAGCTCCTACTCGGTGTGTATGGTTCCATGGCATCGGTATAGGAACAGATAAGTGGAACATATGCCAGTCAACTAGCACAAAACGACATCATCGCCATGGCCACTGACTATACCAACTGGGGGGAATCCAGCGGGGTCGAGCGACAAATGGAGGATCCTAAACAGAAGGCTGCGGACCTGTCCTCGGCATTGAGCTTTTTAGCAGGACGGGCTGACGTTGGGTAAACGGCGCAACTCGAGTGTGCACATCTGGAGGTAATAGACTCTATATAGCCGCAGAAAACACTAGGGTACGTGCTTTGATAAGCGTTGCTGGATTTTTCTCGGAATCTGCGTTGCTGTCGACGCTATCTAGAGCAGATGGTGTTGGAAGCCGCCAAAAATCTCGGCCGTCAAGCTCGCGAGCTCTTTCCAAGAATTGGAAAAATTGAAACTATCATAGCAAACTCCGATATAGCAGTTGCAGCTAGCAAGAATCTCAGCCACTCTTACTATCTCGATCAGTCGCGGGGTGGCGGCACTCGTGAGTGACGCGACTCCTGCTCTGTCATGGGGTGGGAGCCGTAGTTAGTATTCGATCCTATCTTAAAGGTGCCTAACGTAAAGACCCTAAATCCAATAATTTATTCCGAGGGGGCTGCCGCGACTTCGAGCCTCAGATCAATATGACCGTCAAAGGTAGTCTAAACAAAAGCCTGGAAATCATACCCAAAGATGCAAGCTGAGCTTAACCAGCATGGAGAACGTAAGATCCGATTCTGACTCGGTACGAAGGATCAAGTCCGTCGCCAAAACCTACGGGCCAATTATCTCACGAGCGATTATTGCAAGTCTCTTCAATCTTCGTAATGAACGAGATGTCGAAAAGCACAGAAGAAGAAGAAGAAGAAGAAGAAGAAGAAGAAGAAGAAGAAGAAGCGAGAATCTCATGTCGTACGCCACATGCATAAAGTGAGACGAGACATGAAAGAGTGGCGATGTTGGAACAAGGATACGAGAGGCGGGAAATTCCCTTCTCATCAATCACAGCTCGCGCGCAATGTCAGCGGTAGATCAGCCGCGTGGTACTACTATAACACGTCTGTGCAATTGTTATTTCTTCAGCAACTTGTCGCATCGGGATGGTAATTCTCTTTAGACTGAATCAGCGCTCCGAGACCCGTGATTTGGTCAAGGAACCCCTACTAGCGACCGACGGACATTACAGTATAAAGCTCTCGATGCGCGAAATGGTTGTATAGGCTTTCCATCCAAGCGACGGCGCAATTGTCGGAGTTTTCATTGCACAAGACTATCTGAAATGGCGGAACGATGCGCTACATGAGTGTGAATGATTACGACTGCCTGACTCCAAGCACAATTGGTCCGCTTCGTTCGATCAATCAAAGAACTAGTAGTTATTCTTCTTCTTCTTGGGCTTAGTAATCTTGCAACCTGATCCGTTGGGATATTTGGGACGCGGAGTGGAGCACGGTTTCGGATGTCGGGGGTAGACGGTGACGGTATAGACGTGTGTCCGTGTGAGAGTCGTCGTGCTCTGCGGGGCTGTTGTGAACGCAGTTGCGGTTGTGGTTGGAGTGGTTGTCTCAGTAGCGTCAACGTCGCTGCAGACAGTCGTAGTGAGTGGTGTGGGTGTCTCAGTGGCGGTCTCAGTTGTCGTGGCAATATCAGTAGATGTGTCTGTCGTAGTCGCGGTGGTCGTGGTGAATACTGTGGCCGTGGTGTAGGTAGTTGGCTGAGGGTTGCCGAGGTAAAAAGGACACCAGGGGATTTCCACGACCCCGGCGTTGACGGGAGACTGTCGCTTGGCCAGGTCGGGAGGGTAATCGTTTGGAAGATTCCGGGGGTAGGAAGGTCTTCCGGTGGGTTTGCCGATACAGGAAGCGCGCACAGTAGTGATACTGACTCGTATCTTTTTCTTGGTCTTCACCGTAGGCGTGATGGTCGATGTGGTGGTCGTGGTTGATGTATCTCCGGTGACCGTGATCGTACCTGTGGTGCAAGGCTGCGTGCTCGTAGCTTGTGCTATGGTCGTGGTGGAGGTCACCGTAGCAGTGGTAGTAGTGGCTGCAGCCATGGCATTAGCCAAGGAAGCCTATGCCAACCAGAATTTGGAAGAGGTTTTGTACTTACTCGTGACCGTACTAGTGGTTGTAGGCACCGTGGTCGTCGTATCGGTGTAATAGTTAGACGTCACTGGCGAATACGTATAGCTCAACGGGGGATATGGTTGTCCACCGAGATTGAGATTCAGGGTGACCGGACTTCCTGATTGGATATTCCTGTTTGTTCCCGTGAATGAGAAGATGACTGACGTAACGACTGACGTGGATGTCACACTGGTAGTGGAAGACTCTGTAGTAACTGGTCCATGGCAGTAGGGTCAGTATGCGGCGAGACTGAGCGAAAATTACTTTCCGAGGAATGACTTACCGGCTTGATTGAGGCCGGTGTATGTAACGGCCAGAGCCAGATTCGCAGGTTGACACAGACAAAATTGTGCGAAATCGCCATGGAGCGAGGCATCATTCGGGTCGACTCCGCATTGAGCGTTGATGTAGTTTGCAATGCCATTACACCCAAAGTCAGAACAAACGTATGCGGCGATACCGGGAACTGCAGCAAGGAGAGCGATGAGCCTGGATGCAAAGAGAGATTGCATCACGAAGATGGGCTTGCAAGATATTGACAAGATGGATGTGGCGAGTCTTGATGGCCAAGGACCAGCGGCTCGCAGTGCAGAGCGACCACTCTACGTATGTATACCTTACCATTCCTCAGCTTGGAGCGACAACGAAGGACGCTATCTGCAAGGGTGAATTAGCCTTGAGTTTATCCGCAATAGTTCACGCGTCAGCCCGACGCGGCAAGAAAATGAGACGCCCGCGGGCCTGCGGCGTCGTCGTCTCCATAGTCTGGTCTACTGGTCTGCCGTGTCGTGGTGCTGCCGTGGCTTGTAGGTTTCCCCGCGCATGAGACATTGTTCCCTGAATCCAAATAGGAGCTGGATGCGAGAACGCCGTCATATTGATATTCCGCGTCCAGAGCGTGTCGAGCAGGATTTCATCGTCATCCGGCAAGTGAGACGAGCCTGCGAGCAATGTGAGTACTTGGAGCCAAGCGCTGGTGGGGAGAACGCGAAAATCGATGCCGCCCGACCGCGCGAGGCGACAGCGTCGTTCGAAGGGGCGGGTGTACTGCTTCGGAACTCTACGTCCCAAGCCCCAGGCCACGAGAGCAGTCATGTTGGAGAAGACTTCCACTTTTGTCTCCTGTTTGGGATAGGAGCGAAGAGGTCACATCTGTCGCAACCCGCAGAGTCGAGACAATGGTTCTTCGGAAAGTTACAGGCGTCTGGTATTCCACAACTAGGAGATGTTGCAAGGATTCGCCGCGTGGACAGAGCTATGCGCCACCAATTTCCCCCACGACTCTTCGTGCAACTTGGACTGTCGCGCTGCTTCTTCAAGCTATGCAGACAAATCGAGAAATGGCGCCGTGGGCCGTTCTGATGCTTTCGATACACCGCGTCCGAGGTGCTCGTGCTGCCATGCTCCCATTGGAGAGACGCCGGTCGTGACTGAAACATGTGGAGGTCTCAACAAGCTTTTCGCACCGCCCGTGCTTCTGGCGCCGCTAACCGCTTTGGAGTGTTGTGAGATGAAAGTCGCATTCTGGGCCACGCCTCCAGATCAGCCTCACTCTCATCATCCCCTGCCCGTCGCTGGTCATCACACTGGCGCGAGTGCTGTGAGAATGTGGCTGGCTGATGTGGACGGCACCGCGAATCACGGCTGGCATGTGTCACTCGTGGCTGGTGTCGAACCGACTTTCGGACGTGGAGGTCGAGCGGTCGCTGGTCGTCAGCCAGCCACACGACACGCTTGGCCAATCTTGATCAGCGAGCTTGTACGAGAATGGATCCAGATTTGGGTTCCGTGGTTCACCGCGGGCTAGTCTACAGCATCCAGGCCGATTCAGCTGACCAGAGAGCAAGCAGCCTACGCAAGACTGTACGCCACGAAAATCGTGCTCGACACGCGGAAAGTGAAGCCTCGGGCACCCATGGCCTCTGCACTTCTGGAACAGAATCAAGACATTTTCGGTGCACCGTCTCTCCAGTGCCGAGCAGTCCATGCAACGAGTCCAACACTCGCTCAACCCCCCCGACAGGGTTGTCGCATATATGGACACTATTTCGTGAGTAAATCTACAACCAAAGTCGGACCGCGAGTAGCACACTCCTCTATCGACTTCAAAACGTGCTCAAGATCAGCTAATATCTGCTTCGCTTGCACATGTGGGATCAGACGCTCATCATACTCGAGATGTGCTCCAATCGACGACTCGGACAATGAGCACTCCAAGATGATACCCAGAGCTTCAATCGCCTGCCCTTCTGGTTTTCGAGGCCCCTTGTACTCAAGCCATTTGTTTGATACAGAGGTGCCAGCAGGTGGGTGGATGACCAGAGAATTCGAACTGCGGCAAGCCGCAGCAGCATCATCACTGAATTGAGAGATACTTCGCAAGCCGACGTTCTGGAATGGCAGTACTTGCTGGGCTTGCTTTTCGACGAGCTGCATTGCGTCATCGATTGTAGAGCTGGGCGTGATGGAGAGCCGGAATGGATACTCACACAATGTCGGTCCGATGATCTTGGTGATATCGTAGACTTGAGCGTCCCGTCCCCAGGAGCAGTTCAGAAAGACGACATCGTGTGATTGTGAGTGATGCGCGATGACAACCGCCCAGGCAAGCTTCACTGCTGAAGCTTTGGCAATAGAGAACGACTGTACGGAGATGGTACGATCCGCTTCAGCCGCTGGGTCTGGTATGTAGTCATCGCACGGAAGTACTGGGAAATGATTTCGGCCAAAACCTGCAAGATCCGCTCGCCAGTATTCCTCTGCCGCAGAACGATCGAGATCTTGGATGTATTTAGCAAAGAGGGAAAATTGACGTACGGGTAATTTGTGGCCGAGGAATGCAGACTCCACTTGTTGTGATATCACAGGCAGCGCCCATCCATCATACAGCGCGTGATTGACCACGAAGACAAGAGTGGTCACATCGTTTGGTGAGTTGACGACTCTGAGGTATGATAGTGGTGTCCCGCAGCTGACTCGTGGAATTTCTAGAACATCGGCTGCGTCAATAGTAGTCCAATGAAACTCACTTCGCAGGACCACTTGGAAAGATCTTCCACCTGAATTGAAGATTCGAGTCCGTAGTATCGGGTTTGCATCGTAGACGGCACGCCATGCTGCTTCCCAGCGGCCGATATCACCGAACTCTGATATCTGATATTCGAAGAATCCCATATATGTCCCAGGCTTCGCGGTGCTGTACTCGAAGATTTGCTCTTGGAATGATGTACATGGGTATACGTCCTCAACATCCTCTGGCGATATGTTGCACGCTTGGCAGGTCTGAGCTAGTAAATTCTCGTGTTCGCTAGTTCCAAGCAAACCAAAATGGGGCACCTTTTCTTGCTCGTTGAGGATGTCTTGCATTTTAGCCGCGAGCTTGAACAGTTGAGTGTTGGAGAGAATCTCGGCTACTGTCAACGGCTGGCAGTGCTCACGAGCCAACGCGCTCAGTCGCATAGCTGCAATGGAATCTCCGCCCAGCTGGATGAATATGTCGCTCATCTCAACATCTCCAGTTCTAAGGACTTTCGTCACGAGTGCGTGCAAAAGAATCTCTTTTTTTGTGGATGGACGACGCACCTCCCGAGTGGTCAAGCGGGTGTACAAGCTCCACTCGCTCTCCGAGAGTAGAGAGCAGATGTCCTTTAACTTCCTCCTACTGACCTTCTGCGACTCTGTTCGAGGCATGGAACTCAAGGGAAGAAACACTGCCGGGACAAGATGCCCGGGCAGTCGCCCCATGAGTCTCGAGCGTACATTCGAGCAAAGCGATTGAAATTCCTGAGAAGGTCTCAACAGGTGCGGCAAGTTCCCATTCAAAACCCGTGAGTCCATCGAGTCTGGATCAATCTCCATGAAGGCAGCCATGATGGGTCTCCCGTGTTCGATCAAAGGCTCAATCAATTCAATCACAATGGTTCGCACGATGGCAGAATCTAGAATCTCTTCGTAGAGTGATTTTTCAACCTCAGCCAATTCGATGCGCATCCCACGCAACTTTCTCTGCTCGTCTTTTCGGCCGATGTATCGCATACGATCGTTCGAGTAGTACTGGACCAGATCTCCAGTCTTATACAGACGGGTACTTGTGCCATTCCGCAGATGCTGAAGCCATTTCGGACATTCGACGAAACTGGTCCGTGTTTTAATGGGATCATGCAAGTATCCCAAGCCTACATTGCATCCTTCAACGACGAGCTCTCCAATGGCACCGATTGGCATAAGGATATTGTGATCACTGCGATCAACGATCCAGCACGCCCCGGTGACGGCATTACCGATCGACAATTCATCATCTTCCTCGGGACATTCTTGAACTGTTGAGACAACGGAGCATTCAGCAGGTCCATATGCAATGACCAGATGACAGCTGTCTTTCCACGCACGAATGTCCTTCCTATTCACCGCCTCCCCACCTAAAATCACAGTCTCGACCGATGGCAAATCCTGCGGCCGCAGCAATCGGGCTCGTGTGGGCGGGAGCAAGAGATGGCTGATACGTAATTCGTTGATCGTGGCAGTAAGCAGATTTTGCTGATCGTGCTCGGATGGAATGCAAATACAGCCGCCCGCCATGAGTGTGGCGAATGTCTCTAGTATGCTTCCATCAAAGGCGTGAGATGATAGCTGAAGAAACCTAGATCTTCGATCCAGCCGGAATGGTCTCAAGTACGAGGAAGCAGCGGCAATGAAAGATTGATGGGATACCATCGCTCCCTTGGGTGTCCCTGACGAGCCTGACGTCCAGGCAACATAAAGGCACGCAGTCGCATCCTGGGACACGGGAGACATTGCCCTAAGCGTGCTCACATCAAGGCTACAGTCGATGACTGGGACGATTTCTCGAAGTGCGTCCATCTTTGAGCAAGAGGATTTCGAAACCACCAACTTTGCATCAATGAGCTTAAGCAGCGTATGGATCCGTACCATTGGATGTGAGATGTCCAGCAGTGTAAACGATGCGCCTGCTATTCCTGCTGCAAGCATTGCAACAGGCACCAGCTTGCTCCTCGTCATGCATATAGGGACAATATCCGACGCAGTCACTCCTCTGTCGATCAGAACATGCGCCAACTCGCAGGACCTCGTCCAAAGATCATGGTAAGTATAAGAGCCGTCCCAGGCATAGACAGCTTCAGCAGCGGGGTGGAGGTTGCGATTTTCCAGCACAAAGTCGTGTATCCGGCGATGCTCCGCTTTCGCTATGGAGCCATTCCAGCACTGTAATTTTGCGAGATCCTGCTTCGTTATGGAAGGTACGGAACCAACCGTTGTATCTGGATGCGATGTGATGGAGGTGAAAACGTGAGCGAAGTGCTCGAGACATCCTTGAGCGTACGATCTTGAGACGATTCTATCATCAAACAAGATTTGCACGCCGAGAGATCTCCCTTCCTCGTGCGTCTGACAGACCAAGGTCATTGCATACGTTCCGAAGGCTTTGAGTTGTTCGAGCCTCATGTCTCCAATCGATTGCATTAGATGAGAAGGCTCAATCTCAGTCCGAGCCTGGACGACAAGGAGAGATTGGAAAGAGCAAGCCGCATGGGCACCATCGCCCAGCTGGGTAATTTCAGCCAGTCCGAGCTGTTCGTATGGAATAGCCTCGATGGCATCTTTTTGAAAATTCTCTACGATGTCATGAATGACGGCTGACCGGGGTAGCAGCATCCGAACCGGAACTGTAGCAAGCGTAGGACCTGTCATTCGATCGACTCCCGCCAAATCAGCCCCTCGTCCATTGACCACTGCACCGAAACATATTTCCTCAGCGCCTAAGAAGTGTGAAATAGTGATCGCCCAAGCCGCTCGAGCCAGGTTCGATAATGTCACATGCAGAAAATGTCCATTGCTATCCGCGATGTCAATTGTTTCGGTGAGATGTCGGGGCGAAGGCTTGCCAATTCCAGGTGGAATCCTCGGGAATATCGTGGCTTCACAGCCTTTGAGCCTCGATGTCCAGAAAACCTTGGACTCCGGTCGTCTCTGCGTGATGTACTGAACGAAAGGAGAAAATGGCATCGTAGGTATATCGAAACCATTGTAGACATCGGCCACCTGTTTCACGACTAGTCTCAAGGACCAGAGGTCAAAGATAGCGTGATGCATAGTTAGTACGCAGTATGGGGCCTCTGAACCATTCTTGATGAATGCGAATCGGACCAAAGGGCTGCTGATGTTCATTTCCACCGACTTGTCCTGCACCAGGTATTTGTCCAGCTCATCACTCTTGGTCCAGCTCAAATTATGTGATTGTATGATCGCCTGGAACATGCCTTGACTAGTTTGTATTATTCTGGCACGAAGACTTGGGTTACATTCCATGACCATCTCCCACGCCGCAAAGTATTTCTCCTCACATGTGTCTTCGTGAAGGCGAAATATCGTCTGCGAAACGAAAGCTTGTGCGGATTTCAGGGTCTCAACGGCCATTGCTTCCCCAATCGCTGTACAGGGATAACAGTCCTCGATCTGATCAGCGGTAAGTCCGTGCTGCTGCTGCATTATGTCCAGAATCGCTTTGTGACTCTCGTCTGTAACCAACGAAAATGCAGGTATCGAGTCCAGTGTACCATGACCCCGGTCGACCAAAGCCTCGCTGGAAGATATAAGCTTGGCCTGGTCGCAAAGGACCGGACTCTGTAAGATATTTTCAACCAAAAGACGCATTCCATGGCTTCGGGCCAGGCCGGCTAGTACCATGGCCGCAACGGAATCGCCGCCAAGCTGAAAGAAATTGCTCTGCCGGCCTACTGCAATGTCTTTCTGATCTAAAGCGCGTTCCCATAATGACCGTAATTCGATCTCCAATCTCCCAACTGGCGCTTCGTTGTTTCCGTCTACGAGATTGTAAGCTTGAAGGTCGACGAGGCTCAATTTCATGAGCCTTTCTTGAATGCCCTTATTATCGCGCTTGCCTGTAAGGGTCTGCGGTATGTGCGTGATCGGTATGAAGGTGAAAGGGATCATAAAGGCCGGCAACAAAGTGGCCAGTCTTTCTTTCAAGTGCCTCCACGACAGAGGAATAAGCTGGGGCGGACAGGTCAGGTCAGTCCTGTCGCAGCATGTAGCCTTAGGTATCTCGATGCATGCCAATATCCTTGGTGTTGCCTCTCCAGCGAGGAGCACCGCCGTGACTAACGCCTGCGCCGGCTCGGTTTGCATGTCTCGTAAGACTTCTTTGAGTCTTATTTCAACCTCTTGCAAATCGACCATCTGACCATGGACTTTTATCTGCGTTATGTCCTTCCTTCCGGCATAGACGATCGTACCGTCGACTGCATCGTATCTTCCGAGATCCCCTGTTTTGTAGAGATGAGTTTGATCGAGCTTTCCATATGCACGAAACCATGCTGCTGACGTCAGGAACCTGGCGTTATCATTCTTAGAAGCTGCGATGTAGCCTCTCGCTAAAGCAGGCCCTTCAAGTACGATTTCACCAACGACTCCAACAGGGACCAACTTGTCGTGATCGTTGATGTGTGTCAGCCACACCCTGCCTGCGACAGGATGCCCGATGTTGAGAGGATTCATATGACTTGTAAGCTGCGGTTGCAGAATAGTAGCACCCATGCCCTCACTAAGCCCATACAGGGACACGATCTGCGCATGGGAGGCCCATTTCTTGAGACACGAGGGGTGAATTGCCTCTCCTTGGAGTGCAAGAAATCTCAAGGATGGCACGTCCGAGGGTGTCAAAGTCTTCAGACTGGTTGGAGTAAGAGCAGCCCATGAGATGTCGTGAGATGACATGAAAGATGAAAGATTGTTCTTTCGCTCCATTTCGGATGGCACGCATAGACACGCTCCCCAGATGAGCGCAGTGAGGATATCGGTATGAGCAGCGCTAAAGACAAAAGATGAGAACTGTAGCACCCTTGGTCTCTCATTAAGTCGCAATAATGGACCCGCAACGTTCGCTCGTGTCGCAAACGCACAATGCTCCACCAAGACGCCTTTGGGCGTCCCCGTGGATCCGCTGGTGAAGACAATGTACAATGGATCTGTCGGACAGCTTCCTTCGAAAGCCCAGGTTGAAGTGTTGTGGGTTGACCAGAAATCTTGAGTGCCGTCCACGCAAACAACTTGATCCACCAGCGAGCCCGCTACTTGTCTTTGCGCCGCTGAAGAAACAATGATATTTGCATGAGTGGTTTGCACGATTGTTCTAAGTCGAGTCTTAGGGTAGGAGGGGTCAAGGAAGAAGAAGGCGGCGCCAGTCTTCATAACAGCGAGCATTGCAACAATCGCCCATTTCGATTTTTCGAATATTAGTGGAACCTTTTGCTCCGGCTGAACGCCCATACAGGACAAGTGCTTGGCCAAGCGCGATGACATATCATCCAGCTCTGTGTATGTGACGTTTCCATCCCATGCCGAAATAGCTGGGTATTCCGGCTGATCCTTGCTCCGTCGAGTGATGAGGTGATGGACGCAACGTTCCGTTTTTGGTGGGAGAGAGCCTGTCCAAGACTTGATGTTTTCAATGTCTTTGCTGCTGATTAGATCAAGCTGTTCGGCAGTCGAGCCTGGGTGCTCAATAATGGTACCCAAAGCATGGTCGAATGTTGCTGCAAGGTGATTGGCTTGTTCACTCGACAACCAATGGAAATCATAATGTATAAGACCACAATGCACCACATTTTGAGGATTGACTTGAAATTGCAAGGTGATCTTGGTCTGATCACCAACAGTCAGCCTTGTAACCAAGCACAGCTTCCTTTTCTGGAATGGGAATTCACTCACTGTCCCCTCATCCCGGCCATCGAATGAACACGCGTCGTCTTGTAGGCCGACAAACAAAGCAGTATTGATGGAACTGAGTTGGCATTCACGCTCAGGTGTGATTGTCTCAAATTTTCGCAGCAATGTTATTACTGGTTCCGAGTTTTCGAAAGTCACTTTTCGGATAACACTCTTCAGCTCATCATGACTTTCATTTTTGCAGAGATTTAAGTGTCTGAAAGCGACTCGATCCGCAGCCGTGAAGCAGTGCAACACAATTGCCCAGGTCAATTGGAGCAATTCAGGCGCTGAGACATTGTGCGTAGTGCAGAAAGTTGGGATTTTTTTCGCGTTTTTCAAATTTATCGTCGTAGAACCTGATCCATGAACGGCAGTAGCGTGATGGATCAAGGCCGGGAATAGAGACATGACTGAAGGAGGTTCGAAGTGCGTAAAGGTAGTCGAGAGGGTCCAGGCGATGAAGGAATCTGCCAGGAAGCATGCTTATGGGCTGGTAAGAACTGCACGATACCGCAACAAATTCACGTAAAAGTTGCAGTCGCGGGCTTGGTGCAACGCTTGGTGCAGCATTTACAGCTCCATTGGATCAAAGATTTGCTCAACGAGAAGATCAGCGCCCGAGCAGAGGAGTACCTGCAGAAGCAGAACTAGAACGGCGTCGATGATGCGCGGAATCGGGACTCTCCTTCGTATGTTCGCGCAGGCAGAGATGTGGGCGGAGAGGAAATGATCATCACGACAGAGTGCTCGTTGCGGTGGTCACGACAGCTATACGACTGGTTTACGGAGAACAAGGCCGGGGATGATAGATCGATCCCTGTCGTACTCGACGCCGAAGACATAATGCCACAGCCGACAATCGTGAAGAAATACAGTGAACTAGTAGGGCTCGATACATCAGTGCTGCAGTTCACATGGGACAAGAGAACGGACGAAGAGATCAATATCTGCGACCCCTTGAAGCGTCGCATGACTGACACACTCAACGCATCATCAGGCATCATCAACACAATGGGAATAACTGGGGTAGGCTTAAAGATTGAACAGGAAGTTGAGAAATGGAAGTTGGAGTTTGGAGCAGACCTGGCAGCATGTATAGAGCAAAGCGTTCGAGCATCTCTAGACGATTATGAGTATCTTAGAACGAAACGATTGACTTAAGGGTCCAATATGACCTTTCTGATAGAGAGAGTCAGTTGTCTGAGCTGTTCTTTGACTTGCTTGGCTCAATGAAATTCCTTGAAGTATCGTACAGCTACAAATTGGTTGACTCGAACACCCATGTCGAAACGATAATTGATGCTCGCCGCGTGGGAATACATATACCACGTGTTATGATATCTTTGCTTCAAAATCCACCCAAGTCTTTAGAGAAGCTTACAATGGGGTATTATTAGTAAATCTTCAACAAGCTATGCTACAAGTGACGGCTATGGTCTATCTTATTGCGACCCGGGCTCAAGGATTGTGTGCCAATCGGTAACTTCAGCATCAATCTGACGATTGGCTAGGGGTTCATAGACAACACATATCAAAGGATTTCATCTGCAGCCTTAAGTAGGACTTGCCGAAATGCAGCTCAGTTGCAGCCAATGGCGGCTCAATTCTCGCGTTCTTTTGTTGCAAGATCTACTTGATAGATTAGCGATCATATCCATGGATCGTCCGGAGGGAACATTTCGGTCATGGAATGGGAGTCGTGGCTATCACTCGATACTGACGCAAAGGGGCCCCACATAAAAGCCTCAAAGGTCTGTGAACTGCTAGCTGGACCAAAAGAATCCATCTGGATGGACGCAACGCACCACTACCTTTACGACGATACGCAGACTGTACTTCAAGCTGTGGAGCAAATTGCTGGATTCCTGAACAGCACGATCAGAGTTCATTGACATACTTCACTTCGTTTCGTGCAGCATCTTCCTTTTCATGGGCAGCTAGAGGGTGTCCGATTGTTGTCATTGAGATTTGGAAGAGAATAATTCGGTCCCAGACTCCGTAATTGTTTCCGGTGTAGAAGAGTCTACCCTGAACGACTGTCAATTAAACGAATGACAGACAGGTCGATCGAAATACATGTTTCGTTGTCACATTGTCGTCTCGGTTACCACGTTGCTGAGAACGTCTCAACGTTCGGTTCAAAAACGATGTCTTTGACGTCGATCGGAATTGCTTCGTTCTTCTGATCTCTGGCGCGAGGCTCGAAGGAAGCCTAGCTTGCTCAAGTGCCGAAGTCATATGCGTGGTGTATAGGTCCAACTTCGTGCTGAGGTGTCAAGGACCAATTCCGACGAAGAAGATGAGTGTGCAATGAACGTATTCCCAGCCCTACGCCGCAGATGCCTGCATCGCCCTTTCTAGACAGGCTGACTGCGAATGTCGGCAGAAAGTACTCATATACCTTCACGACGAACGTTCCGTCCTGCAGATAAGCATTACATGCACGACCACCGCCACCGAAGTCTTGCCCTAACCTCACATCCGTGTGACTTCTCATTCTCATTGATCTCAACTCCGATATATCAGTTTCCAGCTTTCTCTGCTGACAACGAATTGAAGAGCTATGCCATGTGTCGTTCCTGAATATTATACACGCAGCACCAGTCGCCTTCTTGCTCGCAACATGTTTGACAGGATCCTTCTCCGCCGCAGTCACCGCCCTGTAGCACGAGAGACCGCATCAGCTTAGTTGCTCCTCCGCGAAATGGTTCGGAATAACTTTTTACATCACCGCAATAGGTCTGCCACACTGAACAGGTGGCAACGAAAACATTTGGGTCGTTGTAGTCTGGGCCTGGATCGACATTGTTCGGATCCGGATCGACGGTATCAGGACTGGAAATATTGATAAACGGCCACTGCGCGAAAGCGATCGTGGTAGCGGCTAGGAGAAGCGTGGGGATTTTCATGGCGTAAGTTGCTTCGCCTGTTTCTGGAAGATTTGAGCCGGCGCCGAGAAGCTTGTGCTTGATGACGGACGCGGGAGATCTAGGAGAACGAGATAAGAGCGATGAGCGCGCATGAAATATAGACATTCTTATACCTATACTGCAGACTGACCACACATATGCATCAAGCCCTACAGTCTATGGAAAGCGGCATCAAATTGCCTAATTCGTCGATGGTCAGCTCTCAAAATATCGACTTCCGGCCTCGGCAAGGAACCCAGCCCCGGCGGGCAGCTGTGCCATGTCAAATCCAGGGCGTGCAGTCTTATCAGCAGGTTGTGGTGCTTGAAGTAAAATCTTTGCATTGTTTCTTGATTACGGCCAGTGCGATAGAGCTTCAGATATAGTACCCATCGCTGCACATCTTGTTAATTGAACATTTCTGAGTTTCTGCAGCGTATCGAAGGTACGCTCTACTGCAGATTCAAAATCACAGCGCTACTGTCGGGAACTTCAACAGTAACCTGACCGCGCTGCACCTTCACCTTCTCACCACAAGTCACGTTGTTCAAACGCACTGGTCTTCCTTCGTCCAATTCAAAAGCATAGCTGAAGCCATCAAAAGTCACACCAGTTATTGCGTCGCTTCCATTGGCTGTCAGACGCTGCAGTGAGGCCGAGCGATAGTGACGAGGCACCATGAAAGAGTAAGTCGTGGCAGAACGCTCCCCTGGTGTCTTGTATTCATTGTCTTGAGAGGTATTGTACGATTGGAGATTGATAACAGCAATCTTGGCCAGGTTCCCATTCACATAGGCAGCGAAGGCTGAGTGCAAGTCTCCAGGTAGGCCGAGGTCAACAATTTGTGGACGCGCCTTGGGCAGATCGCCGAGGAAAGCCGCAGTGGCAATGTTGCCGTAATATGGGGCTTTAGTTCCTCGGGTGGTGTTTCTCGTCTCGATAGGCTGCCATGGCTGATATCTGTAGTTGGTACCTTGATGCATGTGCCATCTTGCCAGACCTCCAGTAATGAGAGTGAGAGCATAATCGAAACCCCAAAGTGCAGCGCCGAAAGAGTTGGAAACGCCGCCGATGCCTTGTCTGGCAAGCGAGTTGCCTTCACCGAGGATGATTGGAGCGTTCTCGGGCACAAGACTTTGATCCGGGATATTGTGAATGGGCGTCGAAACTGCTGCCAGCTGACCAACAGCACGTTTGTTATTGGTGTGGTTCATGAGAGTGCCTTGTAGTGTGATTCCTGGATCACCACGAGCGCCAATGTATCTGTGCGGGCATATATTAGCATTACTTGTCGAGATGATGCTGTGTCTGGACTCACTTATGTTGGGCAATGATCCCGACAGTGTTGTCCTCGTTCAGTCCAGCAGAAAAGGTTTTCGCAACACTGAGATTAGAGAGAGCTGGAGCGCCAGCGAACGACGGAGCCAAGAATTTGTATTGCTCATCAGTGCTCAACTCTGGACAAGCAGTCTGCACTTCCCGTCGAATCTTACGACTCCATTCCAGCCATTCTGCAGCATAGTCTTCCTCGTTGTAGTCAGGATCGCGTGGAGGATCCGATGTTATGGGGGCGATAAACAGATCGGGCTCATTGCCCAGTTCCCAGGCGTAGAGGCGTCCTTCCAATGCCTTGCAAGCGTATGGAACGGAGTCAAGCAACGCCTGACGGTCTTCCGCCGAGTCTTCTCCCAAATTGAAGCCGTGGCTGAAGTGATAGCCTGGCCATGTCTGGTACGATTCGAACCAAGCTGGACCGATCGTCTGATTTGCAGGATAATCCGGATTGACAGGATTGAAGACTTGCAAAACTGCAACCTCTTGGGAAGCGTTGAAAATGGTCAGGTCTTGAGTATTGCCGCCAACTCGGATCAAAGGCTTGCTGCCAGCGTATCTTGCAACATTTTCCAGCAAGTTGTAAGAGTATGTATTGGGGTTAGACAAGTTGCCTGCAAAATCAGCCAGCGAGGAGAATTCGATCGAGTAGGATACGAAGTGCTCCAGAGGTCGTTTTGCATCCTTGGGTGGAGATGCTGGGATGTGGATTTTCTTGCTTGGAGACAGAGGTGAAGCATAGGCGGCAGTTGCTAGAGTGATAGTGATGTACGTAGGTATCCTCATGTTGGGCAATCCACAAGTCTGGCGTGGTATTCGAAGGCAACAAATCGCATTGCTATTTATCTGTGCCAACGTCTTGTGGATTCCGTGACGTTGCAGTAGTAAGTTGGAGATTCAGCTGTCCAAATCCCGACCGAGCAATGGACTACGACTGTGCCTGTCCGCGGATCCTCTTCAATCGCCTATTGTGGCTTAATCTGGCATCTCATTCATCGCGGCCTCACTGGTGAGAGACTCGGCTAGCACGACTCGCAGTTAAGGCATGTGCCATTGCGAGACAAGCGCTTGGCCATGCTGAGATCAACTTGAGCCATCTCTGAAAGAGAAAGTCACCTGTGCTTGAAAGCATAGCGAGATCCGGAAAAGTGGACTTGAATGTGGGTGTTGCGCGGGGAAATGTGGAGGTGGATATTTGTACCTGGGGTAGCTGCGTGTTCTTGCGGAGATCCGCTCCGTTTCCAAACGCCGATGCGCTCGACGAAGCGCGAACTACAAAGCTGTAGTGCAGTAGCAGGAGGGGTTTGTACTTCGTCTTGGTTCGCACGTGGGCGAAACTGGGTGCAGCTCGTGCTCGGACCGTTGTCTTTTACGCTCATTACCCAGAGTATTGATATGGCCAAGAATAAGGAGAGTTGTCCGACGCCAGTCCTAGCTGCTCGGAGAGATCTGATGCAGTCGTTGATAAAATAGGTGAAGCAACTCAAAGTCAAAGTAAAGATACTCCCGGGACATTGGCGTGGCCGCAACTCCGCTTTTGCTTGGTATCGCGTCCTGCTCAGAGCCGAAGATCGTGCTGACACCTTGACTGTATATAGCAGATCGTCTCGTCATGGAAATGTTACTGTTTTGCAACACGTCATCGTCTTGTTGGGTTTGATACAGGGATCGGGCGCTTGGGTGCCGCTTGTGGCTCCGCGTCTGCCATTTCTAATTCGGCCGTGCTGCAAATATCAGTTGCTCGCAAGATGCAACGTAGAAGTGTAAAACAGACCATTGATGACCATTTCTCCGAATGACTATGTCGCAGTTGTGAGAGTTCAGACTTTGAGTTGAGTTGTGCTGTGCTTTCTATTTCCTGCCAGTGCACGTGCTTCTCGGCAAAGCTTCAGGGGGGGTTCCCTGCACTCATCTTGCTCTCCGCGTCTCTTCCCTTCGTTCTATCCGATGTATACGAGCTGAGCCAACACTGCGCGATCTTCCAATGATCCAGACTTGTCCAGCGTTAAGGCCTTTGGCGAACCTTTGTGAGAAAGATTGCAATGCTGTAGATTGATGTATCCAAGCTGCGCCTCCAGCCCATTATCAACCGCGTCATCAAACACACCTGGCACGACTCCAAGCGCTTATGATAATGCCCGGCCAAGCACCGGACCACTCGGGCGAATAGTCATCATGTCGCCAGAATCAGAAGAAGAATCATTACATCTTTCTCCCTTCGCAAACGCTGCAATGTCGCCAGCTGTTAAACGTGGCATGTTACGATGCCCATCTCGACAATATGGGAGCGGCGAACCCTACTTTTCGCCTGTTTACTCGCTTTGCTGACATTACTGCTTCTGGCGGGGTGGCTGCGGCATGATCCCAGCGCGATAAGACATCCACTGCAGGTGCTGGGCTTGAGCCACGAGGGTGATGGTTTGGAAGGCGTTTTGGGAAAAGAGAAGCCGGCAGAGGAAGACGGATTTACGTGAGTGGCTGTAGCTGAAGCATCATGCATGAATACGTGATACTTACAAAGTATGGTTAAAGTATCGTTTCGCCCACATACCGGCGACTCGAAACTTTACCGCAGTTCCTCGACAACTACGCGAATGGCAACTTGAGCAGTCTCCGGAAGATCGTTCTTTTGTGGAATGATGTCGAGAATGATCCACCTCCATCTCTCCTCGGAACATTAGACACGTACCGCATCCCGGTGGTACTCGAGCAACGACACATCAACTCCCTCAACCAGCGATTCCACCCGACCGAGCATGTCAAAACGAATTGTGTCTTCTCAGTGGACGATGATATGATATTCAAGCCGGAAGATGTAGAATACGGGTACCAGGCCTGGAATAGCCAGAACAAGGGAAGGCAACGCATGCTGGGTTTCATCGCTCGAGAGGTGCGGCGGAAGGGGCAGCAAGTCATCTACGATCAGCCTCATAAGAAATATCATATGGTCCTGACGAAAGCGGCATTCTACCACACCGACTGGATGAAAGGTTATTGGGCCGATGATGCTGTGACGAAGTCGCTGCGGGACTATGTCGAGGAGCGTAAGTTGCCTAATCGTCGGATTGCAGTAATCCGGAGTTTCAGCTAACATGGCGTCCAGATGACAATTGCGAGGATATTCTCATGTCCTACCTGCACGCCCACTACACTCGAATTCCGCCGATTTTCGTGAAGCCAGAGATAATGATTGACTTTGGTGGAAGTGACGGCATCTCGTCTCGAAAAGGGCATATCAAAGGTCGCATAGCGTGTGTCAAACTGTTTAACGAAGCTTTTGGGGACGAGACGCTTGTTCCGACTGATACCATTCTGGAGAGAGTGAGGCCGGACTTGTGGGACCAATGGGGGTAGGATTAGCAGTGCATTTACCGAGCCATGCGAAGCGACCAGCGCAACTGATTTGCCGCCTGGGCTTAAGTCGTTCTGCTTCGACGTATTTGCTGTTGCCCATCCCGCCTTTTGCTTTCCAGAAAGGCTGTCTTCCAATGAGCGCTTTCGACTCCTGATGTACCAAAGTACTCTTCCGAGCTCTGCCAATTCCCAAACTCCGTGCGCTATGCCTGAACCGACGTGCAGAGCTGCAGTCCTTTTTCTGTACTCTCCAAGGCATGTCGTCGCCTTTCGCCAAAATGTGCGACCGAATCGTTGCAGAGGAAGTGTTCAGCTCGCATATAATCGTGACATCCTTACTTCGATCCAGCAAACGTCCAATTGGCGCGTCGCATCTAGAAGTAGCTGAAGATCAATCGCAGGAGCTCAAAGATCAGACCTCCGCATACAACGAACAGCATCAGATCTAGGGCGCCTCAGTTAGCTGGAAGCCCTGGAATTGCCCATTTCCACCAGCTCACAAGCCAGTCTCTCTCGCATTCTACAGATCCTCGCGACTTACATAACCACCCTTTGCTAATAGGCGCCTTCTCCACCTTTTGCTTCGCCTTCTGGCTCGCAGCGTTCAATGTCTCCCGAATCTCAGTGGGAGCTCCCATCTTCTTTTGCTCGCGTGCGGCGTATGCGGCGTTGGCGCGTCGTTGTTGCGGTGTTTGCGCCTACCATACGAAAAGCTTGGTCAGCGCCTAGTTATTGCCTTCCTCTACGACACAGCGTTCAAGTTGCGACGTCGAGGTGGACGTGGGAGAGATACCATTGTGTCGTGTGCTTTCGAATCGTGTCGAGGGAAAATCGAGCAGCTCGTGGAACTGGGTCGAGTTGGTCGTGGCTGGGCCGATTCGTGTCTCGACGGCAGTATTGTTGGATATAGCAAGTTCGGTGGAGGAATAGCTATACGAAGTGGTACATGAACGCGAAGGTGTCCTTTCGCAGGCCAAGGGTCCAGCACATGCACGCCAAGCCCGATAGGGAACAGGGTTCAACCGACGACATCAGCCTTAAATCCGTTTCGAAGCAAGCCACATCGACTTGATCAAAACTTCATCCACGGACAACGCGGGACTGGAAACAATTATACAAGCACAATGCGCCGGTGACCTTTTCGAAAATCCTCCAATATGGCCCGATACCCGACATACGAAGAGTACGCCAAGAACGGAAAGTTCAAAGAAGGAATTGCCCGCTGCGACCAGCTCTTGTCCAAGAACCCAAAAGATGTCAGCCTGCTCGTCACCAAGCTCCAACTGCTTTGCACATCGCAGCCGAGCTCACCTGAAGGACCACGAATATTAGATCAATTGGTCGCGACGCAGCCAGCAATACAGGACCTAAACGAGCTCGTTTCAATCGAGATCGCGGTAATCGACACTTTCAAGAACACTTATCCCCAACCTCTTACAGCAGGACCGACGATCGCTAAACTGTGGGAAAATGCTTTCAAAGCAAACACAAATGTCACATACAGATCTGAGCTTTTGACAGTCCGTTATCAGCGGGCAATTTACGACAACCGGATACAGGATGTGCAGCAGACGTTGATTCAGCTGAAGCAATTCCAGCCCAAGAATCGTTCAATCTATATGGCCCATGCGGCTTATACGCAGTTGTTGTCCAAGAGCAAAGATGACTTGCAGTCGAAACTTGCACTTGGTCTGGCGCGGAAAGCTGTGACTGAGAATTTCGACACGGACCCGAAACTGGATTGCAGAGTTGCGGGACAGATTTTCGCGATTCAGGGAAGCGAGAAGGATTTGGAGAGTATACGAGATCGACAGGCATTTCGGGAGAGCAAGCAGGTGTATGAAGCGCTACAATTGCATCGGCAATCCACAGATGGTGAGTGAGCGACTGTGATTCACTACGGGCAAGTTGATGTGCTGATGGGTTGTCTAGCTTCTGCGCGAAAACCAGCTGTACCAGATGCTGAAAAGCAAGGCTCGAGAGAATGGCTGGAGGCCACATCAGAATCACTAAAATCGCAGCTTAAGAAGATCGTCGATGAAGCTGCGGCTGCATCTGTACTGAATGCCTTCGTGGTTGATGCAATTCGACTATTCCACACTGCTACCACCAAGCTGGACTTGGGTCACCGCAAGCGCGCTGCCGCGGATCCATGTTTTCTCGCTATATCTGGATTTGTAAAACTATACGCTGATTCCAACAACCAGACATACTTGCTTCAGGCGATCTTTCTGACTGAGCAACTGCTCACTTTCGAGCCGCACGTGCACGAGGCGCGGCTGATTTTGGTATATCTCTACATGCGACTCGGTCTTGGCAGTGAGGCAATGCGTCTCTTTGATTCGCTCAGCATCAAGGAAGTACAATTCGACACTGTTGGTCATACGCTGTTCACTCGCATCAGTACGACACATCCCTTCCGAACACAACTTCCGTCCGGCGACTACTTCGAGCCACATGAGCGAACGAACAAAGCACTTCAAGTCCCACCTCGACATGAGAACAAGCTCTTCGAAACTGAAGCAGCCGTTCTCGAACATAATCAGACCGGTATGATTTTCGAGCTGAATGGATTGCGGGAAGAGATTCGGCATAGCTTCATGCGAAGAGTCACACTTCTCGAGCATCGTCGGACGGCTCGTTTGTCAGGAAAAGGCTACGGCAAGGGCACCAGCGAGATTGGCACTCGCGTTCTCGATGCCTGGACGAACCTCAAGGACAATCGAGACTTCAACGCAGCATTTGATTTTGGCTACAGCGTGGAAAAAGCACTTTATGCCACCTCTTCTGGCAGCACCGAGGCATTCCCCAAGCAGGCCTGGCTGCTCTACAACCTTGCAGCAGACCAAGCCTGGTCCCTCGCATCCAAACAGACTCCTCTCCTCCTGGACACGGATACTTCGAAACTCATCGAAGCCATCCGCATCTCGCTCGAGGACCAGATTGAACTCACCCCTGCTGAGACACTCTCGGCATACCTCATACTCTCTATCCTTCCCGTCCTGGCCACACTGAAATCCAGCGATCCACACCCGCCTTCTTCAGATGCGCTCCAAAACATCAGCACGCAACTCCAACGTCTCAACATCGAGACCCTCTGCTCCAGCTCCTCATCTCTCGCTCAAGGTCTTCAAGCACATTATATGTACCTCGACACCCTCCTCATCCTCCTTCAGACATGCAAACTCGCAGCTGAGACACCTTCGCTCTTCACAGATGAATTCAAGGCATTCCGCGATGCAGCAATGAATGGTGTCCGAGCTCTGCAAGGGCATGCCACGGAAGTGTCTTCGTCACTGGCCGGTAAATCGAACGTAGATTTTGGAGATTTGATCAATAGCACCGATGATGAGGTCCAGAAAGTTTTGGTGGAATTGTTCGGCAAAGAGAAATTGGACGTCCTAGCGCCGAAGTTGAGAGAGAGTGCGAGGGAGGGTTGGATGGGTGTGGGGAAGGTGGTTCTGCCTGGGGCAAGCAGAAGCTGACTTGAGACTAGTCAACATGAGCGGGCACTTGTCTTAATGATGGCGACGCTGGTGATTGCATTAGCCTGGCATGCATTGACGATCGGTGGTTGACAGAGATGGCAATTGGCGCATAACCAGATCTTGCTCTCTACGAGTCAGCATTGTTGGGTAATCGACACGATGAGCAGAATGTTCAGATTTGGAAAGAATCAGTAGAAAGCCCTAAGTGGTGCTCCGAAAAGTGTATTTTCATCCTGGGTATCTCCAAAAGTTTATGCGAAAAAACCAACAGCAATGCCCTATCGTTATTGACCTTTAGGTCTATCTTACTGGAGCTTCGCACACGACAGGGGTGCGAATTACGCATTCTGATTGGTGCAAAAAAAACCCCTCCTCACGTGATGCCTCCTTACGTGCGACCTCCTTACGTACGACGAGCGGACATGCCGGACGTACGACGAGCGGACATGCCGGACGTACGACGAGCGGACGTACTAGACGTACGACGAGCGGACGTACGACGAGCGGACGTATAACGAGTAGATATAGAACGAGCGGACGTACGACGAGCGATATACGACGAGCGATATCTAATAAGCGATCTACGAAGAGCGACGTACGACGAGCAACGTCCGATAAGCGATATACGAAAGCGATATATAATAAGCGACGTAATATACGACGAGCGATATATAATAAGTAACATATAATAAACAACGTATAACGAGAGATATATAATAAGTAATAAGTAATATATCTTAAGCGATATATAACGAGCGATATATAATAAGTAACGTATAATAAGTAACGTATAATAAGTAACGTATAACGAGCAATATATAATAAGTAATATATAACGAGTAATATATAATAAGTAATAAGTAATATATAACGAGTAATATATAGATTATATTACGAAGTCGTATATCGTCGTATATTATCGGGGGTACTAAGGGACTCTCTCTCTTATATTATCGAGTAAAAGAGGATATAGAACTATCTATACTATCGAATAGAACTATATAGGGGCTAATATATATAGTCTGGGGTCTAGGGTATATAAGAACTAATATATATAACTCGTAGACAAACCTAGTAGAGTATTATTTCATAATAATAAGTAATATATAACGAGTAATATATAATAAGTAACGAGTAATAAGTAATAAGTAAAATATAATAATCGATATATAACGAAATACGTTATTTAGGTAACAGCTAGCGCGGCGCGCGCGTTACGTAACCTGAAGGTCATATCCTTGCGCCTCTCGGCGGCGACAGGGACATTTTCATCTGGTCGCTTTCTGCACTTGGCAGTTCCAGAACTGGGACTCGTGTCCCCTCTCCAATGATCTGTATCATGCGTCGTGATGCTCTGGTACAGGATTTTCGCTCTGGATGATAATATGTGCACAATGACTCTTCCTCCGAGTAAAGGCTCCAAAAAGAAAAAGCCAACAACGCCTCGCTCGAACGCATCATCTACGTTCGTCAACAGTCGCTCGATGATCTTCATCTCAAGTATGCGAATCTCGCTCTGCCTGCGTACTTTTACCGCCGACTTCTTCTCCGGTCTCCTCGGGGACTGTTGGAACCTCGGGCACAGCAGGTGTGGTACTTCTCGGCGTAGCTTCTTTGCTACTAAGATTCTCCTCTGGCGCCAACCCACATTCTTCGGCAAGTCGCAAAGCCGATTCTCGTCGACGCGTGATCTCTGCCTCTTCTTCTTCCGCAATTTGCGCTTCCTGTCGCTTGAGGTCCGCGTATGATGGCGTCCGCTCTTGGACGCTGCTGTCGACTGCCTCCTCGGCTACGATCTCGTCCGAACTGGGTGTGCGGGCGTAACTGCTCGTTCGACTCCTTCGTTTCCGACTGCTGCCACGCTCACTCCGTGCGCTCCGAGACGAGACTGTTCTTGTAGAGGTTCTACTTCCAGCAGAAGGGCGTTTGCCTCTCTTTGGAGGTGGCACAATTCTCCCGGAACTGCTTTCGGTCTCCATTCCCGTAATCGTTCCCCGCCGCTCTAGCACCATGGCAAATTCATCGTCCAATGGTATCGCATCATCTTCTCCGTCGCTCGGGAAAATGTCACCTCGACTGCTGTAGCTGCTCGATGTATTGTGACTGCCCTGCGTTCCACTCCTCGCGCGACCTTTGCCCCTCCTTCCCACGCTTAGCTCATCATCTTCCAACAGCGCCTCGCCCTCTGTCCGTCCGCGATCTAATCGGACTTTGTTCTTCTTCGCCCCAGGGTGCTCCTGCAGATCCGCAGCGCTGGGCCTGTATCTCAAATCCTTACCGCCCCCGAACAGTCTTCTGAAGAAACCACCACTGCTCCCAGGGATCACTGTCGGGTCCTCTCCTTCGACGATGCTTTTCCGTCGGGCTTTCGGATATGACATCCCGCGCTGTCTCGCGGGCTGCGCATCCGTTGCGCCATACCCTCCATGCACTCCACTCCCTGCCACCAACCGGTCGAACTCATCGTTTCCCCAGCCCAGTAGCCCATCATTTTCATCTTCATCCCAATCATCGTAGAAGTCGAAGCTCAGCTCCGCGCGCCCTCGTGTATGACCCCGAGCTCTCTGTCGACGGATTCGGCCCCGTTGGCTCAAATTCAGACTCGGACAACTCGCGTCGATGCATGTCGTGAAGCATGATCCTATGCCGTCGAAACAGGGCTTGATGTAATTCTGGCCAAAGATATAGATCCCGCTCTGTGTGGCTTCATTGGCCGATTCGAGGGTATGGGTGATGTCGTTGATGCGCCGACGGAAGCGGGGATCGGTGGTGCGATACATGCTGCTGGCGCAAGCATGACGGTAGAGGAGACCTTAGCCGGAGCGGTGTCGGGGGCGGAGGCGCATGGGCGCTGTCTTCGGAGAGGCGTGTAGAGCGGTGTATTGCTTCTTCGATCTCAATGCTGTAGCGGATGGAGTGCAGTGGACCGGGGGTGACGAACTGCTGTGACGTCCTTCTCCGAAATCGATCGGTCATTGGTCACGGCAAAGCGGCGGCTAACGGTTGACCCCGTCTCGGCATGAAGGTGGATGATCGCTCGGTGGACGAATGCTTTGCCAGAATTCGACAGTTTCCCCGAAGGCCGACCACCCTGAACGGCCACGCAAATACTGACCTTACAGCTTCGGCCCTCTGCCAGAAATAACACTCGAAAGCGGGTGCGCATGTCTTCCGTCAAACTCCGCACGAGAAGTGTCACCCCATCTTTCAGCTTCGCCACTGCTTACTACGGAGTGAACGGGCGATTTCTATCCGCCGACAACCCTTTCCTGTGACTTATGTCCTTATCTCCGGAACGATGAAGAGGTATACACCGGCCAGGAAACACAAGTCTCGCGAAGGTGAGATGCCAAGGCGAGAAGAGAAGATAAACATGTCGAGATGAAACGCTGCCGAGTCCTGACCCTGGCAGAGCTCCTCACGAACGTCCCAGGTCTGGCCATGTTGGAAATCTGCATATACTTCCGGCTTTCCAAGCATCTACTTCGTGCCCCAATAGAGCATGGACTCTTTTTCCAGCTATCCTGGGCTTTGCCACTGTTGGTTCGCAAAACAAGACCACCCGTCCTTCGGTTTCCAGAATGCCAGATCTTGCACCATTGCACCACGCGATACAGTTCATGAATCGTGGAATATACTATACAGTCCAGTCGTGTATGGAACAGCCAGTTAGAACGTTACCCCGCTGGCTTTGTTCAGCATGCTTCTCCGCTCGCGACATCATCTTCGCGCCTGATCTGATCAGTCGCTGTGGCCTAAATATACCCTCCCGGCTAGACCGAAGTCAGACTCTATTCTGAGCACTAAACCAGCCAATAGCCCTGCGTGAGATCTGAGATGCCAACCTGTGGACTGTGCCATCGAACGGCGACAACTAACACGAACGCGCTTCCAATTATCCGACACGAGCGTCAAAAGCTTTTTCTGAGCCATGTCGTGAGGCGAGGCAGAGCTATAAGGCATTCCGACAGGAACGCTGAACGAGCTGATAAAGCATATTTCGCTACTCTTCAACACTAATTTGTGACTTTCTCTACGTCTCTTCTCTCATGTCGCCTGGTTCTATCAAAGCCTCTTCTTTGTACAGCGAGGCGAAAATGGTGGATTGTACTCGAGTCAAGTTTGATGTGCCCATTGGGACTTGGGGACAGACACAAGTGGAGGTGGAATACCCGTGGCACCGAGACCTGGACTCCATCATCCTGCCCCTGCTGGAGACTGCACATGAACAGCAAGCCGAACGACAACGAAAACACCGCTCCGAAGGATTGCCGATGCACAAGTCGCACTCGAAGAAGTCACATCGCGGATCGACTAAGACGGAACGCAATGACTCTGCGGTGCTGCCCATGCGACCAAACGAAGACATCAAGCTGTATCTCAAGGGGTTTGAATCTGCAAGAGACCTGACGACGAAGCGAGGCGAGACATTCCAGACCGTGCTCGAGCAGTACGCACAACAGATGGAGAAGGATGTGGAGCGGCTGGAGCTGTTCCACAAAGGCAAGCACGTCGAGCGAAGCAAGACGCCCGATACTGTAAGTTCGCGCCAAGACTTTGCTGTTGAGCTTCGCGGCGGACTGACCTAACACAATAGCTAGGCCTCGAGGACGGTGCGAAGTTGCAGGTCTATGAGCTCGTTATCTAGCTCAGTGACCTCAACACAATCTCGAGAACTCCGCAGGCGCAGCAAGAAGCGGTCCCGCCAGCGAGTTGAAGAGCCTGAACGAGGATCGATACTGGTGGGAAATGACATTTCCGGCGAGTCGAGTCAGTCTTTGCGATCTCCCTGGTACAGCGCTCCGAGCGTGCCAGAGAAGAATCCACTGAGAAACTCGCATTGCCGGAATGCGTCCTGGACATCAATAGGCTCGAACTCGTCGGACAAGGCTCTCAAACTCCTCGGCATTGATACAAACGAACTGCAACATCTGGCTCACATCGATTCGGTAGTCCCTCTGCAGCATTATGCTTCTGGCTCTGTCACACAGATCGACCTTCAACCCGGTCCCTCGCATCTGGCACGCCAACACGAAGGCAGTATATCTGTCGAAAGCAACAAAGCGTATGAGATTCTAGGTGCGACCGTTGAGGAAACACTAAGGCATCTCGATCTTCAAACCTCAACATCCAACGTCAACTCCATTCACGACTCACTCTCTCCTATCGAACCTCGGCGGTATAGACATGATTCCCAAGGCCGTGCCGTGACCATCGTCTCCACCGACAAGGCCCGAAGAATGCTAGGCGTCGATCGACCCGATTCCGATCCCGGCCCAGGCGGCCGCCAACGCAATGTTCACGCAGACTACGCATTCAAGACACGATCCTATCCTTCCGCCCAACCCGTCAACTACCCCACGTCGACCTCTTCCTCCGCATACCCGGAGCCTCTCAACTGCAAGCGTTTCTCACTGAAACCCGACACATACCGCCGTCCTGAAGATCTCATCGGCGCAACATCTGACGACGACAAGGCGAAACGCAAATCTCACCCCGCGATGACGACGGAAATGAAACGTAATTCAGTCATCGTCCCGTTTGCAGAAGATGCGGACCGGGAGTCAGATGATATCAAACTGACGACTACCTGCAGCGGGCCGAACACTGGGTATGTGGAGGCCCCCGATGAATCTATGGAGCCCGAACATGCGATTCAGTATTCTTTCCGCGGGACTGTGGCGAAGAGATGTCTGAGGATGAGTGGTATTATTGAGAATTGCAGTCTGAAGAGGACGTGGAGTGCGTAGAGAGGGGACCAGGTGATGTGTGAGCGCTTGAGCATGTTACTCTATCTCATGTTTCTTTTGTATTTGCATTATCATGAGAGCATCTCACAAGAGATGAAGCAAGACTGTTGATCATATGTTGTCATAGCGATAGATTGATACCCTCCTCGCGGGTAGCAAAGGTGAGTCTCGTTCGACTGTTTTCTGCACTCTTGGGTTTGCTGCACTATCTTTTGTGCGAATGTAATCTGCTTGTTCTGACTCTGATATACTTCTGTCGCTCGAAGGATTGGTGGAGCTTGGAGGCGCTTGCCACGCCGGCTTTGTGACGACGAGAGACTCTTTCTGGCCGACGCGCGACGCTGGATTTGCGCACCACTGACAACAGTCTGGAGTTGCACGAGGTTTCTGAGCGATGAAGGGTGAGTCTCTCATGAATGCAAGAGTCTCCATCAAAATTGATGAATTCTTCCTGCACAGGACGTTGCTCTGTTCAAAGCTTCAATTCCCAGGTGGCTGCATGCTCATTGCTTAGCATCTAATCCTAAGGCGACCTCTCGAATCTGGGATGAAGCACGCGTTCGTCGGGATTTCCGGAGATTTATGTCAATTAGGATCAGGTATTACTGTTATGAGACAGTACGAGGTCCTTAAGATTGACCTCACTCCGTCTGACACTTCTCCGATGCTCACCAACGCCTTGCCCAAAAACAATCTGCTCGGATCACGTACGTTTCGATATGACGAGCGCTCAGAGGTCCCACATAGGGCTCGAAACATGTATTGGAGGGCAGGATGTACGGCTCTCGAACGACACCTTCCAAGTTTTGAACATAAGTTGACTAAGACATAGATGACATACTTGGCCAACTGTACCCTGCTATCAACAATACAGCATTCCATAATTCAGGATCAGCACCACGCACCACAGAAACGCACGCAGATAGCACCGGTCGCGCTAGATACCCTACTTTGGTGGATGTTTTCCGCACCACTACCTCTGACAGAAAGATCAACAGTCGCGGAGTCAATAGCGTCCCTCCAGCAGCTTGATAGTAGTAGCTGCAAACTGAGCGGCGACAGCAGCAGACCGTGCTGCGCTGGTAGAGGACTGCTGAGCAGCAGCGACGGCGCTCCTTGCGCTGTCAGCATTGGAGTTCGAGGTCATGAGCTGTCCTGCAACACTCGCGCCCATGTGGGAGACCTGGCCAGCGTGGTATTCCGCACCCTGCAGCGAGTACTCTGCCCGATCTGTGCACGCGGCGGCGTTGCTTTCGTGGTATTGTATCTTTTGCCAGATGTCCTCCACTGCCTTCCTGTCGCCGGCAGCTTGCTCGCCCAACTTGGTCATTTTGTTCAAGGCAGCTTCGGTTGCAAGACGGTCGTTTCGAGCAGCTCCGGCGTATTTCTTCATCTGCTGGAGTATGTCCAGCTGCGTGGAGGTGTTGTTTGCAGTGGAATCGCTGGATCGCTCGCAGGAGGGACGCACGGAGCCCCAAAGAGCGGCAGAATTCTTGCGAGCCGACATTCTAGCCATGATCAGCTTTGGTGAGCTTCAATGAAGGGGCGTGATCAACCTTCAAACTTGCTGAAGAAGATAGATGGAGAAGATCGAAGACGTGAGGTTGGTCTGGACGTTTGCAGTCGAAGCACGAAAGCGATACCGGCGATTGTAGCCCAAACGGCCGGGCAGCAAGAAGAAGGCGCTCGAGAACCTACTGAAAGCAACTTGACCGAAAACGTGACATATTACTTCAGAATGCCAACTTCACGAGCCGTCTTCTGGAATTCCTTCATCGCTCGCTGCTTGATCGGATGGCATGGTTCCCACCTGTGTGGCGCTGACATTCAACTGCCCAAGGAACTTGCAGGATAGACGATATGCATACTGGCGAAGACGTTGAGGAACAGAACCTATATGGTGCAAAGGGCATCTCTCTCTTGCAGTCGACGATGCAAAGGTCGAAGTGCTGGCACCCAGTGAGCAAGTCAAGGAGCGACATCACTCGTTGACAAAACACGCCGATTCTTGGGGTCTTGACGTATTCGACGACGATGCAACACCACACAGTACAAGTCTTCAAGATATTCAGGCTCCTGTGCTCATTAGTGGAGGAGGCCCTACAGCACTTGGCCTTGACTTGCCAGGCACAATGAAGCGATGGCCCCTAAGACGCGGCTCAACGCCGCCGAGCACCACGACTCCCATCTCAGTCGGTTCAATCAGCTACCATCAAGATGTACGAGGAGCAATTTTGCCTCTGCTGATCAGCGGGCCCGCGAGGATTCTCCTGCTCTCGCTGCACTGGGCGTGGCGTCGGAGCATCAGCATTTTCTGGTGGAAGGAGTCGAAACGATCTTCCGTTTCATACCACGATCCACAACGCCGGAGGAATCTCTTGCTTTTCGCTCTGGCGTTATGCTCATTTTGAAGGAGTATCGGGATGTCGAAACATCTGTTGCAAGCACGACTGGTGGCATTCTCGCTGGGTCTTGGCACATTGTGCCAGCGTTCAGGCGACACGATCTGCCTTCGAGACATCGTATCGACTCGCCGTCAAAGTCCTGAGCTGGGCAGCGAGTGCAGCACTTTCTCCTCAGCAATTGGTGTTCATTTCCCGCACAAAAAGCACGTCCTAGAAGCACTGAGCATATGCTGGCGTACTCGATGGCTCTTGTGCCTGTCCGACCTTTGGGCTGTCAGTCGGGAGAATATCAAAACCGCAAATAACCATTCCCAGTCAGATTTGGGCAATGGGCCTTCTGCATATGCCAAGTTCCTAAACGATTCGCTCAGGAAGTGGCTGGGCCTGCCAAGACTCAATGCGACTTCACGATCCTTCAGCCTTGTCCGAAGGTACATTGGTGGTGGCTCTTCCCCGCATGAACTCCCCATGTCTCATGTCGGAAAGGCGCATCCATTGGAGCAGCGAAGGTCTGATCGTTTCGCATCGGAAGCCATGATGCATCCTGGTGGACTCTACACTCGATTTCGGCTCCTAATCATCCTCAGAACGGCACTGTACGCCGCGCCATGCAGCATGTTGCATTATGCCGAGCAAACCTCTTTGTGGACTGCGAGATATCTTCAGCCTCGTTGGAGGTCACGCTGGCGCATACTGGCCGTGCTTTGCTTCTCGTGGCGTACGAATCCCTGCATTCATGCAGCCACCTGAACATCAAGTAAATGAAGCGGTACTACATCTCAAAATCGTACACAGCCTTCCAACACTGGTTATACTTCGCAAGACTGGATGGAGGACGGGACGACCTCCGAAGCTGGAACTCTTCTCTAACGCAGCGCGACCTCAGATTCACATCCCCCACGACAATCCCTCAGCCTGATGTGAAATTTGGAGCACTTGTGGCTGTCGTGCAAGGCTGTGTCAGCCTTGCGGACTCGAACTCTCCCTGCGCGCTGCTGCACTGCGGACGCGGAGCTGATCTCTAAAGAAAGACTGTCTAGCCAATGGCTTCTCCTTGTGCAATCACAGCCGCACACGGGGACTCGCCATATTGGTATGAAACTTAGCGTTGCTGCGACTACGGACCTGCTCCTGCAACAGCTAGCGTCGAGCCGCTCAAGCAACCATGATATCTGCAGGTACCTATTGCAGATGGGGTTGGCGCAACCAATGCGCTATCGCCATAGGATGGTGCGTCGAACAAACTGAGTCTGTGCAGTCGCCATGGGATGGCGGCCTCTGGGCAGATATGCCTTAGCTTCAGGCTGGACTACGCCATCTCACTACATTCTGTTACACGCAGGGAGGCTTATGATTGTTCTGTACCCATTCGGACGATTATCTCACCGGTTCAGCGAGGCGAAGCATATGCGACAACAGCAATCATGGGATGGCATGGCGTGCTGTAGGACCAACACTCGTTGTACCCTTGGGATCACACCACGACAGAGGAGTTGTGGAGGCGCGATTGGACGACGATGATTTGGTCTCCTGAGCACTGCTGGTTTCGTCGGCTCTAGAAGCTGTCGATCCTGTTCAGCCCCAGTCCTCGGTGTTGATATGCATCAATCCCATGTTGATACAGACAGACGCAAGGGTGTATAAAACATCGTTGCGCCGTTGACATTGGACCGCGCACTCAAAAGACTTCACGCACTGGACGATCCTGTGCAATACAGATCCTATTCGTTCAGTATTGACCCGACTATTCTCTCGATATGGCTCTCGCAGCACTATTAAGACTGTCTTTTTGCTTGTTGAGCACATTGTACCTTGCCTTCGCAGCCTCCCTCGAATCTAATGTCATTGTGCACGCTCCAGATGGAAGAGCAAACTCACATGTCATTCGTGACATCTCTCATGAGCTCCGCAAAGCAGCTCGGGCCGAGCCAAATCGGGTCTGGAGAAACAGCACAACTTTCGACACCAACTGGGACAAAGCAGTGCTATTGAAGCTGTATGGACCTCCCAATCCCGGAGATGTTACTCCTCTGGCTAACGTACCTGTCTTAGTGGCGATGCTCAGAAGGTATTCACGAGGGACAATACCAAGGCACCCAATGGTACATGGAAGATCTCATCTGGCCTCGAGATCGCCTGCCGCACATGCTATCTCAAAGGCATCGCCACGGGCGAACTTACCATATCTCAGGACTCCAACATTAGCCAAACAATCGACGAACTTGAGGATACATTCTTTGGAGTGGTTCAAAATCTCACAACGGAAGCTGGAGAGATTGTCGAGGGCGTGATTGATGCCGCTGGAGAAGAACTCAAGGAGCTCTTTACCGAAGGAGATTTCAATTTCGACGATTTCGAAACACCGACATGGAACTTCACCTTCGACATCGATGACCTGCCGCCAATTCCGGACGCCAAATTACGTTTCACGTTCGACGAACTGGAGCTCTATATGCTCATTGACACAACACTATCTCTCGGAGCGACATACACCCTTCCCTTATACAAGTCAAAAACTCCTCTTGGTGTACACATCACGAAAGGTCTGGAACTCGGAGTCATCTTTGATGTCGAACTTATCCTCTCCGCTGAGGCGGCGATTATAATTGGCAGTGGGTTTCATCTGAAGATTGATGACGGCTTCGCCATCGACATTGTCTTATTCGGAAAGGACCCTTCGAACCTGAAGTTGTAAGTACCGATGCGAATCCTCATTAATGCGATCGGCGTGTGAATACAAAAGCTTATGCTGTCCCTTAGTAACGGAGGACAATTCGAATTGCTTCCAGTCACCATCGAGGTAGGCGGGGTCGTGCTCTCCGCGGTGCTCCGCGTTGGTGTTCATACAGGGATGCAATTAGCCACGCCAGAGCTGCGCACCTGGAGTATCGCGAACCGCACGTTTGGCGGCTCTATTGGCGGCGGCATTGAAGTCGGTGTTTTCGCGAACATTGCTGAGATGACAACCAACATCAGTTATGTACCCGACGACGAGGAGTGCGCTTTTGCTGTCGTCCAATCGTATAAACTTGCTCTGGGGGCAAACGCCGGCGCTACGATTCATGTAGGGACGGAACGATAGGGTCCAGCAATGAAGACCTCCACGGCAATCTTCACCACAGAGCTGGCGTCAGCTTGTGCCATCTCTGGTACTCCAGCCCTTACATCGGCAGTACCTACAGCCACGGAAGCTGCCATCCTTCGAAGGCAAGGTCTTTCTGAACTGGAGCTGGTGCATAAGACGACTTACACTGCAGTCAACTGTATGTCGACTGGTCTGATCAACTGCCCTGCTTCGTTGCAAACCACTTCTACTTCTTCCACGACAATCACTTTGACCACCGCTGTTCCCTCCGACGTCGACGAGAAGGCACTGTCTAGATCCATCTGGCCGGATATCAATGCTCGTCAGGTTGCAGCTGCCATCACGACTGTAGCATTCGGCACGAATGCTGTGAAGTTGCCGACTACATCAGGCAGTCCAATACCTTATGTTGCACAAGCGACCGGCACTGTAGATGGCATAAGGGATGATATCAAGGATGCGATCAATGGCTTGCCCAAGGCTACCATTATTGGTGTGAGTGTCGGAGTTGGAGTGCCGGTCGTTCTATCCATCGCGCTTTGTTGTTGGTGAGTAATACCCTTGCATTCCGCTCTCGGCTTGCTCCGCGGGTCAACGAGGTGTTTCCATGTTGCTGACTTGTGCCTTTGTTGGACTCATAGGTGTTTGGTCAGAAGACGACGTACTGGGATCACAATCAAGACTTAGTGTTCCGACCAAATGAACGTGCAGGAGATGAAAGCGTAGAGAGCTTCAAGTGCAGAGAGGTGGAAATCCTTGAGATTCTGGAGGAGCGGCAAACTTTTCGGTCTTGATCAACCTGTTTCATTCAAACTGAGGCTTCAAATTGATTCTAATGAAGATATGGCAACCACAATAGTTCCGAGCAATCAAGTAAGTCAGATTCTGCTGAGGCATTCCATGGTTAACTCCGCCCTCTGCAGTTGGACCACAATGTGTCGAGTGCGGCAAACTTTCGATGTGAGCAGACATTTGTTTCCTTGGTGGGGTTATTGATTGTAAAAGCTAAGATCAGCATGATACCCTGGCCCAAGGAAGGGTGGGCATACAAAACTTGGCGAACAACCCCGAAGGCAGGCTTGTAGATCCGGCTCGATAATGAATCGCGCTGTTGATCTTTCTAGGCCTTGTGCAGTGTGTCCGGCAGCAGACCATTCGACAACTTTCAATCATGTGGACAGAGACCCTCAGCGCTAAGATCACGAACTCTTGTGGCTGTCAGCTGTTATTGGCCTCACGATATTCATGGGACTCAAGCCCCATGACCTGAAAGAACCTCGTTTTACTTTCCGATAGCACTCGTGCTAGGAGTCACGCACAACAGAGTTTTTCAAACCATTCCCTTTGCTACAACAAGCGCTGATTAACCCAGGCCGCTGAATCACAGATAGCTTCATCCCGTGTCGCAAAGGTTCCTGAAGCATTAAAAGTCTGCCCGCCAAAACATTGATAGGGATAATTGTCCCCGGGAGACCCGTTCCTCCAGCATACGGAGTTACATGCCTGCTTCTCCCCACTTGCAATTGCGGCTTGGTTTTCAGCATTGGCAGAGATGCACATGCCGATGCATTCGTTTAGACTCTTCGCGGGTGTGTTGACTCTCACCATGCTGCTGGGGTAGTTTCGCCAATCATGCCCTTTGAAGCTTTTGCCGCATATTTTCCGAAACAGTGTGGGCTCATCGTCTCCGCTTGCAACGCTTTATACAGTGTTATTCGATGAAGGACAATCTGCGATAAAGGTACCTTCCGGAAGCACATTCGTGCTATACGTTATGGGATTCGTCGTCCTCGTTGTGCTTGTCGCTGTAGAAGAAGAAATGTCGGCAATGTTGGTTTCGATCTGTGCGATACCATCGGTTGTTGCATTCGAGCTGTATCCAGATGCCGTCTTCTCTTGTTGTGGGTTGCTGTTCATGCTCCTCGATGCCAAAGTGCCTCCAACGCCACCTACCACTGCACCAAGGACAAGTGCGAAAGCAGAAACAGCCAACCAGACCTTGCATTTCCTACTCCATGGTCTACTCCACAGTCCTTGTCGGCGCAAATTCTGTTCTGCACTCAGCTTCTCCGGATTGTTCTTGACCTCGCCGGTCCAGTGAGCGGCTTGTTCCACCCAGATCTTATTGCCCTTAGATTCGTGGACGCTAATTTCGTGCTGCCTAGAATCGTCTACTTCAAGCCCTTGCGTTTCGTCTCGAACAGTCTCTAGGTCGGAGTAATCGCGACGCATGGTTCTTTGGCGGCTCTGGCGTCCCAGAAACTAGTTGGAGTACAATATATCCCAAGTGGTTCGTCCCAGTGCTTAGTGATCTGCCAATTTTATCATGTGCGTTGCAGGATGGTACGTAGTCCCCAGCAACCGGAGAGTTGAAAGCAAGTGCATCGCCTCCAAGTCCCGACAACGTTCCACCAGCGGATAGGGGCTGTGCATCGTAAGCGCAGTTCCGCTGGACAATCATTCGACTCGGAATTCCCTCTGAGATGTCATCACTTCTGATTGGCAGTGTTTGCGTGGCACAGCTTTCCGGAGGCGTTGGCGGTGGTAATTTCCGCCATGTGCGACCAACAATCTCGCAGTTGCTCAAGAGCGCCATCTCGCAAGGCTGCGCTAAGATTTCGAGTACGCCTCTCCCCGGGCGCCGAACATGTGGTCACTCCACAACTGTTCACGCCAATCATGTGTATGATACGCCTACTAGATCTCAATATCGGGATAAGTCTTCGACCCTGGTTAGTTGTGCTGTTCTGCAATACACTTGTTTGTTCACGAGTATGCGATAGATATGACAGAAGCCAGGTTCTGACTTCCGATGCTGCGTTCTAAGTAGAGACATCTTTCGCCGAACCGAAGGATGACCAATCGCGAGAACGCCTATAGTTTACTCATGGCATTGCGTCACAGAGGAATCGGTTGTATGGAGGGATAGAGCTCTCTCAAGAAGGCCCACGTCCGCGAGCCTCATGCAAATCATAAGCCGTCACATTCACAGTGCCACCTCCCCTTCACGATCTGTCGATCGAGGCAGAGCCTTAGGATCCGCCACATCTCCCTGCCGGCCGAATCTAATCACAGCACGATCAGCATACGCCGGCAGTGGATTTCTTCCGTCCAGATCTTCTTGCTTGATACCGATGCTCAAATCTGCACCTCTCGACAACCTCAAGTAAGTAGAGAACTCGTGGCTGGAATGCAGAGGTCTCGTTGTAACTGGGTTTATTCTCGTCAGCGCTCTTCCATCGCTTGCGCAGACATATATGGACATACCTGAGCTCTGCTACGCTCATGAGGCTTACGGTGACAATATGAAACAGCTGCTTTAGTATCCGCTGTAACGGCAACCCCCTTTGTGAGCTTCTGCGGTTCGTTAAGCCGGTGAAGGTATAGTTTTCCCATGGTGGCTGCGCATGCTGTAGAGCAGTCCACGTTTCGCCGAAAGTACTGAGATCTTAGGTACTTTCAGGTTCCGAAGACGGCACAAATGCAATATTAGCAATTAATGAACTCATAGTGAGACGCCCGCCTGATTCTCCATCTGCGCTCCGTTCGGAATTCCAGTAATCAGTTCAAGATAGGCGTGTAAATTAGCCGTATGAGGGATGATTCGTACTACGGTGCAGTCGACGATACTTTTACAGGTCCAAACAGTCAGCGTGACTCATGTATACGGCCCGTAGTCAATCATGGCGGTTTGTAGTGGCTATGCTTACAAGGCTCCATATTGTAGTAATGAGCTAGATGATCGCATCCGTGCTGTATTGCAGGAATAGAGCCCAATCCTGATGGATATTCAGCCAACCCTCTCATGGACCACACGGTGCTCATGGCACCATCTGTAGTATTCAGTGCCCAGATTGCACTGCCCGGTCCCCATCGACGAATCGCAATTTGGTCGTGTAGGTCGAGTCGTGCATCGAAGCATAGTAGAAGCCAGATCAGATTCTCCGAAAGACTTCTGGATATCGCCCACGCTTGGCTCTTGGAACAGGTTACATGGCGAAGAACGAGCACTGCTGTAATGATACCGCGTTATACGAACTGGCGTTGTAGAGTTTCTGGAGCACTGTGGCTCTTTAGCAAATATACATTGGCGTCAGGCTGAGCTGTATTATCTGCATAAGGGCAACATATTGCACTGACACCTACGCTGAGAGCGACGAGCACGTGGTGGCCGATCGTGACTTCTTGATGAGAGCAAGTACATGCGAAGCCCAGTGCACAGCCGCCATCAAGGCTGAGATGTGGAGAGCAACGCTTGAAGCGCGCATGAAGAGTCCCGCGGGATAGACTGACGGCACAGGGCGGCTGAGAAGTCCTTCCATGCTTCAATGGCGGAGCAGGAAACTCACTCCTAGAGATATCGAAGCAAGACCTGTCCGTGCGAGGTAGATCATTTGCGCAACTTGTCACCACATGTTACACTGTGCTGTTAGCCTTTTGAAAGTTCATCTCGGGTACGGCTTCCAATTCTCTGCTTGTGAGCCTCGCGCAAGCCTGCTACAGCCTTGCCGGCGCCTGTACGTCGGCCAGCGACGTGCCAAGCAAGACGGGAAGCGCCAACACTAACTAGACCTTGTCTTGGCCGATCTTTTGGCACATGGGTGGACTTTGTGCTAGTGCGATCAGGTAGACTTCCCACATCTCAGCCTGGTCGGATTAATCGGCTGAGGGGGCACGCTACTCTGTCGCAACAAAAGCTTCCACGCTACAGCCGCATAACTCGCTTTTTCAGGAGCCTCTCTTGCGTTTTTATGCCAACTTGCGACGTTCAGTTCTGTCGTTAAGAAGTTGAATAGCACTTACTAAGAGTGAGTGTATGACTTTCGAGTTTCGAACTGACAGGATGCCCAAGAATCTTCTTCCTGTGACATAGCGACGTCTCCCGCGCGTCGCGACCTCCCACACTCGCACGTGGTTCACGCGACTCGGCATGGAGTTTGTCTTGATTGTCCGACGGGTATGATAACGCCACAATAACTTTAGTCCGCAAACCGAGAAACTCTCTCTTGCCGCAATTTAGGATACCTCTATAGGAAGGTGCGGGCTTAGGTACTCCTTGCCAAGTCTGCGTAGCGCGGGCGCGAAAAGTGTCTAACAATCGAGAGTACCTTGTGCCTCAGCACAACTGTGCAGGGCTCTCTTATCCCTGCGTTCTCATTGGATCGATCGGTTTGTCGCGCCAATCGCCGCATGGCGAGAGGAAGATTGGCTAGGGAGATGGCTCAGAGCGCACCAAGCTTCTCAAGCAGTAAGGTGAGGTTATGGTTTGCGTCTTTAAGCTCCTGCAGCTCGTTCTCGACTCTTCGGTCTTGCTCGCGTCGTTGATATTGAAGCGCGTCTTGCTGCCTGTACACCTTCTCGAGCTTCTTGCGTGCATCTTCCTTTGCGTCTTCCAGGGCTTCTTGCAGTGCTCTGTCTTGCATCTCTTTCGCCTCCGCCAACTCACGTTGCAGGCTTGACAGTGCATCCTTGTACTGTTTCTCCAGGAGGATCATTTCCTCATTCACTGTGAGCCCGGCCGCTGTTTGCGATTGGCTCTTGTCCTGATCAACCAGCTCTGATTGTATTTGCAAAACGCGAGGCCGGGACTCTTGGAATTGGGCGATGAGATCCATCGCTGACTCCTTCGTATCGAGGAAGCGAGCCATACGAGCACCACCAGCTATCATCCTGGCCCAGAACTTTGGATCTGTCCTCAGCTGCTCTTCACGCCATTGAGCTTGGTGAGCATCCACCTTCTCTGCCATGCTCCACCTAGTCGTTACTAGAAACACATTTTTGAGCGGGTCTTGTCCACAGAGCTCGCGGAACATCTTGAGATTGCGCAGTGATGAACCTGTCATCCTCGGATCCATAACATTCTGAAGGTATATTATCCCATTAAGCTTCAGCTGCGGCGAATTGCGATAATCCCAATCAAGCCAGTCCGCGATCGCTTTCAGTACATCACTTTCGTTCAGCTGGGTGTCGTTGAACCCTGGGATATCGACTAGAGTGATTTGGATTTCTTTGTGGTGGAATTGAAAAGCTTCCGGTTTGCAGGTTCTCTCCTTGGACCTCAAGCTCATATCCACCTCACAGGTTCCCGCGTGAAGCGTGACCATAACGGGAGTGGTACAGAATTCGTTCACTCATTGGCACACTAGCACTCCGTCAATGTAGGGGTATGTGAGCACAGGTCCGGCGGCAGAACGGTCTGGACTCCCTTGCTTATTTTTCCCTCCCACTCCGGTGGATCGTGTCGCAGACAAGGTTTCCCCTCTCCGTTATCTATATCGCTTATAAGACCATGAGCTTTAAAGAATGGACGAACGACAGGTCAGGTTTGTGGGAAGCACTGGGTTTTGGCTTGAGATGTGCGTAGCTTCCATACAGAAAGAAATTGGTGTTTGTGTACGAAATTCAAAACACAATACATCTGCCGCAATATTGGTAGCAACACATGAGTGATGTATGTCCGCGATTATTCCGTCACATCGCACATCTTACACTGGGCCGAAGCGGAAGGAATAGCAGGAGATGCTTTTATGTAGTCGGGCACTTGGCGCGGTGTTGTACCAATGTGGTCGCTCGAGCGAGACAGCATAGTTGCGCGAACGGAGCGCATTCTTTCAACGACCTTTTGCATCTTGCTAAACTCAACCTTCGGGCACCATAGCCTACAATCGTTCCGATGCCCCGGAAACCCAACGGATGGTGCGATCGTCCATCACCTCGAGTCTGAATATAGCGCTGGCTTTGAGATAGAATGCTCTGGGCCCGAACATCGAAACTTAAGGCAGTAGAACTAAGTCTGCCCAGTGGTTATCAAATGTGGTTCTAGCGCGTTGACGTCCGACCCGAAAACTTCGCATCGTAATGAAGACAGAACCGACTGCACTGCTGCATCGATTGTGAGATGATGGGACCGCCTGATGGCCTGCAGATCCGATCAGGCTGAGATGTGGAAAGTCTACAAGTTCGCGCTAGCACGTCTTAGAGCAAGTGTGCCAAGATATTGATGGAGGCTGATACCTAGATTTGTCGATGTTGGACGTCTCGCATAAATCTACCTGCTGTGCAGGCACCGGCAAGGCTGAGTTGATCAATCGACCGCCTCATGGCCGCGTCCTCAGCTGCTCTACACATGGCTCCCTCTTTGTGTAGAGTGTCGGCTCGTACTTCCGTCTGCTGTCCACACTAGCTCGGCGAACCCGTGTAGGTGACCCGATTGACAAGCTGTGCTTTCAGCTTAAGTACACTCGCTGCTGCACACGGCGCGCGCGTCTTGCTCCATCTTTTGCCGATAGCAGAGCAGCTTTTGTACCTGGCTCTGTCATGTCGACGCTGGTACTTATCACCTTCGATCCAATTGCATCGGCCCCAGCTACTTCCTTGTCCACCGCCACGACATCCTCCACGAGCGGAACCACGACCGGTCTTGTGAGCTCTCAGACCTCTTTGACCACTAGCGCGTCAACCAACATCAGCACTACCTCCACTATTGCCACTACTTTCAGTAACGACGGGCTGGAGGCTACGCCATTAGCCTATACGGGAGCTGGAGCTCGTGCAACTGCAGTGGCCGGAATCTTGGGCGCTATTGTCATTGGTGCACTGGCTCAATGAGCTGCATGTCAGAGTACATGGATAGGAGAGCGATGGTGAGCAGCAGTGACTCAGATGAATGTAAGAGGGGCTTATGTAGGCAGAGAGACTGTGTGCAATCCGAGCGCAAGAATCATGATTCTGAGTTTCCGTGTTAGATATTGATCCTCAGAGTTGGAAGATCGATATTCGCTCGGGAATCGCAGGGGGCTCACACAGAGAGTTAATACAAAAAATCACAACTGGTCCAAATTGGTATTCATGCTCGTCGGAGGCTAGAACGTCTGCACGGAGAACACCGGCTCCTTTGTGCCACAATCAATAAGGAGCATTGGAAAGAACCCGCACTGGCATTCGAAAAGTGATTTTTCCAGTACACTCGAAGTTTGAGCACGAAGCTCCTATCTAGATCTCAAGGAAAGTCCATGTATTCCAATCCACCTCCATCTCCTATTGCTTCTCGCCGTCCCAGTCAGGCTCCATCACCATGTAGAGAATGACCATCACTTGCTCCTGCGCGTCAACCAGAATCGAGCCAAACCACCTTCCCATTTCTAAAACTCGACCTCGATTTCATCCAAAGCATTCTCAGCGTCGAATTCCTCATCAAACGCTCTTGCAAGTACCGAGTTCTTACAAGTACCTTTCTTTATCTAAAACAAGCGAGGAGAGATTTGTGTCAGCCTCGCTGTGCAAACTTCGGTTTATGATTGCGAAGTTCGATTCACTTACCTGCAGTTTACAGGCCAAGAGGGAGCCAGAATCTGGGCAATTCTGACAACATGTTCCAGGCAGACAAACTGACTGCTTGCATTGCACCAGCCGTGCCTTGCTGCTGCATTTATAGCATGATGGCGGCAAGCAGTGTGGCGTGTTCGGGTCGGGAGTGTTATCGGCGAAGACGCCGATGGCGCCCATGAGGAGGACGACGATGATGGAGAGACGAGCCATTGTGGGCTTTTCTTGACTTTTGGTGTGTTTGAGGTCGGAGGCGATTGTTGTGACGATGATGTTGCTGTGAGCTTGTTTGATGCTGCTCCAAGTGTGACAGATGGCGCGTTATATACCGCTTGTCGCGGACTCTTTCGGTTTCTCGCTTGCGCTTTGGATGTTGACATTGCATGCGGAGTGTTTCAGTCCGCAACAGATACTGATGTTGCATTCAGTATACCAGTATGTTGTCGAATTTTTGATCAAGGTCATCCTTGGCCTCAGGCTACTGTTGTAGCAAGAACAGACTTTCATGCTGATTGCTGGAGCGACTTTGCTGACTTGCAGTATACCGCATTACAACAGTCATGGATAATTTCTTGATACTACATGCGTTGGACTTCGTATTCAAAGTCGAATCATGGTTCAACAATAGCCCGAGGTCCCCAAGCTACGTGACCTATCTTTATGACCGCAAACTCAATGCCATTCATGTATGGTCATGCCCAGAAACGTGGAGTAAGACTGTCGTCAGCATTTGAAACTCGACGTTGGAAGCTTAGATCAAACTTGCTGGCTCTAAGTGGATGCATGGCTGAAACTGTACTGGACATTCAGATTGGACCGCGTGCTTCGAGTTCTCGGAATTATCGTGCCCATGCTCGACCTTTCGAGCTAGAAGACCGCTTCCACCAGAGTGGACGTACTTCCGCCTGCATATCGAACCAAAGTCATTTCGTGCGTCAAGCCGTCGAGACCCGGAGTAGCAGAGGTGCCGTCAAGAGTCTTACTTCGACCTCAAGCCGTCGTGTAGCTCGTATTCCAACAGAGATCTGTCAAACCATGCTCATACATTTTTGACGCCTGCTCTGAGTTATGCAGGGCGCTCATGCTGTGACGCTTCGAGCCTTAGCTCCGATTTACCCATGCGGACGATGCCAGCGCCTAGGGTGATGAAGGCCAGATCCTTGCAGCCCTAAGCGCTGGCCTGCTGCGTTTCATGAATTTGACAGGCTATTGCTTGTAGCTTGCATCCAATTGGGCTCGTGCATATAGGCTCAGTGGTTGTTCGGCATCCGCCATAGAGGCAAGTCTCCACGCACATTACTCTGTGGACCTTCTCTGCGGACAGTCGAAAGGCGATGCAAAGCGAAGCTGCAGGATTTGACTGTAAATCTGCACCCAAGTCGCGGTATCGTAGAGCCTGTGACCGATTTTGAGCCCGTAGCCCGCTCGCGGCCGTCGTAGCCCAGCAAAGCTGTTTGGTGACATGACCCGAGCATTAATTCTGGCCCAAACACATGCAGTCAGGCGCTGACAGCGCCAGGGACTACGCTCCATGTTATCAGCGCATCTGGACCTCGACAGTTGCAGCTCTCCGGAGTGCAAAGCGTAGTCCAGTTTCTGGCCGGGTCCAGGTGTTGACCGCAATTATTCCACTGTGGATGGCTTGCTTCCAAGCATATTTTTAGACGCCCTTAGCAACATTGGTCGGTCGCACACCTGCCCTTTCTTGGACCAAGGGAAGCATCTTCCTCGTAGCCCTTCAGCCGATGTTCTCTGGAAGCAAGGTGCCGCGAGGCCTACTTTGCAGCCCCAATGTGTGACTGATTGAACTGCCGCAGATCAAGCGTCTCCATTGCCGTTGTTGGAACGTTGGGCAATGTGTTGTCCAGATAACGACTCTGAGTTACAGCTGCGATGTCTCACTTTGCCGGCTTCAACTCAGAATCAGTCTCACAGATAGCGTCTTCCTCTCCCTGTGTCAATGCCAACGCAAAGTATTTGGGAAAGGCAGCACGACGTTGGTGTTCGAAAGGGAAGCGTTTCAAGACTTCGGCAGTACGCCCTGGTATCCGTCGTCCGACTCGGTCTTGACTCAGCAACACACTCCCAGAAAGCCGACCTTCTGCGCCCAGATCCGAAGCGCTTTCGAAGCACTGTGCTACAACAAGTTTGGTGAAGCGACCAATGGTCATATTGTGATGATTGAGAACATCGAAATCAGCTAGGAAGAATTCGGAGTCCGAGAAATGGTATATCTCCTTCCAAGCATCGTTACCATGACGAAAAGAGTAGACCCAGACTTTCTGACTCGGATCAGTGTGCTGGGGCAGTGTCTTCAACTCAAGCCGGAGGGCTTGGCCGCGGAGTCCTTCTACAATGTTGCCATGCTGAAGAAGCAGCGGAGTTGTAGGACCATCGGCACCAAAGCCGACGTCGACCAGGTACTTGCTGCCTTCGACGAATACGATGTTGGCCATGTGGCTCCTGAGAAGATGTGTCAGTTGCGTACCGAAGAGACGATGGGCACACTTACATCGCTCTCCAGCCGTCGTCTGTCAACCCGACTGTGGCGGTGGTGATACGGCAGACTACACGGTACGCACTGAAACCCAGCGATCGTAAGACGGTGCCGAATAATGCATTGTTTTCCAAGCAATAGCCGCCACGGCTGCGAGTCACAATCTTGTCAGACAGGACTTCTGGGTCCAGTGAGATTCTGCGATCTACGGAATAATGAAGTTCCAGTGTCTCGAAAGGTACGTGTACGAGCTGATGTCGAAGCAAAGCGGTGACATAGGACAGTGAGTGTGGCGGGTACCGGTCTGGTGAGAAACGAATGCGCTTGAAGTAGGCCTGGAGCTGACGTTGAGTATAGTTGCTCATGGTGAGATGGACGAAGTTGTGCAGCAAAACACGTTACACAGGTAGGGATTGGTTTTAAGGATAGACAGCTTGCTCCAGATTGTCATTGGTAGGGCGGCGTTGCGTATTGCGCCATGTCCTGGCCCGGAGCTTTTACCAGGGAAATCTTGTCAAAGACCGTACTCTGTTCGGAATTGATCGTCCGTGATACGATTTACTGTCAACGTGGACCTTGTCACCAAAGGCATTTGAGGTCTACGCTGGTATCGCTTGCGTGTAAAAGAACTTGCAGGAGTCTTGGCCGACTCAAACAGTCCGGCTACGAAATCGGCTTTCGGAGGCCATTACCCGAGTCACGTGCACGACGCGTTTCCGCCCACTTCACTTCGCGTCTTTCGCGCCCGACACGCGCTCCATTTCACCCAAGTCAAGATCACGCCCGCCATGACAGACTCTGGCGACTCAACGCTGCTACAAAAGCCATCCGACACTGCTCACGATCCTCTCACTCGCACGGCATGCACGTACAACCCTCTCGCGACATATACACTACCCCGCGGCAATGGCAAACATTACCAGCAGCAATATGCCGACATGTACTTTGCTAGGCTGGCTCAGTTGAAACCAGGGCTGGTCCAGCTCGCTACTGACGCGTTCTCCGACTACGAGGTCGCCGGCGAAGCGGCAAAAAGGGTTGACCGAGTGCTGGACGTTCGGCAAGGAAACCTGTGCTGGGTCATTGGCACAATCTACATGGAGATGCCTCTGAAGCCCAACGTGCTGGACGACATCGGGAAAGAGCATTGGATCGCTGCTCCTCCACCGCGGGAGAAGTATAATGGGGGTGAGGGACAAGTGATGCTGGAGGACGAGTCGGGACGACTGAAGTTGACGGGGAGCTTTCTGCGTAATGTGCTGCTTGTGACAGGAGCAATTGTCGCTGTGTTGGGAACAGAGAACGTGGATGGCGACTTCGAAGTGTTGGACTTGCGAGTACCAGATCTGCCACGACAGCCGGCACGTTGGGAGAGAGACGATGGCGATGCGGCGGTGGAAGGCAAGAAGGTCAGCCAGAAGCGAGAGAAGGCCGGCAAAGTCGCCATAGTTTCTGGGCTGTCGATCAGTGGTGATGAGGGAGACACTCTTCTACTCGACCTGCTGGCCGAGTTTCTCCTCGGCGAAGCGACCTCTCCCGAGGACCAGGAGGGAGCATCGCAAATTTCACGCCTCATCATTGCAGGCAACGCCCTTGCCCATGGACAGCCCATCCCGTCTCGAGAGGACGTCATCGCAGCCAAGAAGTCTGCAAAGCGCACATATGGCTACGATGCGTCTGCCTACAATGCCGCACCTACAGATCGCCTGGACTCCTACATCGCTACACTCCTCCCGTCGATCCCGGTCACTCTCCTCCCAGGCGCAACAGATCCCACATCGACAAGTCTGCCGCAGCAGCCCATTCATGCTGCGATGTTCCCTCGCTGTCGACCGTACATGTCACGACCCCAAAAGCCAGCTGGCAGCTGGTTCGACTCCCTCACGAACCCTGCAGAGTTCGATCTGGATGGCCTACGCTTCATCGGCGGCGGAGGCCAAACACTGGATGATGTCTTCAAGTATGTGGACGGCGAAGAGAGACTTGAGATGATGGAAGCAATGCTGCGATGGCGGCTGTCCGCTCCGACTGCGCCCGATACGCTGCCGTGCTATCCATTCCAGGACGGAGACCGATTCGTGATCAAGGAGTGCCCGCATGTTTACTTTGTAGGCAATCAGCCGAAATTCGAGACGACAGTTATCGAAGGGCCTCAAGGGCAAGAAGTCACGATGATGACTGTGCCAAGCTTCAGAGAGACTGGACAGGTTGTTCTACTGGATTTGGAGGATCTGAAAACCGAAATTGTGAAATTTGAAGCATTTTCTGAGTGAAAAGCTCACGCACCAGTGTTGGGCTGGGTTCTTAACACATGCAGAACAACTGTGATGAGCATTTCGAGTGGCCTGGATCGCGCGACGCACGTGCCAAGATTACGCAAAGATTGTTGACCAGTACGCAGCTCCGAGGAGCTAGCAAACAGCTACGGCAACGCTGCTCGGCCGCGCTGAACAAAAAGCACGGAAGCATTTTTGTCCTCACGACTCGAAACGTTGGAGGCCAGCTGGCACCGCCACATCTCGCAAACCACTGGCAAGCTCTGCCCGTCCCGATGCTCTGTCTGGTCAGTAGTACAGAGCACGGTGAACGCGTGCAAACATCTCACCAGATTGCAGAGCTCAGCGAATATCAGCAATCCTGGCTGCGACACGATCTGAACAGATTGGAACTATTCTTAAACTTTGTGCTCAGCTTGGGTCGAATCGATTCTCATTGAGCGGAGTGAGACATGTAACCGCATGCCGGACTCCCACTGCTCGAAGTAGAGACATGTCGCGGTGTCTTCTGCCGTTGCTAGAGTAGTCTTGACTCACTGTCGAAATAGATCTCAGACTGAATCGGGTTTCAGACCAATGACAGACAGATAACACTTCAAACAAGCATAAAGCCGTGGTGTTCGCCAGCAGTTATCCCAATCCAGTCAATGCCCCATTCCTCATCCCTCACACAGGCTTCAACCACAACTGCAGCTGGTCTGCGGTCCAATCATCCACTCATCTGTCAGATCTCTTCAACGACCAGAACGCGACTTCTTCCACAACCACAAAACAAAACTCTCAAAACCAACACCTCCTCACACACCCCTAAATCGCATCTCATGCCGATATTCCAATTCGATCTCGACGTCTTGAGGATGGTTTCCATTGCTGAAGAAGAAACCTGCCCCATCTGTCTGGACTCGTTACAAATCCCCGTCACCACAAACTGCGGCCACACTTTCTGCTTCGAATGTCTTGGGCACTCGTTCGATCACAGCGAGTCCTGTTCTGCTTGTCGCGAGAGGCTGCGGTACTTCACAGTGTGGGCTATACCTCGGACGGAATTGGCGGCGCTGGGACTTTGAGCTTGGGAATAAGATTTGGATTACGGTGTTGTATTTGCGAAGCATGATTTGAACGAGTGGGGTTGATGTCGAAGTATTAGGAGCTGAGGGATGGGACTGAATCGTGGAGGAGCGGGCATGAAGCAACCAATCCGGTCACCGATCTTCTACTCTAACCGCATGCTGTATTGCGTTGTGACAAATGTATCAAGCTGTCATCTGCAGAGGGCGCTATGGAGATGAATTGAATTGTCTGGAGGATAACTGTGCGACCAGGACGTCCTGATTGGCAGATTGGCAGGCGTGTTTAGAAGACTCCCTGACTATTTGCTAGGACAGTTGGACCCTTCACTTTTTCACGAGTCTCCCTTATGGCAGGAAGGGGACAACAATGGCGACAATTTGACTCTTTGGCTGATATCACGTACGTTTGAAGTCTGGTAGAACTTCGTATCGATACCTTTTAGCGCTGAGATGTAATTTAGATGTGAAATGGGAACTATTATATTGCTTTCACGACTGCCTCGATTATCGTTCCTGCATCATCTCAAGTCGGCTGGCACATCACGCCATGACCGAAGCTCGCAGTAGTTTGATATACCACCCCGCTTGCAAGTAGGATTATTCGGGAAGATCGAATGTCTCACTACAGTCTTGAACCACTCTCAAAGACATGACTCAATATGCTTGAGCAGGTCTTGTCCAATCTAATGGCCGAGACAAGAGTGCACAATGATCATTTCACGACTCACTTGAACAATATATACATGACGTTCGGCATCTTCCACGTCCCATTTCCACTTGCAACTCCTTTCCACAAGATCTAGCTCTTACCCATTGAGCTTCAACACCTATTTCGAAACTCGACAAACCTTCTACAAACATTTTCCCAGTACCTACACTATCAACTACAACCTTCCTCACTCTCTGCAAAAATGCAACGATCAACTCCCGATGAGTGTTCAATCTGTCTCCAGCCACCACAAGATCCTGTCACAACCGATTGCTGGCACACGTTTTGCTACACGTGCATAGATGCGTGGCTCGATCGCTCGAACTTCTGTCCACTTTGCCGCCGGCTGATAAAGTTCACGATAGACATCGTGGACTTTTTGTGATGGAGATGAGCTGCGAAGGATGCTTCGTGCAACAGGTATACAGCGGAAAGCCGGTGGAGAGAAGTTCAGAATCAATGCCAGAAGAGCGAATGGCGTTGTCTGATGCGTTTGCATCATGAGGATATTGCTGTGATGCTCATGAGACTTTGGAGATGAGCATGGGCCATGGTGTCAAGATGGGCTGGCGAGGAGGGAGCACTTGTGATTAGAACATGATAGTTCATACAATGCGTTCAATGGTAACCTTTGAAGCAGAATGCGAGGATTATGAAAGTTATTGAAGGTGACATGTCTTCGCTCGTTTGCCCGCCACAGCAGTGTGCTCCAAGCTAATCCCCATGTCGGTTGTCAACTAGGCATCTCTTGCGGTGCTGTTCGAGAGTATAGTTCCTGAGGAGGGTATACTTGATATGCTGGGAGTTTCTCCTGGTGTGCTGGCGGTGAAGAGTTTGATTGCTGTGCATCAGCAACACCGTATGCCCGCTGTTGCTTCCTGATGCGTCGCTTGCGAAGCAGCCAGAACAACAGACCTCCTGCTGCAAGAATTGCGATTCCTCCACCCACGCCGACTCCAGCACCAATCGCTACGGTGTTCGTGGACTCTGCGTCGGCAGTTGATGTTGGTGTTGATGCCACTGCTTGTATCGTTGGCGTTGTAGTTGTTTGTGCTGCAGCAGTTGTTCGTACAACAGTAGTTGTGGGCGATGATCCCTCTGTGCTGGTTGTAGTCGATGTTGTGCTTAATGATGATGATGACGTTCGGGTCTCATCATCCGATGGTGGAATCCAGAACTGGCGAGAAGTGAATCCGCCTATCGTAAGCTCTTCATTTGTGCCTGCCGAGTTGACAGCGCGGAAGAAGTATGGAGTGCTGCAATCTCCTTTACCACAGCCGACAGTCCACTGGTAGGATTCGACCCTGAGATTCACTGGCACTTATTAGCTTCCATCAAATGTCGATCTCGAGCTTACACACACCAGCAAGTTGTGTTTGGCCATTCACAGACTCATTGAAAAGGACATAAAGATTCACCGCAGCATATGTTGTCTTCCACGCAACAGTCATTGGTGTCTCAAGAGTATAGATTTGAACAGGACCGGCAGGATACGTGAAGTTTCCAGTCGGGACATCACCCGTGACTGGCGTGTCAGAGAGGTCATCGTAGGGAGCGAGTGCTCCGCCTGGGCTTTGCTGGACTGCGAGGCGAGCACATGTAGCGAGCCAGAAGGCGATGTATTGGAAGCGGAACATGAGAATGTAAGAATCTTGCTTTTGAGTGGGTAGATCGTAGCTGTTGGCGTAGGGGCGAACGTGAGGGTGGAAGGATATTTCTAGCGGAAACTCAGCAACAGCAGACCACTGTCCATATTGAGGGATTGATCGCGCGGTTGCCAGCACGCAAAGCGCCGCCAATGCTGTACAGAGCGTGGTACGCCGCAAAGAAGCATAATCGAACGCAGTAAGCGCGGCAGTCGCATTCAGGACAAGGCTCCAGTGGTTGTTCGGCCGACGTTGTATCTTCTCTGACTTCTGAGAATAGCTTGTGTCTCCAGACTAATCGAGTCTTGCAAGGATACTGAGTTCCACGTTGAGACCGCATTCCCATACGTAGGCCCCGGTCCTTCCGAATCGGCGTCTATGGGGCAATCCAAGTCAAGTAGCCACAAGCAACGTCGTCTGCTGGTCTCCACAAAGCAGTCCATTATTCGCGGCTGCATCCGGATGTACCTCTTCGCGGATGGCATTATCTGATCGTTGCTGCATCGTTGCTGGCGGAGAGTACTCCATGGGGCACCACGGTGAAGAAAGTTCATCTTCTACTCGACATCTGCGTTTTCACTTAGCGTCGCTGATTCCCATATTTGGAAGAGAGCTATCTGTGGGGTGATACTTGCCAAGATCTGCGCCCAATGAACAGCCAGCAGGCGAAGTTGGCCGACGCATATGACCCCTGCTGCTGCTGTTGCGCGCGCGCGTAAAACAAGCAACCCAGCCCATGGTGCTAACTGCAGTGCCTCTCACGCACGTGCATAATGAGACGCTCGTTCTCTTTCCAGCTTGGGAATCGACATTTTCTGATGGCGCACAGTGATGTGTGAGCCCGAGCAGGCCAACACTGTTCCAGTGAGGGCTCAATCTCGAAGCTTCGCGCAGAACCATCGTCGCTCATCGAATTCCAGTATTTCAGAAGCATCATGTAAGCAGTTCGCTTCCATGATCGGGACCACCTTGGCAGCCTCCGGTGTTTCTACGGCAGAGGGGCGCCACACCGGAGATCCTTCCGCCTGTCTTGTTAGCCGCCAAGAGAGCTCTCTAGTCTGACATGCGGAGTAATGGGATTTGTGATGCTGGCCGACCCTTGTAGCTACGCCGCAGCGGGCGCTTACGAGGTCTTGGGAGCATTCATGTTGACGACCTGTTGAGACTCGATCAAGTCCCGAAAACTGGCTATACAAGTCCATCAGAACGCTCCAACTCAATTTTGTTTCCATTGAGGCTGTTTTCGAGATTGCCACTTATTTCCGGACGAGCAAGGATGAAAACTCACCATTCCAGAGGCTCAAGTTTGTCTTTTCCAGAAAAGACCTTCGACCTGGCAAACGACCTACGACAAATCGTGGTAGCTCGGCCTGTTCGCACGCGGGTTGTTGCACCTACTTTGCTTCTACTTTGCATAATCTTCTGGAGTTCTGGGTCGATCGGTCGCTTGCAACATAGGCTAGACCATTCTGCTCTTGTAGAAGAAGGTTCGAGACCTGCTGGATGCTGGGATCTCCCAGTCGCGAACGACACCTTGGTGGTAATAAAGACAGGCTCTACAGAGCTGGAGGACAGGTTCGTCGTTCATTTATCAACAACGTTGCGATGCGTGCCCAATTACATGATCTTCTCTGATCTTGAGGAAACCTACAATGGCACACAGATGTATGATGCGCTTCATTCGGTAAGCCCGGAGATTCGAGACAACAATAAGGACTTCGAATTATACCGCCGTTTACAGAGAGGCGGCCGTGAAGTACTTGACCCTTCAGAGCTAAGCGGTGCTCCTGAAGCCTTCAGTAACAATGGCGGCAACCAAGAGAACGCTGGCTGGAGACTTGACAAATGGAAGTTCATGCCCATGGTCAACAGAACTTTCCACGAATACCCAGACATGAAGTGGTATGTCTTTATCGAGGCCGATACGTTCCTGCTCTGGACTATGCTGCAACAATACTTGTCTCGCCTGGATCACACCCAGGCAATCTATGCAGGAAGCCCGTCATTCATCGCCGACGAGCTGTTCGCACACGGAGGCTCAGGCTTTATCATGTCACAGCCGGCATTGAGCTCAGTTGCAGCGTACTATGCGTCTCACAAATTGGAGAGTGAGCAGCTCACCGACGGACACTGGGCTGGTGACTGCGTTCTAGGTATATTCACTCGCAGATCTGGAGTACAGTTCCATAACATCTGGCCACATTTCCAAGGCGACTATCCTGGCTTGCTTCCGTATGCTCGAGCGGATGGACGACCGGTCATGGATGACAAACTTCGAGAGTGGTGCTATCCAACCATATCGTATCACCATATGTCGTCCGATATGATTCGTGACTTTTGGCATTTTGAACAGCAATGGGCTAAGAGCCATGACCAGGTAAGTCTCGTAATTTTGTGCCCGACGACCTCTTGACTAACTCCTCAGCAGACGGAAACATTACTCAACAAAGATGTCTTCAGAGATTTTGTAATGCCCCAAATGATGGAAGTAAAGGCAGACTGGGATAACCTGAGTGACGGGGAAGTAGCTGATTCTAAAAGCATTGAGGAATGCCGGACTAGATGCGAAGTACAGCCCGATTGCAAGCAATACTCATTTGAGACTGCGACCGGAAAGTGCAGGACACGAGTTGATCCCAGGCTGGGCAAGCCAACGAATGGAACGATGTCGCACTGGCTGTGGTCGAGAGTACAGCATTTTGAACAAGATATGGCGTCGTGCGGGACAGAGAGCTGGAGAGATCCATATGTGTGGCCATGAAGGAATCAAGGCATACTGAAAGTCGAAATTTGAATGCGCTTCTTGAATTGAACCTTTTCGGTGGATCTTTTTGTTTCCCAAGGGTAAAAAGGCTGAGTTCCTATCACCGTCCGTGCAATGGTGCCATGTGATCGCTTAGGCTTCCTTCTTCAACGACTCCACTCTGCTTGCTAATAGCGAGATCTGTGCTAAAAGCTGTAGTTCAAGCCTCGGGGTGTCTCGCGAGACACAGAAGACCTTGGTCGTTCCACCGCGGATCAGATTCAAAGGATCTCTGTTTGCTCTGAAAATTTCTTGCCGACTCCAGAAATGACTCGCAGATGTCTCAGCATGCCGGCAACGGGAGCAAACACTGATGGCCAGTTCCTATAAGCCCCTCCAATAGACGGGATCCCAATCGATCACCACTCGAAGACTCATCATGGCTTTCCCGACCCAGCAGGAGTTCGAGGCGGAATTGGCCAATGCAACGCCCCCAGTATTAGAAGAAACCGACGAATGCCCCGTCTGCATGAACGACTTCACAAACCCAGTTCGCACTCCATGCAGCCACCACTTCTGTAGCGCCTGCCTTCTCCAAGCTTTCCAAAGAAACAACACATGCCCACATTGCCGCCGAATATTATTCCAAGCCAGACCATTCGATCCGGAAGGGCACCAGCACGATATTGGACGAGGGCGCAGCGGCGACGAAGAAGTAGAAGAGGGTGAATTAGAAGAAGAAGAAGAATCCCCAGATTATGAAGAGGAAATGTCAGATGCGAGCGACGACAGCGACATTCGATCGAGACATCCGCTGGCAGGGCAACGAGATCCTGAGAGGGATGGTTATTGGAGGAGGGCTGGAGTCGCAGATGTGCTTGGACCTTTTGCGATAGACCGAGAAGGGGTTAACGATCCAAGAGACTGGGCTGTGGGATCGATGTCACGAGATGAGCAGGACTGGCCTGTCGGATCGACTGAACGAGACGAGCCTGAGAGGATGAATGATCGTGAAGAGGATGTTGTGGCCGAGCGGCAATCTGAGGCGGCTGAAGAGGAAGGAGTTGAGGAGGTTCAGAGATGAGTGGGCATGCGAGATCTTTTCTTCGGGGCGAGGCTGAAGTTAACGTCAATCACGCTTCAGCTACAACCAGTGTCGCTAATTGACTTGGGCTAGGAATCGCCACGGCGTGTAGACTTGAGTGTGGTAATCGATCGGGATGGTGCATTCACCAGTTATACTTTTGGACCAACTGTACTTTTTCGCAGAGACCATGTAGTGTGACTTCCACATCAGGTGCGCCAGTGTGGCACGTTTCTCTAAAACGTGCCGGAGGGGTCGCCTTTCTCGTAGGCAAGCACCAAGTGATCAAAAGGGCTGTCATTTGGAGTGGAAGGCTGATCGAGCTGTGTGAGCATCCAGACTGCGCTTGTAGCGAGTATATCATCCAGCAGCTTTCATCCTTCCCCATTGCTCACCAGCATCCAGCAAGATCTCCAATTCCTGATCTCCCAGTCAAGGTACCACAGCTCAGAACCACCAGTACCGGGAAGCCGTGCACCGACATCAAACCTGCACGCCAGTTGCCGGCCAGTCAAGATGACTGGACCTAGTCGTCAGCTGCTGCGGTGGATCTGGCTCGCCATCTTTGTGTTCACTACTGCCTGGTACTTCCAGGCCCCAGGCTCAACTTCCGACGTCGATCTATTGTTGTTTGACGATGAGGCGATCGCTCACCCATTCAACTCCCGAATTACTTCTCCTCAACTCGCAAAAAGAATCCCCGCTGGAGGACTGAGCTTCGAAGAGTGGGCTGCCCGAGGTCGTAGACTGATGCAGTACATGGAAGAAGGAAGTCTCCAACGACTGTACCAAAGAATGCTGACAGATGGCGTGCTCACGGCGGCTCAAATCGCACAGTGCACCTCACAAAGTGTCTTCACCAACTACAACGACCTCAGACTAAACGGCTGGGAGAGAAACCCTCCTGGTGAATGGCATCCCGACATGACAAACCTTGACGGAGATGTGTATGTGCTGGACGTGTTTCGCAGCCTGGGAATATCCACTTCCTTACGTAAGACGAACAATCCAACAGGAGACAACGAAGCAGTGTCTTGGGAGCAGAGCCAAGTGGTCTTCAATGGCCGACAAGTCGCCGATGTAAGGCTCTTCTTCTCCTGCCGACCCACAATTGAGCTGATTCGATCCCGCAGGCGACCGATGCAGTGTACAAAGTGATATACAACACCAGAAACGGCGTCATAACTGGAATGTTCAAGTCAAGCCCTACGGAGCGTCGCAACGAAGAATACGGTGATGCATGGCGCCATGATCCCGAGTTTGCGATTCCCGACCTGCAGCGATCGAGCGATGTTGTGAGTCTCGAATGGGGTGAGCTGTGTCGTCGAAACGGACATAGGCCGCAAGGCCTCCGGTACTACTTCAGTGACCAGATTACGAATGATGATACGCTGGAGATCCTGAATATCGTGCTGCAACGGAAGGGCTATGATTCAAGGAATGTTGACGAGAAGGGCGACATTTTTGCTAGGCAATGGTGAGTCACGTTGAGCGAAATTCAAAAGTTTTCTTGAGCTAACTTAACCAGGGCTCAAGCTGCGATCCTGGATCGAGACAGTGAGGGTGACCGGCTAAGCTTCGAGGCACTGGTGGGTAGTCCTGTTGGAAGAGCCATTGCCTGGATGCTGATCCAGCATGCTCATCTGTTTGGGGCTAAGCGCATCGCGAAGATCAGGATCTGGAGGACTTACAGTGGGGGCCATTCCAAGAACATACTTTGGGAGATCGAAGATGTCCGGTGATTGCCAGGTTTGAGGCCGTGGGTGGAGGGAAGGCCTGCGGCGGGTTTGAGATGGAATGTCAGTGTGATCTCCGGTTATGAAGAGTCGTGGCACCAGTGTAGCTGTCGATTCGCGGCGTGGCCAGTGAATGCCAGTACTATATAGACCAATTCAACACCACATGTGTACTCGTAGAACAGCAATACTACAAGTGTTGCATCTCGCTTGTTCAGGAGGCAAGGCATCGATAGGATGGCTTCACAGGCCAGCGTAGCAGCTTTCGCTGAGCATTTTGGACCGCAGCCACAGTCGCTTATGTGCTGGAGCGAGAGGTGACTTGCTTCTTGGTGAAATGAGTCTCTGAAGTCTGGTTATCGAGGAAGCGGTCATACGCTGAATGACATCTTGCATTCGACTTATGCATGTCGCATCGAAGTAGCATTGCCGGAGTACGCGACGGACATATGTTGAGTACGCTTTAACCAATCATCATTGCATTGAACAGTCTCAGTGGCCACTGCGAGAGACAACGGTGTGCTGTGTAGTCTCCTTCCGCTTTCTGCGCATGCTGACTCAAGAGAAGGCAGCATACATGTAGTCCGCAGTGTACGGTAACCATGGAGTAACGCGCGCAAAAGCTGTGTCGCAATGCCCATGAACACAACCTCGGAGTCACCGAACCAAGGGTGTTCCAGAATAAGGCAACAGAAGCTGCATTGCAGATCAAGTCCAGAGTCTGCTGCAAGCTGCCCTGTGGTTGGACAGTGCCAGTGCCGCCAAGCTGGTTGTAGTGCCTATTGTGCCGAGCTGGAGTACAAGTCGGCCAGCCATTAGTGAACAAGTGGGCCCATTGCCAAGAGAGCTGCCGGATAGCCCAAATGACATGCCTATGATTCAATCTTGGCAGAAAGTCCTTCCAACACTTTCAAAAGAGCGTAGAATGGGCAACGCTGGCATGTAAGAGTTTTTGCACACTATTCTCGCACCATGTCGATATCTGAAGCACCATCGGCAGTGCAAGGCATTTTTGCGTTGGACATAGTGACCGCCTCACTGGCGTTCATCTGCTTGGTCGTGGGAATCCTCCTCACTGTGCGAGCCTTCGGGTTGAGATCGAGAACCCGCAACTACGACAGAGTATCTCGGGATACTCCACGCCACTCGCCTTTGGGCACTTTCGCATTTCTGCTCCCTGGATTGGCGCTCCTCTGCCTGGCGTACAGCGTCGCGGCTGCAACGACTGCACTGCAGTATGATGCTTCCAGTCCGATCAACATCACTTCAGCATATGCATATTACTACCCATCGGCTTCGGATTCATCGCAAGCGTCGATAGTGACGAGCAGGCTCTCTTTCGTCAACGCCTTCGCTCTCATCCTTTACTCGACACTCTTGACAGCAGCCGTATGGTTGCATTCCAGCCATGTGACATCCAATGGACTAGGAGTGGGAGCACCTTCGCTGCGCGACTGGCTCTGGAACATGTTTATCCTAGCTGCGATTCTGGGAACCGGACTGGGTTCGTGGGGTCAAGCCATATCCGTGAGAGAGAGTGCGCTAGGCTACAGTTCTGTCATGCAAGCGGATTCGACATCGAGAGCACTGTACGCAGCTTTCAGGTGTACAGTCATCGCTGCATCTACGAGCGTGAGCGTAGAAGTAGCCAGAAGATATCGAGAAGTCAACGCCAATGGGCCGCCATCTGTAAGTCACTCGCCCATTGGATCGAGAAGTGACTGCGCTAAGCTCATCTCAGAACTCCGGAAGATCCATTCTGGCTCGACTAGTTTTCTACGCAGTCCCGATTTGGGCGTTGCGAAACGTGTTCCTCATCGTGGACATCGCGATGGCTTACACGAGTGCGGAGAGTTGGTCGATCGCAACGCGGCAAGCTATCGCCTTCCTCTTGATCATATTCGGCCAGATAGCAGACCTTGCCATTTTTGTAATTGTCATCTGGGGTGCTTGGACCATGGGCAGAGTGGCGAGATGGTAGAGGCGAAGATCTTGCTTGTTGAAGTATCTTCTTGCGCGAAGTGTATGTTAGCCAGCGGGTGCTGTATATCCTGATTTACTTCCGTGAATCCATGTTTCACTGTGGCCGTCCGTCCATACTTCTCGAGATGCGCCATATTTTTAAGAAATTCAGCGAGGTGACTTGCGATATGTGCTTCTGGTACAGTCACCCGTGCCGACGAAGAAGCGGCTTGCTCTGCGATTTGCTCCAAGCGGTAATATTGCTGGGCGATGCTTGCAAGTTTTCATTCATTTCCTTATGCGCCATGGTATTTCCTTTCCCCTCAGAAGCGTGGGCGACGGTGGTCCTGGATGATTGGAAGCTGGAGAGACGATGGCGCGAGGATTCTGGAAGCCGTCAAGATTCAGTGCCAAGCCAGTATCGAAGCTGCTGCGCACATTTCATACCGCCAAGTATACCGATTGCGCTTCACCAGATGCGCTCGGCTGTCCCATTCATGGTGGCATAATTTTCCAGAACTCCGTCGAAAACTTTCCAGGGCTATCATCATTGAGGATGCTCCCCATCAGCCTGGGTCCTTGCGCATCTTGCGGAGAGAACGCTTAGCTGGCATGGGCCTCGAATTGCACTCACACAATCGCCCAACCACGTCTCGATGCCGAAGCGGGTGATGGGCTGCATCGAAGAGCTGCAATCTCAAGGACCATCAGCAAAGCTATTGTCGATAAGTTATCGCGGGTAGGCTCGTTGACCACAACGGCCTTGATGCCATCGGTCTGCACGAAGGGAGGAGAGGGTCTATTCGTCACAGCTTCAAGCATCCTCGTACCGGCCACGCAACCCGAAACGTGCAATGCGTTAGATACACCGGATTCTTCAATGACGCTCTCCGCACGGAGTTGCAGATCGCCATGTGAAAGCGACGAAGAAGGGGCCACCTCCGCCATCATCGTAAGTGGTTGATCTCCAAACCCACATCAATGACGTCTACGAACCGCACAAACCCCAATCTCTCCCAAACTCACGCACAGCAGAACAACCAACAGAAACCTCCAATTCGTACACTTCGGCCCTTTCTCTGCAGTTCTCCAACGCATTCTGCAAGCCTTCCTTGCCGAGAGCTTGAAGCTCCTGCAGCGGCATATGACCCCGATGTTCCACGCCTGAGATCTCACCAGATCTCATTAGCCTGGAGCTTAGCTTTACCCTCCCAGCCAATCATAGTCTCACATTCCAGACGATCGATCTTTGTCGCACACTCTTTGTCTGAATCGACAGTTCCAGATCTGACGTCCTCGTTGGACAAAGCACGCTTCTCCACGTACGCTCACGCAAGCCACATGGATCCTCCCGTCGTCTTCCATGACGATGCCCCCTCCCGCCGGCGTGAAACCCAGATATAGCTTGGAGTCTGTGATCTAGATGATCCTAGTCGATCTCGAGGATGTGGAGTGTACATATATCTCTACAGACTCCACTTCATTCCTTTTGCTCCCAACTTGAAGCACTGCAACGACTCCACCACAACGCAAACCTCCCACCACTACCCACCAATCACCATCCACCGCAAAACAACAATGTCTCCACCAAACAAAGTCGAAAAGTCCGGCTCCATGGACTTCGGTCACCGTAAAGGGTCCGGTATCATGTTCGCCGGCCTGCAACAATACAAGCGCGAAGATGGTGGTGCTTCACAGAAGCGAAGAGAGAGCTTGCAAGACATTCAGCCAAAGGGCGGCTTCATCTCGAATCTATGGAATAGGTATGTTAGGTACTGATTGCGAGGTTGAGCACGGCCGGACATGAAGTGGTATGATCGTTGGCGAAGGCGTTCTTTGAATTGATTTTGGATCCAGCACGTTCAAGGGTGGACCATCGAAGTGAGGAGTTGAGCGAGGATGCATCTGTGGACAGGAGGATATGATATGAGTATGATGAATGTATGATTAGCGGGCATGGAGTTGAGTGACATCGGGAAACATTTGAGAATACGACGTATGGAGATGGAATTTGGTTGAATTATGACGGGCGCATTATTCAGTGTATGAGCATGTACTGCAATACCGGTTTCAACGAGTTTTGATAGCACAAAAGACGTTTCTGTGAAGTTGTCCTTCGTGCCGAATTCTCGAGCAGCGCACCTTGCTATCCCTCGTGCCAACACCTGTAATAAAACGTCCCCGTTGGACCACATGCCAGCAATGCAATGTAGTATGTTGAAGTCAAAAGTTCCACTGCTAAATGGCTGCTGTGCTTGCATGGTCCCATATGCCCGCTCGCAACGATCGCCGTCGCCATAGCTAGACTCTTGCTTTAGCCCCGCCATGACCGTGAGGTGCGTCAATCATCAAGCCCGATAGATCTGCCCACAGCAATACCCACTTTCCCCGGGCTAAGCGTATCGCGCAGCTGGCCTCTGACGAAGTCTTCGAAACCTTGGCCATTCATCTCGAAGAACGTAACTTCCTTCGCGCGGCGTGCCAAGTCGATGAATGGCTTCAACTCCTCAACCTCTGAGAACGTACCAGCAGTTGAAAGCGGCCGCTGCGGCAATCGATTTTTTCGACCGACGTTGTAGTTGTGAAACCAGTTCCGGTGGTCCAGCGTCAGTTTCAGGTTCTCGAGAGCTAATGGTTGCAACCATCTGCCCAAGCGGCCCAACCGGTTGGCCTGGTATCTTCTCGGATCTAGAGCGATGTTGACCGAACGGACCTGCTTCATGGTGGCTAATGACAACTCCCGCGATGTAAAGTCCATGCTTTCTGGGCCAAAACGGAACGTATTAGCGCCATAAAATACAGGAGAAGCCTCTTGACGAATTTGCTTGCAGGTACACAGCAATGCCAGTAGTTTGCTCGAAGGTCCCAGGTGCAGAATGAAATCAGTCTCTCTCCCGTAGAACGGGTCGCCGGTTGTAATTTCCTCTCCAGCGACCCCGTCAACGGCAAGCTGCCTGGGGAGCCGATCCTCTCGAAGAAGCTGCAATTCGTACGTACAGTCGAACTGCCAGTCGTGATTGAGCCCGTCGTCGGAAATCTTCAGTACCAACTCGTAAACCCTATTGCGCAACTCGGCGGACAAGTCGAGAAAACGGAATGCGCCATGTCGCGCGGGCTCAAGCCATCTTCGCAGGTACACTCTTGCGGGGCCGGTAGCAATGCCATATAGGCAAGGACCATCGGCGTCGTAGCTCATTACGTGAACAGGCAGATCGAATTCGCGCAGGTCGCGAGGAAAGCTGTCAACAACTTCGATGCAGCCAATGTGCTGCTCGCTCGAGCAACGCACAAAGCTCCTAAGTGCGCGATCCTTATAGTAATTGAAGGCGTTCAAGATCCAGAGATGAATGTCGTCGGCCCCCAGGGCACCGTTGCTGTAGATCAGCGCGAAGACTGCCAGCTCATCAGTTGTAAAGGTGGCTTCTCTGCGCTTTCGCGCCATAGCGCGATCAAGTCCGAAATCTCCTTACGAAGGTCCATGACCTTGCTGTTTGTGTTCCCCATGGACTCGACCTCACGTTGTGCTGCAGGCAGTCGCGAACCTGAAGGTATGGGACTCGAGTTGTCGTCCATAGTTGGTTGTACTGTGTGCGACCGAGACAGTGAAGCAAGTGCGAGGAGTCGACTGTTGATGACCAAGACTTGAGGTGTGGTGAATGACAGACACATGTTACCTTCGGCACGCACCGCCGAGGCAGCGAGTAGCGGATAACCGTGAGACTTGAAGGAAAAGTGAAGAAAACAGCAGCCGCGTAAACAGAAGGAGCGATGCGCTCGATTTCTGGAAGCACGATTGAAGGCAGAGAGCCCGATTTCTCAGCCAAAAGCAAGAGCAAGAGGGCAGCGATTGGAAAGAATTCGGTAAGCCTCTTGTGGCTATGTGCATGTGTGCGCTAAAGAGCTTGTTACAGTGTGCGTAAGCCAACGGGCAGAGAGGTCGTACTGTGTACAGAGAAAGCATGCTGGTGGTTTTGCTTTCCAGAGGCAAACGCAAGGCACTATTCTGCTGTGACAGTGATGCATTTGCGCAATCGACAGCGTAGAATCTTTGTGAGCTGGGTGTGGTGTGAGGATATTTCATGCTCCAATAACAGAGTGCTCCCAAGCCCCTTCTGTTACAAGAGTGGAAGACGAAGTTGACTGGACAGCCAGCTGGCTCGCGACGAAGTCTTTGAAAAAGGTATCACGCTTCTCGAAGATTTCGACCACTTCTGCGCGACGGGCCAAGTCGACAAAGGGCTTCAAATCTTCGACCATCTCGACACTGTCAACGTGTGGGAGCTCGTGACGTCCAGAGCTTCGCTTCCGGTCGTATGTGCAGAGCCAATGACGGGGTTCGAAGGTGAACTTCAGTCGCTTTGGGGCCAATTGGCAGAGCAATCGACCCACTGAAGTCATGTATTCGAATGTCTCATCGGATGCTTCCAGACGGATGTGGAGATTCTGCAACGTTTTCTGAGTGCTCGAAGGCATTGCCAGGAGTGCAGAGTGCAAACACTCCAGCGTTTCAAACCGGAAGCTGTTGACTCCATAAAAAAACAGAAGATGCCTCTCGGTGAATTTTCTTGCAGGTGCTCAACAACGCCAAGATCTCGTTGGGAGAGTGGTGTCTTATACATACGTCGCTGTCAAACGCCCAATATGGGTCCAAAGCTCTGCGTTGCATGTCATCTAAGCGAAAGATCTGAAGTTGTCCTGTTCGGGTAAGATTGATGCCGGCATCGGGAAAGCGCAGGACCATCTCGTAGATCCTGTTGCGTAACTCGGGAGCAAGGTCGAGGAAGCGAAATATGCCATGTCGTGCGGGTTCGAGCCAGCGTCTCAGGTACATACGAGCAGCATTCGAGGTGATGCTATGTTTGCAGTTGGCCCAGTGGCGGTGACTCTCGTAGGCCTTGACGAAGACAGGCAGATTGGAGTCGCGTAAGTCTTCAGGGAAGCCCTGCACGATGTCCGTCAGGGTCACAGAGTAGGAGGAGTGGCGTGCAAGAAGGCAGAACTCCTCGAGCGGTTATGCATACGAAAGTCGCTGATTTTCCTGACCTCTAATGAGACAGGCTTGGTTGTCGCAGACCTCATGGAAGATGCAATTGCTGCTACGCCTGATGGCGGTTTACGGCGGGCTTTCTGTTGTTGTGCATTGAGAATGTCCGATGATCAGAGTGCAAGTGTGAAGTCGAGAAGGAGGAGTCCCTATCAAAAGCGGCAATGGAGCAACGCGAAAGTGACGCGGCAAACGTGCGTGCTTGCCAGGATGATCCACGCACGCACAGACACGTCTCCTCTCCACCACTTCCCCCCGTTCCGCTCGCACACCAAACTCTGTCTGGAGTTCACCGACACCAACAGAAACTACCTCACTGTCAAGATCAGAAACACTCACTTCCCAAGTCAGCTTCAGTCGCCATTGAAAATGAAACGGCTCAGCGCGCCAAGAATGTGGCGATCAGCCCACCAATCAATGCTGCCCGACGTGGATCCATCTCGTGTTCTCTTCAGGAGTCGAGTTCGCGCTCGTGAAGATAACATTCACACCTCGAAAAGCTAATGTTCCATCAACTTAGGCATTTCTAGTGCGGCGTGTGGTTTCCACTCGTTCCCGGATCATGTTTCTCTCCAGAGGCCGCGTCGGCACATATGCCGTGGCTGTTATTCTTTTCGTTATCTTTGTCTTACATCTCCGGCCATCAGCATTCTCATCAAGAGCTGGACGATACAGGCGCCCAGAGAACACGGACCCGGACAAGTTCAGCTGGAGCAAGCGGAAGGAGCGATATCCTGCACAGAATCAGCATGTGCTTCCTGCAGCTGGATCGTTGTCTGGCCAGATACCAAAGATACAGTATGATTTCCGGCAGCAGTTCCCCTCCAGAGAAGAGGTCGCCACCACCAGACAGCGCTTGACTCAGATCAAGTCCGCCATGGAGCGTTCCTGGGACGCTTACAGACGACGGGCTTGGCTGATGGACGAACTGGCTCCCGTGTCTGGAGGCAACAAGACTACCTACGGCGGCTGGGCTGCCACTCTTTGCGACTCACTGGATACGCTGTGGATTATGGGCATGAAGTCAGAGTTCAAAGAAGCTGTTGACGCCATCGCGGCTATTGACTTCACTGCGACGACCATGGAGACTATCAATCTCTTCGAGACCACAATTCGCTACATGGGTGGTTTCCTTTCTGCCTACGACCTTTCCGGCGACAGGAGACTCCTCGACAAAAGTCTCGAGCTCGCTGACATGATCTACGCCGCTTTCGACACCCCAAATCGTCTTCCCATCTTGCGCTGGGACTTCCACGCAGCTCGGGAGGGCAAAGAGCAAGAATCGCCCGAAGACATCATTCTTGCCGAGATTGGATCGTTGTCCTTGGAGTTCACCCGGCTATCTCAAATCACTGGCGACTCCAAATGGTACGATGCAGTTGCGAGGATCACAGACATTTTCGAGGAGCAGCAGCAGAAATCTTCGCTTCCAGGAATGTGGCCTTTGAAAGTCAACGGCCGAGCAGCAGACTTTGCTTCAGGTGACACATACTCACTTGGCGCCTTCTCGGATTCCATGTACGAATACCTGCCGAAGATGTTCGCTCTGCTTGGTGGATCTTCGCAATACGCAAACATGTACCTCGCCGCAATGGACACTGCGATCAAGCATGTCATTTTCAGGCCAATGATCAAAAACAACCGTACAGAGATTTTGGCCTCTGGCACTACACGTGTCAAAGAAGGAGGTATAATTGAGCTCCAGCCGGAATATCAGCACCTTGTCTGCTACACTGGAGGAATGCTCGCGCTTGGTGGCCGACTTTTCAACAACCCACATCATATTGAAATTGGCGAACAACTCACAGATGGGTGTATCTGGGCATACCGCCAATTTCCCTGCCTCATCATGCCCGAAAACTCTCAACTCGTTCCCTGTCCCACTGACAAGCCATGCAAATGGGATGAGAAGGCCTGGCACGATGCAGTAGTGAAGGACTCCGCCATTTTCGACAACATGGGCAAGAATGCTACAACACTGATCAAGGAAATGCACATCCCTCCCGGCTTCTCCACAATTCGCGATGCGAAGTATCACCTGCGACCGGAGGCGATTGAGAGCATTTTCCTCATGTACCGAATCACTGGGAACAGCACATGGCAAGAAAAAGGTTGGGAGATGTTCCGAAGTATTCATGCACACACTCGTACGAAATTCGCGCATGCTGCAGTCGAGGATGTCACGAACAGGACGGCACCGAAGATGGACAATATGGAGAGCTTCTGGACTGCGGAGACTTTGAAATATTTCTACTTGCTGTTCGATGAGCCTACTCATGTCAGCTTGGACGAGTATGTGTTCAACACCGAAGCTCATCCTCTCCGGCGACCTGGCACTGGCAAGACTGGCTGGTTCTCTTGGAGATGAATACCGCCGTCGTGGTAGAGCGCTGAGATTTGGTTCTTCGCAGTAGATGCCCTTCTTGAGTCTGCTCGTGATCTCATTGGCGTACAGGAAACGATTGTTGACGTCAATGAATGCAATGCACACGATTTCTTGTGGAAGTAGCTTCTCGGGACGTTACTGAATGTGCGAAGCAGGAACGCCAGCTGGGAACCTTCCGAAAGGCCGAAGCGAGTTTATATGGAAGATCTGCTGGAACACATACGCGTGGCCAGCCGCGCATTCTGGAGTGTCTGCGTCTGCATTGGCTACAGTCGTCCTGCATGACCTGCCGCATTCGGAATGAAGGACTCAAGCTTGGCGAATGGGACAAGGGGACTCACCCATGTGTCTGCCGATCATCCCGCGGCATGAACCACTTCGAACGAGCTTGCACCCCCTTCCTGCAGCTTCTTTGACACAAGCATGGCGATCAATGCTTCTTCTGCCCAAGCAGCCGAGATGGCCTGCAGAGTAGGGCAGGCTGAACGGCACCTTACGCACCTCACCCCATCACGGCTGAGCTACATAAATCAGCCAGCCCTCACCCGTGAACTTTCGCTGCCTGGAATTTCGCCTCAAGTCAGCAGCGATGAAGTCTTTCCTAGCACTCCTGGCTCTCGTGCCCATCGCTCTCGCAAAGCCAACCGTCTACCTCATCCGTCACGGCGAGAAGCCAGCGAGCGGCAACGGCCTCAATGCGCAAGGAATGCAAAGAGCTCAATGTCTCCGCAACGTGTTCGGCGCAAGCTCCAGCTACGACATCGACTTGATCTTGACACAAGATTACAAGAAAGGTGCAACGACCTCCCATCAATCTTACCTTCAGTGCAGCTGACCTTGGCGTCTAGACGGTTCACGCAAACGCCCCTATGATACCGTCAAACCACTTGCCGACGATCTGGGCCTCAAAGTCGACCACTCTTGCGACCGCGATGACCCAAAATGCGTCAAGGATAAAGTGAACAACTATTCGGGCTCTGGCAACGTCCTGATCTGCTGGGAACATGATGCTCTGACAGATATTGTGCAGAAGCTGGGAGATGACAATGCCCCAAAGTATCCTGGCGACAGATTTGATCTGATCTGGACAGATCCGCCGAAATACACGAGCATCACAGATGAGAACAGTGAAGACTGCCCAGGATTGGATAACTGAGAACAAAAATCGTTCAGAAAAAGAAGACGACAGCGAACAACTTTCCCGAAACAGATATAACAAAAGCAAATGGTCTATACCGCTCAAAACAACAAACCTCAAAACACCGCCTCAGGCGAGACTCGCTACTTCTTCTCATTAACCTCCACCTTCTTCCTATCCCACCCGCGTTCATGGCACCACCTCTCAACCTCCTTATCCAACTTCTCATAACTATCATAAACATTCTCCATCATCTCATTTACAACCTTTCCTTGAGCCTCCCTCTCTTCCTTCGAAATCCCCTCCCAAACCTCCCTCATCAACTCCATAACAGCAAACAACTGATTCGGCAACCACGTAACAATCGGACTTCCCCCCGTAGCCGTAGGATGCGCCGTGCGTCGCATAATATACTCCCTCGCAAACAACCAATGTCTCCAACGGAAAGATCGGACATGTTCGAGGAGGCGGAGGTATAAGATTCGAGTTTGGAGGTCTTTGAGGCAGTAGGTCTGGACGCCGAGTTCGGAGGAGCGGGAGAGGACATAGGAGAGGAATTCGCGGTGGGGTTTGGGGCGGTAGGAGCGGAAGTCTTTGAGGATGTTGGTGAGGGGGTTGGAGGGCATGGGGATTTGGAGGAGGTGGTCCAGGAGAGGGATTATGGCGTCGTTGGCGCCGGATTCGCCGCGGAAGTATTGCGGAGTGTTGTTGGCGTGGCCTTCGTAGATTACGCCGTTGGGGAAGAAGGGTTGGTTCTGTGAAGTGGTGTTAGAGGATGGCGAGGAGGGGGAAGTAGGGACTGAGGCTTACTGTGATGCCGAAGATGAAGGTGCGGTAGCTAATGTAGTCTTTGGGTTTGCTTTGGTTCCACATTCCTTCCATAGAGTCTTCGATCACGCGCATTGTGCTGAGGAGGTGATCGAAGGCGTCAGCAACGGTGGAGACACCAGTGTCTGCTGCTACGGCATCGAGGAGCTGGACGGCGCCTTGGACAAGTGGACCAGTGTGCTTGACCATGTCGACGTGTGTGAGGATGAAGCCTGCCTCAGATGAAGAGGCATCGAGACCCTTCTCGAAAGCGCGGATCAGACGGAGGTTGCTGTATTCAGACGCGCCAATGGAGGCGTTCACGAAGCGGTAGTTGAACAGCGCGTAGCCAGCGGCGTAAGCCAAGAAGGCCGGGACATCAAGCCTACGCGAGTGGTTAGCGACAAAGTGGCAGAGTAGTGTCAAGGCACACTGACATCTTAGCACACTTCACAAGTGGTCCAGCGATCTCCTTCGGCAGTACAGGTCGGCCCATACCATAGGTACCATCCTTGTTCCATTGCTCCCAGCATGGCTCGAGGAGGTAGGCTGATGCCAAGAAGGAGTAGTCTCGGAAGGCAGCAGAGACAGCAACCAGGTCCGGCTTGCCATCGGCAGCAATCAGGTTGTCAATCTCATGGTTGAGGTCAGGCAGTGCTTTCTGCTCGTCAATAGTGGGGCCGAGTTGGTAAGTAGCGAGAAGACCTGGGGTGCCATCTAGCTTCTCAATTGGCATATCATCGCACAACTTCTGTAGAGGAGCGAAGACTGGTGGAAGCTCGATCTGTGGTGTCTGCAGTGGGAGGAAGCCTGTTCATGTTCAGTATGTATATGTCAGTTGATCCAAGGTGGATAGCTACCATTCTGTGTGGTAATGGTGAATGGGTCAAGCGAGGAGGAGAGCGTGGCCGGATCATCGTGGATATGTGGGAATACAGCCCGAGTGTCAGACACTCTGGGCTCGTCTTGCGCAGCAGTGCTGCTGAGATACGGGCTCATAGTGTTCGTGAAGTGCGAGATGAGGTATGAAGAGGTGCAAAGGTCTTGGCAATAGGTCTCCGAAGAATGACCAGAACAAAGCAAACAGCCAAATCTGCTCGAATGTGAAAGATGAAAGAAAGGAAGAGAGTAAAATCTGGGGAGAACGCGCGAATATGTATTGTGTGGCCGGAATTCTTGCGGCCTTTGCATTATCTGAGAAAAAGAGTTTCGTGATTTGCCATTGGTCTGGCCGGAACAGTTCCATCGCGACAACGTAAAGGAAATGCCATCGTTTGACCGCCTGACCCGAAGGCGGGGGTGCTGTAGATAAGGATGAATGTCAACACGATCAAGCATCCAACATGTACCTACCGTAGCAGCTACGAGCAGTCGGTGATGTCGTGGATATGTGCGAGAGGTGTGCGGCGGCATGGTCGTGGACAGCAACGTCGAGAAGGCTTCGAATAGCCAGCAGCGGCGCTTTGCTGGGGAGATCGAAGCGTAGAGATGCATGGAGCATTCCCATGGGGGACGCATATCACTCTCGAAAGCCCCAGGACCGCCGACATCTCCCACTCATATCTCGAGGATTTACGCTGATCAGAGGTGCGCATTTCGGTCACGTGACCGGCGCAGAATTTGACAAGTTGTGTCGCCGGGCCGGCCGGATGATGGTGTGACTCGTACAGCGCAGTATCGTTGCGTGACCAAGATGGTAATCCTCGTTTGCGAGCGATGCGCAAAGTTGAACATAGTCCTCCGTGCATAAAGTTGAACATAGTCTTCAGTGCATGAACGTGTCCGTCGATCCATAGGTGTGTACGGAAGAGTTGGCCGCCAACGACATGGCGTGCAAACACACGAGAACGCGCGTTGCGAGCGTCGATGAACACTTCCGGACATCGATGCAAGTAGGCGCACAGCGGCTGCAGCTCTCGGATTTGCATGGCGCTGATAGTCATGTGCAGCAGGACGGTAGAACGGTGGAGATCCATCCAGATTGTGAGGCCGACTTGGGCATTATCGACGTGTGAACACTTCCGGACACAGTCTGTGAAGCCCTCGTCTTCGATACGGCCAGAGTGACAGCATTTCCGCTCAAGAAGCACTTCCGAATCTTGAGCGGTTGGGTTGGCGGAGAGCATGGTTTGGCCTGGACAGCAAGCACTTCCGAATGCTGCCAGACGGCCATGACTTTCTCACATTCGAGCAGCAAAGAGGAGCACTTCCGAACCTCAATGCCGTGATAGTCTCTGATCTGCAAGAGGAGACTTCACTCGGTCTTGCAAAGTGAATTAATACAATCCACAATAGCACTTCTGGCGCGCCAACACTTCCGGAGGCTGCCGTACGGAGTCGATTGTGTTCAAGTCCTTTGGCGTCGTAGACAACAGAGTCTATCAAATGTGCTGTGTCTTCACCACTGCGTTGTGGTAGCGTCAGCCGCTCCGTTGCGCAACCGCCCCTCGAGGATTGACCATCTCTTCACCATTCCCATCCAGGTCACCTCCAGCTCCATCGTGTCCAGTTCTTGCATTTTCAAGGTGTTCGCCGTAAAGCTGTGGAGTAGCAGCGCGTGGGGCGTGGTGCTGTCATGTTAGTGAGGCATCTGGGCGAGCGCCTGTTGCTGGAGCTGCGTGCGCTGGAGTCCGGTCATGAGGTAGCGAAGGCAGAAGTGTGAGTGACCCGATGATGCTCGGCGCCGTGCCATCATCCAGCAGCTGCGCAGGAGGCCGTAAGTGGAAAGATGTCGTTGGCGCGAGGTTGTTGTCGTCGCATGGGCAGAGTTTTGCAGGTGGGGAAAGCGGCCGAGGTGGTGGATGCTGACTCGTCAAGTGGAGCCACGAAGCATGGTACGTGGTTGAAACTAACATTGACAATCATCTCACCATAATTCCAGAGACCGCAGGAGTTGCAGCGAATGCAGAGGCCCATCGAGTCCAAAAAGCAGCAATCGAATCAGCAGGCCATGCTCGCATGACTGCAACTGGCTGCCAGCCACAATTCCCTTGAGGATTACGAAGCTCAAACGAGCCCATCAAAGATCCAACTTCGAGGACAATGCCAGCCAGATGACTTACGGTAAATCGACTGCGTTCACCTCAGGCCCTATCGCAAGTTCTCTCGGGGCTCGCGGCATCGGAGTCCAAGCTGTTGCACAGCCAAAGCGTGTACTGCCTAGCTGTTGTGCGAGTCCCAAGTCTTCTACGGGCCTGTCTAAGTCTCGCACGCTATACAGCTTCTTGCTTACGGCGCCGCACACGGATTCCGCTGAAGCTCCGGTGCGGTATTGTCAATATGCCGCCTCTTTCCCGATGATGTTTAACTGGACAGATCATTGCATAGATGGTGTCAGACGATCCAGCCCAAGGACAAGTCATGTCTTTCTTACGAAGCTGGATTCCTTGCTATTCCAAGTATGGTGCTCCGCAATCTCGTGCTCTCTTTCCTCATGCAGGGATGAACTCGGGACGGGACCACTTGGCAAGTTCTTCTACATTGAGGCGGCGCTCATCTGAGTGCGCGACCATGAGCTGTTGGCTCCCATTCAACGATGGGGCGAACATCAGGTTTACTAGACGGATTCCCCGCTGACAGAACCCGAAGAAACAGAAAGATATGTTCCGATGCTGATGACTGCAGATCGTGAAGGTACACCGTATTGAGAAGGCCCAATTGCCGGGCCAATATCGGGACGACCAAGGTGCAATTCGCATCTGCTCTTTGCAACAAGGCGCGTACGATCAACTTCAGCGCCTCACAGCTGAGTAGACACGAGCCCTGAGAGTTGTGTTGAAACAGTCACGCGGCTGGCGTGGCCCAAAAAATGGATCATCATATACTGACAATGACATCAAAGTTCCTTCCACCTGGATCGTCGCGAAATCGATGCCTCACAGGTAAGACAATTTCACTAATCTAAGCACTAGAAAAATGCCTCGGTAGTCGTGGTACCCACCTCCCATAGGAATTCACGTCGCTCCTTTCATGTGCTTCTCGCCAATACAGCAATAGACGCAGTTCATTGGACCATTCATCGGCTCGCTTTGAACGCGGACGATCAGACTGCTGCTCGGAGTAAGCGGATTGACTGCAGGGGCGGCTCTACTTACTACAAGGCGCCGATTCTGTGCCCAGTCGAGGCATTGCTCGTACTTTCTTTTTGAGTCTGGACATTCGTTTATCAACAAGCGCAATCTTCACTATGCGACTGAACCAACTTCTCTGTCTTTCCTTCACGGCGGCCGCTAGTGCCGCTCCTCATATCGCCCGCGATGGCCTTTCATGCCGCGAGATCAACATCCCGGTGGACGTCTCTGCAAACAACAGAGACCTTCCCGAAACCCTCGACTTGTCTTCCCTCTTGAGCCTCTCGGTCTTGAACGATCTTGTGGCCGGTCTTGGCTCCACTCTTGTATCAGGGAATTACTCCATTGCCGCACGCTACTGCGAGCCCTCTGCGAAGGTCGAATCTCGAAACAAAACTCTGCAAGTTTTGGTCCACGGCATTCAGTACAACAGGGACTACTGGTTCGGCCTTGCAGCTCCTGGCACGAAAGCTGGGCAAGACGAGTACTCTTGGGCTGTGTATGCTGCCAATGAAGGCTATGCCACTCTCTCGATCGACAGGCTGTGCACAGGAAACTCCTCTCGACCGCTAAGTCTGACGCAATGTCAAGCGCCGCTCGAGGCTGAAACATTGCATGCCATTATCGAGGCGGCTCGCTCGGGAACTCTGCCAGATGTCCAGCAAAGCTTTGACAAGATTGTCTACACTGGCCACTCGTACGGATCCCTCATAGGCAATGCTTTGGCATTACAGCATCCAGAGGATGTAGACACGTATGTGTTTACTGGATTCTCTCTAGACGCACTCCAGGGCGCCACTGGATTCGCACTCTTGCCTGGTTTCTTGCCAGCCGCCGTCGTAGCTCCTGAGCGTTTCGGGTCCGATGACTTGGGTTACTTCCTTGCAACAAACGAAGAGGGAGCGAAGAAAGTGTTCTACTACGGAGACTACGATGAGAATATCTTCAGCGAGGACTTTGCAGAGCGACAAGCAGTCCCACTTTCGGAGATCGCAACTGTACCTCTTGGACAACTCCCCGCACCCGAGTATCAAGGTTCAGTCTTTGTGCTGAACGGGAATCAGGACGCCATCTTCTGCGTGGGACTATTGGATACATTGCTCGGAGTTCCAGGAGACTGCTCCAATGGCTACGCTAAGAGAGTCAAAGACGGATATCCGAAGGCCAAGGCTTTTGGCTCTCATATCACTGCGAACACAGGCCACGCCATGAACAACCACAGAACTGCACAAGAGTCGTTCAAAGCTGCTCATGACTGGTTGGAGCAGCAAGGATTTTAAGAGATAGAGGGATCGAAGGCTGAATGGTCAGAGGTAACATAATTCATTTCTTGAAGCATCGAATGAGGCCGGTACCTAATTCCAAGTTTCACCATAGCGCTATGCAGTCAAACAAAGTGCCCTCGGCGGCACAATGAGGTTGAGGGACGCTACAGAAGCCAGTCGGCATCCAGTTCTGAGATGGTGTCGCCGCGACTTTCATCTTTCAAGTGAAACTGCAGAACTCTATCAGCCGTGCCATGCTCTCGCGCTCTGCATCGCGTCATGTTCGGCTCCATCACAATATGGGACCAGAGCGCCTGGTAACGAATCTATTTGTAAGAACTGAAGTGGACCAGATGGCATTGCACAAGGTTACCTCGGCTCTCGCCAAGCGCCAAGCATTCCGACCTCACCTCTTGCCCGTCTCCAAACACCTTTCAGAACTCACACGATCAACTTCCAATGACCAGAGCCATCTCCAAGGTCACAAAACACAGGACTGTCCTCCAAGTACCTCTGAGACCTTTCTTTGCTCGCCCGTCCACACGCACAATGTCGTCGAACAAGACTAAAGCCCCTCCTGTCATCGCCACCAGAACGTCAACTTGTCTTTGCAAGTCAGTGCAAGTACAAATCACGGGCGAAGACAAGAACGCTGTGCTCTGCCACTGCGATAATTGCCGCCAAGCCAGTGGAAGCGCATTTATGTATAATCATCGATGGATGAAGAGTGATATCAAAGTGTTAAAGGGAGAGAATGTGTTGAAAGTGTATGCGGATTCGGCGACGAAGAGTGGGAATACGATTTTCAGGCACTTTTGTGGGAAATGTGTAAGTTCAACCCTACACATTGTCACCTCCGGGTGGTTGCCATGGTATGCTCACTGTTACAGGGTTCGCCACTTTGGCTCTCAAATTCTGCCATCAAGGGCTTCGCGGCCATGAATGTAGGCAGCCTCGATGGAGAGAAGCGACCGCCTTTTATGGAGCTGTTCAAAGAGGGAAAGTACGCCTGGATTGGAGAAGTTACTGGAAAGGCCAAGCTGTAACATCATTGCTGCTTGTCACGGGCAGATTCGAGAAAAGAAATGGAATGACACCACGTGCAACTCGACGTTGCATTTGCTCAAACTGAACAACCGCCTGCTATCGCTCGCGGAATCGCACGTGCGCCTGCTCTGGGACCGGGACCTTGCTTCTTGTGACCAATGAGCCATTCCAGCCTCCCGCCATGTGGTACAAGTCCTGATCGCCGTGCAAGCATCTATGCCAATCGTCTGAGCAAAAGCATAATTCCCCGGAGTTCTTGAAAGCGCGGGATCTTTACCCACAGCCCGCACTCTCGAATGAGCTCGACCATACCATCTTTGGTCGCGCGCCTGTTTTGTCGCAGCTTTGCCCACGAACTGCGTCTCCACAGACCGCTGTCGCTGCAACACTCGACCGCTCCTTTACAGGATCGTGTTGCAGCAGTTTTACCCCATCACAAGTCCATCAAGCTTGGCCAAATGTGCTTCTCTAGGATATCTCTTAGCCCACTCTTCAGCTCGATTCTTATCATCGTCCCGGTCCTCTCTGCCGAAGGTCTCTGCAGAGGAAGCATTCATGTCACGGAATGCAGTGGACCGAAGTTTTGGCGTCTCTGGACGTGGCAACTTGTGCGTCCGCCTACCATTGGTGGCGGCGACACTCCAATTCTCATCGAGAGCTGAGTCGTTCATCGGCTCGTTCATCGCATTCCACTTTGCGACGCATGCATTCCTTCTCCATTGCCGGCCACCAATCTTGACGGAATCCCGATTCTGACGCTGCTTCTTTCGCGATAGACCTTCATACCCAATCATCGCCTGCAAGCTTTGGTATTTCCGCTTCTCGCTCGGCTGCTTATTCTTGTCCGCGGCTCGAGTCCGGTCTTCGATCTCGTGTTGACGCAGAGCGTCGTCGGTAGTATCGTTGGGCGACTCTGTCGGGAATGTCAGGATCTGCTGACCCTCGCCGGTTGAGAACAACATGGCACAAAGCTTTCTGAGCTTCTCTTGAATGTGCGGATTCTCGGAGTCTTCAGGTCTGATCAGATCTAGAATATTGCCAATTCCAGCTTCGAGATGTTTGGTTCTCTCGGCATCTTCGACACGGATCTCCTCGGCTTGGTCCTCGCGCACGGCGTCTGTCTCGTCCGGTATCTTGTTCTGCGATGCCGTGCGACGGATCTCGTCGAACTCGTGTGGCACCATCGTCGTTATTCCCCACTGCTTGCGGCAGCAAGAAATTGTCCTTCGACAAACTATTCGCACCGTCCACTCCCAGGCGCCAAGAGTTTGCTATGTTTGTCGCGTTTCGATGTCGCCCAGGTTTTGAAACGGTAGAGTGTCGACTAGACTCAATGTCAATACGAGTGCAGGTGGAGATGTTGAAAGGTCAGATTAAAGTACAGCGAACGATCTGGACACGCTGAGTGAACGAGCACAAAGTGAAAGAGACGGCTGACTCACGCGGCCTTAGCGTACACTCCAGGTCAACGAATGACGAAAGAAACGGCTCAACAGGTCTGGTTGGCTACATGTCCAAGGTCACGCGATCAGAGATGGCCTATTCGCCATGGGAACGAGCTACACAGTGGGAGACGACAGAGTAATGCACATCCGCCAGACGACTTTTTTCTTCGTTGAAACGCACTACAGTAAACTTTTGTGCCGACTCATGTGGACAGGCTTTCTCTCCACGGTGCCTGCACTGTCAGACAGTCCTCCGACATGCTCTGGGCTCGCAAACACTGATCCCCAGCAGGTTCTAGCCTTTGTGAACCAAATTCCCCGACAAACGTACCAGCAAGACTTCTTGCATATGCCGATGTACGCGACTCGCTGAGGTGAACATGTTGTGGTTATCCACCACTTCCGCACCAGCGGAGAAAGAGCAGCATAGGCGACATGTCTTAATGACGTGCAGCCCATGCTGCTATATTCCTTCCAATACACTCGCGACCATGACTCAGTCCAGCTTCCGCCGCTTGCCTCTCGTGCCGATGGACGAAGCTGGGTCAACGCTGAAGACTGCCGAGTCTCTGACAGACGTGGTGGAGCGCTGATGCTCAGTCGAGTATGTGCTGCCTTCGTCGTCACCGTACTTCAACTGTGCCCCCTGCCCATCTCTGCCAGCTGTGGCCATTTTTGGGGTGGCGTCTTGGTCCCAGTACCTGGCGCTGGAAGTCGTCACATGGGACTGGAGTTTCGTGCGACGCGGACCTGCATTGCGGGATCGCTTGTTCTTCTGAGCCATGCTGTCGAGACTCATACTCAGCCCTGGGTGGTCAGATCTCGGCCTGATACGAACTTCTGGAGTCGCTGACTCGGGTCCTTCTGGCAGAGTAAGCCGAACGCCTTCTGCCGGCCCAACGCTATCGGTTCGAGAAGTGTATGGCACAAGCTTTGCAATTCCACCTTCCAAAATGAGTTTCTGTCCAGGTCCAGGAACAGTACCGAGCCGCAAAACAGCATCCTTCACATCCTGCGCTATGCCAGCGTTCTCCAGGAACGGCTTCATGCCGTTCGTCACGTATTCATGATCAACGATCAACTTGTGAAGACGCACGAGACTTTCTGGTGTAAGAGTTACGTAGTCGCGGGCGATGTACTCACTCAAATGGACCAGGTACTCTGCCAAGCATAACATCGAGCCAGCGTATGCATCTGAGCCTCTACTGAAGAGCACCGTCTGAGAATTATCGTGTTTGCGATAGTCGCTGCCTTCCGGTTCGACTTGCACGTATCGATCGCACTCATCGTCAGACAGTCTGTCGAAGCCAGTTTGTTGCTTGGAAGTGAAGACGAGTACTTTGACATAGTCGCCCACGAACCCCATCGCCAAGCACGTGTATAGGCCTTCGTGGATTGGACCTGCGGGGCTTGGGATGTAGTCTCTGCTCATGTAATCTATCGTGTGCGAACGCATGCGCTCGACTTTGCGGACACGAATGGTCGTCCCAGCTCTGATACGCTGTCGGTTACCCTCGACATCGCTCATGGCTCGCGGGTCTTCATGCATCGCGGCGATATCGTGACCTTGTTTGCGATTGTTTTCCTTCCGTCTTCTTGCAATGGCTGGTTCCATATCAATATCATTCTTCGTGTTGACAGTATTCAGAATGACGCTCAGCGACTTGGTGATTAATGTCATGACTTCGCGTGCTTCATCACTCTCGTCGGAACTCGCAGCCAAGCTCATGAGATTGTTGAATCGACCAGGTTCGAGCAAGTCTCTGTAGCTCAGTGGCTTCTCCTTGGTAGAGGACGAAGGCGTAGCCTTTTGCGTACTGGCTGGCATCCATCTCTTGACAACCATCTGATAAGCAGCTTCCACGTCAGAGTGTGCACGCGAAAGCGGACTCGAAGCGTGGTATTGAGCGTGGCGAGGATCGGGCTGTCCTGCCCAAGGGTCTGACATCTTCGCGGGGGCGCTCGACAACTTCCGATGGGTGAGGGTCGCGAGTGCCTGGCAAGTTGGAGTCTTGTAAAATTGAATGCCGGTAAGAAAGACTTGTGCGTCGTGGATATGAGATTTGTGAAGTGCATTGATGTTCCGACTCGAAGAGTTGATCGGACTCTGAGGCGACCTCAAAACCAAGGCCGTGCACGGGCGGTTTCATACGGTCAACAAGCGAAAGGTGAATGAGGATGTGGAGCCCGGCATTGGCTGCGCCGCCACATGGCTCGGCCCTTGCGAGCCCATGTGTTCCCCCCATGCGCTATACGCTGAGATGACGGACGTGTGAAGCTGGTATAGCCGTAGCTCAGGATGTCCAGATACGTGCGCATGGTACAGCAACGTACAAAGAATAGTGCTCTCAGCAAAAGAAAGAAAATAAGCCGCATTGAGCAATTGAATTTCTTTGTTGATAGGAATTTAAAAGGGGCGGAGCGTCATGGAATCATCTCTCGCGCATGCAAGACTGAAAAATGTCTCTGAAAGTCTTGAAACAGATCACAGAATTGCCATGCTCAAGAAGATACTGTTCGTTGCAACGACCCGCCAGAGGATCTACAACCACGAGTGATGCTGGCAGAATGTTATGCAGAGAACATGCTAGAATACCACGGATAACGGCCGTTGTTTCGGCTGACGACACCGCAAATCAGTTCACTGACGTTGTTTTGGACGTCTGCAACATCAATGCCGTGATGCTTGAATTAAAGAATCGCATTCAGCAGTGCGACGAAGAACGTCACACCGCGCAAACCCAATACGACAGATGTACAAACGATCAGCTTTTACTCTCCGCGGACCTGAGAGATGATTTCAGCACAATCGTGGAGAGTCTCCAAGCGAAAATAGCTGCGGCTTTGGAGCGCAGAAAGGGCTTTGATACTCGAAAAGCCGAAGCCGTTCGTGAGTTGCAACGCTTGGAGCATGATTATCGCAAGTCATGGCAGCAAGTATATCATCTTTCACAAGCCTTTGCCGATGAATGTTTCGAGGTGGCGTTCGACGCAGACTGGTGTATGCGGACGTTTTACCCACTCTTGAAGTTGATCCGAAACCTTCGACTGCATCAGAATATGCAACAGAGTCGACGGAATCTTAACCAACAACGGGTGAAAAGGGCTCTTATGAAGGTCAAGCGTCCAAACATTGACACGGCGGTCTCTTTCGCGCCTAGCATCCTACCAGGGCCGTTGAGGCACGAGTTGGGCACTGTTCGACAAGACAGACTCGATGCCGACATGACAGCAATCGATGCATCTATAGAAAGGCTAGGAGAGATCGTGGATATGCAAAGTCGACGTTTGACGGAGGTAGAGCAGGAACTCATCAACGACGTCTTCGTTCCCTGGTTGAGTGACAGACACCTTTACGGGCAAGACTCAGGCGCAATCGACGGTGCCCCGACAGCCGCCATCATCGATACAGAAGCACCGTCCAAACGTTCAATGCAGGAACCGAGCGACTCAGAGGGAGACCTAGACACAGAAGACGAGCTACCATCCTCGCATGATCAGCTCCTGGCCCAGTATCGAGCCTTGCAAGCTCACCTCATAGAGTTGCAAATCACTATCACACAAACAATAGCATACGAACGAAATAACGCTCCGGGTTACTACCTGACATTCCGTAACGCCACGCCAGAGAAGCTCGAGGAGCTCATCAATGAAATGGTCTCCTCCGAAAGAGAGAACGCAGAAATTGTAGAGAATAGAATGCTAAACCGTCGGCAACGACTGGTAGACCTCGGCATTCCACTCACAGATCTTTCGAGATCACCACCACAGCGACCACCGGCAGGAGGCGGGTCCATCCAACCACCAACAGCGCTCAGCTCGAACCAGTCAGCCATGGACGACGATAATAGGCTAGATCGAGCAGTCGAAGTTGTCTCAAGATCCCAGAGGCTCTCAAGAGTGATCGATTACAGGCTCGATGCGAGTACAACACAGGATCAGCCCCGCGACTATGCTAAAACAGCAGCAACGCCTCCCCCGGATGTTGATCTCACAGGTATTGGATCAAGTGCCGGAATGGATGAATCGTTGCAAGGCTCGCCATCACATTCAAGCTCGGGACGGAAACGAAAGTTAGTGGAACTTGAGGCGGCGCTGAGTAGGAATAATGAGTATTCGAGCAATGCAAGTAAGAAGCAGAGAGCTGGTACTGTCCCCCAGCATGAGAAGCAAGGAAGCACCCTTGAGGCAGATACGAGATCGCCGGAGGGTAGAGTGACGAGATCAAGGGCGAAACGTGACAATACAGGGTTGCTCGGAGGGATTTAACCAATGCGCAGACTGTGGGGAACTCGACGGGAGTTGGGGACTGATGATGGTCCTTTCCAGGCCTGATGGCTCGCATACCAGCCCTCATCACTTTTTGGAGCAGATCAGACTGAACTCGTTCACATTGTCCCAAGGCATTCTCTCCACCGAATCGAGGAGCTGAGGTTTCCCTTCAGGAGCCGCGAAGCACCGAGGGTCTCGACTAGCTCCTCGCGCGCGGCCTCCAGAGGGTCCAGTATTCTGGTCTGCAATTGCGTGCAGTCCGTCTCGTCAAATTCTGACAGCGGCAAATCCAGATACTTTTCGCTGTCGAAGAGGTCCCACTGGCCGATGGTGTTGCCCTGACGGCTGGATGAGCCACAATCTCGATGGCTGTCCGGTGTCCTGATCCCGTATAGAGTGCAGGACCGCATCTATGTCTACGCGAACGCAAGTCAAGATCTGGAAAGCTGCCATAGCCAAGCATTGCGTCCGGCCCCACTAGCTGCACGGTCGGAAGATGAATGGTACGGCTATGTCGTGGAACACAATTCTGATGAGTCTACGTGATACTGGAACTTTCGGCGATGTCTCATATCTTGGCTCTGCAGTTTCTCAACAGGCTGATCGTGGATGATCTGCTGTGACAACGACTCTTCTCGTGACAAACAACAAAGGCGTCCACATCCGGCAGGCCATTGTCCTTGTCAGTTGAAAATTCATAGAAACAAAAATTTGGAGCTCGGAATTAGCCAGAACCTCCAGCTCTGCTTCAAGCCATGTTCTCATATCTTTATAATCGTTTCGTTCAGTGGCCAGATCGTCGTCGATACTGCCCGTTGCAGAATCAGATCCAGCTCTCCTCGCGTTCTTCGATCATTACTCGCAGGAGGGGAAATGCAAGTGGGGAAGCGAGCAAGGCGCAAACACTAGACAACGCGAGAAATTTGGATGGCTGTGCTTTTCTTTCCCTCCTCAAGCAGCTCAATGAGCTGTTAAAGGAATATGATGAGCTTCTGATCCAGATCCGCAAGAATGACAGGAAGCGACATGATGCCTGTTTCCATCACAATCTCTGTCAGGTGGAGATCGAAAAATTACAAGAATCCGAGAATAATGGTGTTCTGAAACACGTGGAAGAGCGCAGGGAGATCCAGGAAAGCCAGGCTCGTAGAAATTCGGCGGCCGACATTGCGAGAGACGATCTAGTGATTCAATCCAGCCAACTCCAGGAGGAAATCGAGCGGCTCTTGCATAAAGTACATGCAGGATCCCAAGCTTACAACGATGCCTGTTTTGAATCACACTTTGAACAAGAGTGGTGTATTGACGATGTGATGTCATATGTCGACGCCTTCAAATGCGCACAAATCCACCATATATTGCAACAGAACCGACGCGAACTCAGCAAACAGCGAGTGAACAAGATTGTACTAAAGAGTGAAACAAGAATCATCAGCGCGGTCCCAACCAATGTGTCTGAAGCCTTACCACTGACTATGCGTCAAGAGTTGCGGCAGATCCGCGAGCAGAGGTCTGGTGATGCTGTGGAAGCGTTGGAGTCTCGTATCCGGGAGCTGGAAGACCTCACCAGTCTACAAGCAAGTCATCCCAAAATCAGGCGCGACAGGCTAATGCGGAATCAAACTCGGCCGGCGTTGCAGCAGAAGGGTTTGCTGCAGCAAGGCGGAAAGGACGGCGACCACAGTGTCACTGAACCTTACAGTACTGTCCAGGGAGTCTCTCCGGAAGTTATAATACAAGAGCCACCTGGTGGTCCGTCCGCGAGTACGAGTGATGTCGACAGCGAGCTTCCAGGTGATGTTGATGAGCTGTTGGAACAACATGATGCGCTACATGAGGAGCTGGAGCGCTTGCAAGAGGAAGCTGCACACCCGAGTATTTTCTAGAATTCACGAACTTGACCACAGAAAGGCTAGAAGCCTTTGTCGCTCACAGCTCGAAGACTACGATGGAGGAAGCAGCAAGAATAAAGCGTCGCATTCTGTCGATTCGTCAAGCTCTGCACGATTGCGTAGCAGCCGTGCCTACGGCGACAGTATCGACTTCTCGCCAACGTCCCATGGGCGGTGGTCTCGGTACACAACCAGTGCAGGACCCTTTGCAAAATGAATTAAATCACGACCGCCGCTCCAATTTCGACCGCAGTCGCTCGCGTAAGCTCGAGCGACGGAGGTTGGACTATCATCGATTGGACGCATCACAAGCACAAGATCGCTCGGCCAACTCTGCAGCTACGCCTCCAGCGGATGTCGACTTGACGGCCCTTGGCTCCGCCTCTGTGGCAGATCGACCCAGTGATCGCGATTAATCAACCAGATCCAGCGATTGATCAATTCGAACTATCAATCTCAACTAGATTAGGCGTCCTAGTTGATTGTTGTACAACGCATTCTAAATTTAAGCGAATAGTTGAGACGAAGGCCTTAGTTAATTAAACGGAGGCTTGGCAAAGGCATTAGTTGATTGAACGGAGGCTTAGCAACCTAGTCGAGTGAATAGTTTAAGGCCGGAATAGCTACCGAATAGCTATCTGCGGCACCGCACCGCTTAATAAAACAGTCTATCGAATTGTAAGTGTAGTGCAACGCCTATGCCGTTCGTAGCGGCCGCGGAGGTGTCTAACTACATAAGTTAGTAGGATGCTCGGAACTAATTGCCGAGGCTAGATACTATCTACACAGCGCTGTTTTTGGCTCAACCTGTTGATTGCAACCACCTCTGGTTGCAACCACTAGCCTTGGCAATTAGTTCAGAGCCTCTGATTGATTGCAACCGGTTGATCGCGATCACTGGATCGACCAGCACCAAGCCCACAGTCAGAGCAAAGCGCTCCGCGAAAGCGTATGCTAAAAGAGTACAAGGCGGCTCAAGGAAGAAGTGATGATAATGTGAACAAACGGAGAAAGAGACAGAGGACCGAATCTGTCGTAGAGGATCAAGCTCAAGAGGATATTGTGGAAGTAGAGACAATAGTATCAACGGGTAGTAGAGTGACGAGAGCGAGGACGAAAAGAGACAACACAAGCCTACTTGGAGGTATTCGATAATCACGCAGGCTATGAAAACATTGGCGGCAGGGCAATGCTGGAGTCCTTCTGGCATCATGCTACATGCAGCTCTTCTCTGATGAGCAACGACTGTGCCTCTGTCACGTTTGCTGGTCAAGTTTCAGATTTGGATGCCATCTCGCTGCAAACTGCGTGACATATAATATAAAGATTGACTACATCCTCCGGTAAGTGGGTCAAATGGCCAATGGTCTGCGTGCCGAAGTGCACAGTGGTGTTCGATCTCTCATGCCCAACGTACAGCAAAAACTATGTTGGTCGATATTTGTTGGACGTTGAGAACACTTTTGGGTGATTCTGCTACCAATTGAGACTTGCAGATATTACAACTCTCGTGTTCTGCCACTTCGCGACGATCTACTTTCTCCTGCGACGGTCATCGTGGTTTTGGCAATCTTGTCTTCCTTATCCCTTAGCTCTTCTTGCATATTAATATACTCACGCAACTTCCTTTTCCTGCCTGAACTTGGTGTCATCGGTGTGCTCGGCGGTGGAGAAGGCCCATCTGCGATGGCGGCAGCATCTGCTCGTGGTGTCCATGGCGAAGTTGGCGGCTCAGTACGTCTCAACGACGTTCGCCAATGACTGACGCGTTCAAGTCCGCGCCGCTCGTGGTAAGTTGATCTTCTACCCTGCGCGGGAGATCTAGAGTCTCGACCAATGCGACGTTGAGCATCACCCAGGAGTGATGGCGACCGCTGCAAAATTGAGCTGGAAAGTGTTCGTGGGATGGTAATGTCGTGCTCATGCAAACAGTCCGCTAGAGCCTGTAGGTTCTCCTCGGCTTCTTGCAGTTCAACCCTGAGACTTCTTGCAAAGAAATTCACCAAGTGGGTGAAACGTGTTTTCGATGACCTGGGGAAAGTTATCAGGTGCTCTGGCTCAAGCCATTGCCACTTCATTTCGTGCTCGCGTAACTCGCCCTGCAAACGGACCAGCCGATTCAGTGCGCGCTGGTACATATCGCGCAATTCTGTCTGGCGAGTCGAATCATCGCTTGGAGTTCGCGAGCGGCTCTCTGTCTGACGCACCGGCGAGTAGGACCTTGTCGCTTCGTACAGCAGGTCTGGCGTTCGCGGCAGGCTCAATGTATCGACATGGCTCGGAATCTCACTGTCTTCTCGCTGGAAATCGGAGCCATTCAGTGAGGACTGGTCGCTCAATCCGCCCGTAGCCCTTAGCAAAGGCTCAAAGACGTTTTGCACGAGTTCTTTTTGGAACTCGATCTCTTGTTCTTTTACAAGCCGGACCACCTCCTCGATTTGTTGTATATAAACTACAGAGTCAGGCTTCTCCGATTGATGCCGGGTCCAAACACGAGCAAGCTTCAGTCTGCGGACCTCGTGCTGACGGTTCCTGAGAAATTTGTGGGTATCTAGTTTATTTCGCAGAATAAGGCATTGCTCGTGCGTGATTGACCAAGGCTCCGAGAATGATTCATCCAGGCAGCGATCCATGTATTCTTGGGCGTGCTTCCAAAATTTGTCCCACGTCTCCGTCATGTTTCTATCCACTCGGGACTTTACCTCATTAGCCATTGCAAGGAAATCCCGAAATTCTTCAATATCCTTCTCAGCCGAGGATTGGGTTGTATTCAAATGATCTAGGTACTCTGCGTAGTCGGTCCTTTGATCCAGGTTCACCCGTTGCCGGTCACAGATAGCAATAGTTACCCAGTTCTGCTTCCTCCGCAACTCGAGTTCTTGTTCTCGCACGTGCGCTTCGGCCGCCGCCATGTCGGAGTGCATTCGGTATAGTTCTGCACAAAGATCAAGGTAATGTGGTCCGAGGGCATTGATGGGACGAAAGGGTGTCGCTGAAGCGGATGCTGGAGTTGACCTCGGTGCAGGATTTGTCCCTGAGACCTTCAGATTCGCTGGTCCAGGACACAGCCATTGCCAAGCACTCTTCCCAATCTGCCATAGGGGCCACATGTCAGAATATACCAGATTTTTGAGGTGGAGCCCGCAGCGGAACTCAACAAGGTTGCACCTTCTTACCTTTCTCCAAAACAAAGGAAGGATGCAAGCTGCTTCTGGAGGCACACTGTGTTGTGTCAAAGAAAGAATCTCTTTGTGTATAAGTGCCCAAAGATCCTGGTATCCTGTAATGTGAACGCCCAGGGTGTATACTTGACAAGCGTTGTGAAAAAAAATTCATGTTGAAGCTTGGTGAACTGAGACGTGGTAACAATTCACCTCGGCCGAAGCATTTAACTGCGCCTGACTCTCTAAACGAAGAATAGTTCTGTCTGCAGCTGTCATTTGTTCGATATCAACGCCTTGAGGTCGACTATAGCTTTTGGTCGTAGTCCCCTTTTCGTGAACATTGCAATACTCAAGAGATGAAGCATGTGCATCGTTGAGACGTTCAGTCTATCGCCTGTCTTTTTGGTTCAATTCGAGATTACACGTTCTTTCAAACCTGTTCTGGTGTCAAGTGACCATTCGAAATCATAGACCTCGTCGATTCCCAGGCTCCTGTCTTTCGATAGCTACATCTGAAGTGCCTTTCTCGATTGCCAGATTTTATTCCACAATTCGCACGCAGACGGAACATGTGGCGAAGCTATCGTTGCTCAGAATCAGCGAACGAAGCCCTCAAATCGTTCTGTGCAGCAGTATATTCCTTCAATTTCCTCCTCTTAGTTGAGCTTGGCGTCTGCACAGGGCTAGGCGTAAGGGAACGTGTCGCATTATCGGACATATCCTTCAAGGCAGGATCTGTGGGCGGCGTACCGCTGATCATTGCGTTACCATCAGGCTTTGAGGAGATCTGCCAGCGATTGATATAATCTCGTTTTACTCTCCCATCTGCCTCTCTTTTCCTAGCCGAGCGCCGAGGGCTGAGCTCCTGTGAGTTTTCCCGACTCACTCTACTGCCACTGTCTAGTCTAGATTCTCTGCGGCTATGAGTATTTGACGGCCCAGTCAGTGATGGAATATCTCGGCCTAGTTGTGCTAGCTCGCTGGCGGCCTCTTGCAATCTCCCCTGGGCCTCCTCGATTTTAGCTCTGATATGCTGTGTCTTTCTCCTGACTAGAGCATCGAAACGGGCGGGGCTCGAACGCGGGAATAGCAACATATGCTGTGATTCGTCGGTCCGCAAAGCAAACTCTTTCCGCTGAAGATCCTCTTGAAATTCGATCAGGTCATCTCGAGCCTCCAAGTATCGTTCCTCCGCGCTTCTCGCATCCGCCACATCAATTTCTGATCGCGGGGACGACTCTGCATGGCTTATGCTGCGTGGGCGATCAGGAGAATCTCCTGCCAGCTGCAGTCGTCCAGCAGTAATGAGCAGCTTTTTGACGGCCATGTTCATGAATCGGTCATCGAATCTTCTACGCCTCTCCTCCATACAGTCCAAAATGCGCTCCGCATGCTTGATATCGGTCTCCAGATATTGTACATCATTTTGATGTCTGGAGAATGCCCTCTCGACCTTAAGCGCTCGCAGATCGTGTTTGCGCTCCTGAGTAAGGTTGTGCATATACATCATGATACACAAATCAATGCACCAACCATGATTTAAGCTCCATTGAGCTTCAAAATAGGTATCGAGACACTTCTGCACGTACTCTTGAGTACGTCGGAAGATAAGACACCATAGTTTAAATATGTCACTCTCCAGACCAGAAATCCGTGCCTCAACTTGCGCCACAGTGGACTCTTCTTCCGTCTGCTGAGGCACCTCCCGCTGTATCATTTGTTGAGCACGTTCGACGAGGTCGGTGAAGTCATAATTTATGTTGTTCCTGGCCAAGTCCATGTCGCTTCGAGCAAGATCCAAATCTTTTTGACGGTCATAGAAACGACCATCGCAGTCCCATTTTTGACGCTTGCAGTCAGCCAACTCAGCTGTCTTTCTGTAGAGTTGATTGAACAGCTCCAGAAAGTAGGGGCCCAGATCATTAGCCGGATGAAAGCTTGTGTTCGATGCAAGAAATTTCCGTGGTGCGTTGTCTAGCTGCGTAGAGCTGTCTCGGTCAGCGCCGGAGAGCCAGTGACCCACATTCGCAATAAATCTGTAGAGAGATAACATCTTCGTAATTAGCAATATCTGTGGGTGAAGATGAATAGTTGAGGACGATGAAAAGCGTGTAAGCCGCGAGAGACTGAAATGTATTCTCAACAAAGATTGCGTTTTACAAAGCGGCCTTTGTCAAACATGAATCAAAGACATGCTGTGGCCGCTTTCTGCAAGTAGTCTCTACACCATGTGGGAACAAGGTATCCGTGGTTTGCGACAACATTCACGATAGAATGTGACATGGGCGAGATTTTGGTCTGCGATCTGAACGGATGCCCGACTCCTATATTAAAGGAATAGTGATTATGTTCGTGAGCCGTGAACAGGCGGCCGGGGCCTTTGCCAAGCTTCTGCAGCGGGAGAATCTAGTTGATACCAATGCAACTGGTGCACGAGAGCCGAGGCGCGAGTGAACGCCAATACGGCTCAGCGCATCCGAGCTGTTCACTCTCGAGATGACCCATGCGGGTAGCAGACCACCTTGATGCTTCAAACATAATCGCATCAAACCCGGCACGCTCCCTTACTCTCCACTGATCACCATTTGCAAGGCTGTCGTATCAAAGGCTTCTCATCGACAACGTCTCATAGCTCTGACGAGCTCTCCTCGAGCACTGTTGGAAAACAACTCATCGAGTCTTCGCCGACCGGCGCGCCAGTCGCCGCGATGTCAACCCAACGAAGCATCCCACCCATCCCTGGCTTGCCATATGATCGCACCTTCTCGAACGATGCTGATCTCGTTGATGAGGTGGTGGATCGAATTGTAGACGAAGCTGTGCATGAGCGCATATATGAGAAGAACTACGAGCCGACAATGCTGGAGCTGCAGGAACTGGACGAAAAAGCTGTCACATCCAGGACTGGCCTTCGCCTCATTTTCCATGTCCTACTCCGGTCCAGATTCCGCAGAACTTGGATGATATTGACGGCTGGACTCAAGATGGCCGCGGATGAGAAAGGACAGGGGCTTGTCATTCGGGCAAATGCAAAGGAGAGCTTCCGAGTGGTCAACATTTGGGGCCGCGATGTGTGTGACAGTTTCGGAAACCCTCTGGACTGTAGCGCCAGCAACAATGCGGTGCACAATAAGCTTCGTCTACAGCTTGGAGGTGAAGGCATTATCGTCACCGTTTGGATCACGGAGGAGATGCGAGAGTGGGGTGATTTCGCCAAATACGTCTTCGGATCGACAGCGGCAGGACGTGTCATCAAGAAGAGCTATCTGGGGATAGTCACCGAGATCAACGACCAATCTTTCGAAGTTAACATTCTCGAGACACGCAAAGACAAGGGCTTTGCAGGTCTTCTCGAGGAGGATCAACGATACTATTGGCACATCATGGCCAAAGGCAGCCAGCATACGATGCCGAATGCACTGGCGCATCCAAGCCTGTCCACATTCCGTGGGACGGTTGACCCCCCTGAGACGGTATTTGTGCAATACATGAAAATGCGCAACAATGCTATCCTTAACCTGCGGTCCAAGAAGTTTCTGTACTCAGAGCTGGTCACCCTTGCTCCAGGTCGGCTCACCGCGGAGAGCACTGTCCGCTTGGAAGACAAGTTGAAGAAGTGCTACCCTCTGCAGAAGACAAGATTAATCGAGGCAGCTGGAATCTCGCCGTCTTACGCGGAAAAACTTCGTGCCTCGCCTACCCCAGGATCCTCCAGTCAGATGCCCGGTGAAAAGTCCAGCGAGGTCGCAGCCCATGCAAACACAGACGCCTCCAACTCTGGTGCTTACTCTTGGCCTACTGACGAGATGCCTTCGGATCCACGTGTATGTGCAGACTACAACGAAGGCTCATGTGAGCCTGCTGGCCCGTGTCCTCATGGTCTGGAGCATCTTTGCAGCGACTGCTATCGCGAGCATCCAGAGTGCGGAGGGCGTCCGGCTCTCGGCGTCGAAATACTGAGAGAGGATGCAGAGACACGCAACTCTGCACGCGGAGTGATGCCGTCGAAGTCGAACAAGCGTAAGCAGTCGGAATCAAGAGCCTATCCGGGTTCCAGGAACGATGAAGCCCGCCGCCGCGGCAACGATCAGAGGCCTGATGCGCGACGAGGTCCACGTGGCGATTTGGACGACGACCGCGCACAGCAACCGGCCTCCACGCGAACGAGCAACGCTCGATCACCAGTTCGTCGCGAACGCGACGACCGCGACACGCAGCGAACGGCGCACCCTCAAACAGTCAATGGCCGACGATCCTGTGCAAACGAGTCTCGAGGCCGGTCTGAGCGTCGTTCTAGGTCCAGAGATCGTAGATTCGAAGACGATAATGAAGGGCCATCCTATCGGCAATGGAATGGCTTCCACCGCCAGGAGTCGTACCACGCGCAGCGGAGCGACTTTTACCGTGAGCAGTCGACCAACTATCACCTTCGAGAGTTCTCCTATGCGCAGACGAGCTACTCGGATAGGGATCAGCCGGCCTACTCCAGCTATCAACGCTCAGGATACGTTGAATCGTACAGATCCTATGAAGAGCAGTCATACGGCAGAAGCTGATATGATTCACGACGTCGGTAGTCGTGTTTCACAAGGATAACTCCCGTGTTCGATTGATTAGCATGCCGGTTGACTTCTGCACGCTTGACAGCATCGGCTGGTGGGCAAAAGAAGCTGTTGAAGACCATGTGGCCCCGGGAATGCTGTCCGGCAACACCTGTCAACGGAACATGCGAACTCAACATTGAATTCGTCCAAATTTCTCTTTGGCTGAGCCCTTTCACTTTACGACTTTCCTTTCTGCCGGCGTCCGCATGCTACCACACCACCACACAACGAGCCAAGGCGGCCAGCAGCACATTGCCGAACTTGACACGATGCTGGAATTTGCGAGATGCTGCTGTCGACTGGTGTGTACTTTCTTTGTCCGGATTTCCTTGGGTTTTGAGAGGGTGCATTGCATGGTATCGGGTGCACAGAATGCTGCAGCGTTCGAGCGATGGCGGATTAATGAGGGGCGATGACACTTAATATGCTTTGTGTGGCGTTTGCGTTGTTTTGATAAGATACCCCAAAAATTGTGAATTTGCAATGGCGTTGCTTTGACAGACATCCAGAGAGGTGCAGATACACTCGTTGAAATGAAGATGCATCTTCTCACTTTCCAAGTTCCAAACTTTCTGATAAGAGCTTGCAGTTTCTCTTCCAGGATGGTCAATGCTGCGCCAATAGTTGCAATTATGGCGTAGGTGGTTTCGCCTAGATGTTCCTGGAATGGCTGCTGCTGCCGGCAGCAATAGCAGTGTGGTGACCGGTCCTCAGCTTTCCACAGTATCCCGAATCTTCTTCAAGCTTAATTCGCCCTTCCTACCCCATCCTTTCTGCCCGAAAGCAACACTGGGCCGGAAGTCCTCATACATGTGAAACCCTCTCTTACCCAGCTCCTCCTCTTTGCCCTTCCATCCTTCTAGTGCTCTCAGCATCGCTGTTCTGACCTTGATGTAGTTCTCGTCGCCTCCATACTTCTTCTTCAAAGTATCTTCATTCGCTTTCTTCGGCTGATCACTAACTATAGCCAACCCATCTCTCAGCTTAAGATGAAAGCTCATAACATCCACTTCTTCTAGCTCTGCCTGTTCCTTTTTGTGCTTCTGCTGCTCGGCAGCTTGTTCGGTGCTATCAGGCTTATCAATCTTGCCTATTGAGCGGCCTTTCGAAATGGCGGCAAGGGTGCTGATGGCGGAGCCAATACTGAGACACGTTGACCAGGCGAGGGATGGGTGCAGAGCCTGGGTGATGCAAGCTCCCCGTAGTTCTAGCACAGGAGCACGGTTGATTGTGACAGTTTCATCCTCGGCTTCGTCTTCGACTTTGGTGTCCAAATTCCCCGAATCAGGTTCGATTTTCGTTTGTTTTGTGGGTGTGTTCTTCGCCTTCTTCGCTGGTGTGGACTTCGTGGTGGAGGCTTTGCGTTTCGTACCAGTAGCGGCATCTGGTGGGGCATCTTTACCAGTCTTCGCTGTACCATTCGACTGACTTCTCGTGGTCGGCATCTTGATGGGAATTCGCGATTTCTGGCTTGTTTGCCACTAGAAAGCAAACTGGCCGTGTTTTGGCGTTGGGACGCGACTGTGCGCGTGTATCGGACCAGTCTATTGACTCAGTAGGTAAGAATTTCCGAGAAAAGGTAAGTGAACATCCAGAACATCGCCTGCTTCGGGGTTGGTAACAAAGAAGTGTAGAATATTCGTTGGTAAATGAACGCGTTCAAGAGGTGATGTCACGCAACAGCTCACAGCTCTCCGCAGATCTCCGCAAGGAACAGCGCCACGTCCCGCCTGCGCAGCCACCAATACCACCTCACCTCACTCTGTCAACTCGTGCTCCATTTCATGCTTGCTGAAAGCATCTCAATCTTGCAGAAGATCAAAGAATCGGACTTGTACCACGACACGACTGGAGTCTTGACAACAAAGAAAAGTACGAAAACGAATGAAATTTTGCAAAAATGGCATGGTTCGCCGATTCAAAGCCTCTCTCTAAATGTTACAACGTCTTGAGATGTCACTCTATTCAGCAAAAATGTGGTTTCTCATCTTCAGAGTCCAATTGAACCCCCAAATTGCGTCCGCTCTGCATCGTCAAAAAGTGTCTCACCTCTACTCTTCAGGCTCATCCTTGGCAGTAGGCTGTTGCCACAATTTCTTCTCAGCAGTCAGCTTCACCTCGCAAACTTCAGGAACCCAAGCAGAAGCAGCAGAAGGCTCGTCACCTTTCACAGCTTCTCGTCTCGGAACTTTAGACTGTTCGCCAATGTCCAGCCCTATAAGCCTGTTCACCAAATCGTCCTCTTTGCTCTCGAACTCTTTGACCCTCTTCTCCATGGCTTCAGCTTCCTTCTTTTTCAAAGCTGCTTGCTTTTCCAATTCTTCTTGCTCTTGTTTGACCGTCTTGGCTTCCGAGCGAATGGTCTCGAACAAGCGCGTGTTACCTTGGAGAAGGCCCTTTTGCTCCTCGAGAAGCTCGCGCTTCTTGCGTTCTAGCTCCAAGATTCGTTCTTCCATGAGGGAATGGTCTCGCTCTAGAGTTTCGATTGCAGAATGGTATGTGAGGGACTCAGATTTGATATCATTCCGGGGTTCGGTCGCCGCGGTACAAGTGACAGGCTCGTCGTCCCATCTGGCAGTTTTGTCTTCGGACGTCTTTCCTTCCGCATCGCGTTTGACTGCTGTGTTAGCGAGAGTGTCTTTCTCTTCATGGCATTTGGAATTGGCATTGGTAGCAATCGAAGGCTCTTCCGTAGCATCGAATTTGGCGGATTTGGCGTCGCATTTGGCAGTTGTGTCAGCTGCAACCTCTTTCGTCATATCGCAGTCGGCAGTCTGCTCAGCTGAGCTCTCCTCTTCTGCATCGTGGTTTGCACTTCTCTCAGCCGGATCCTCCATGTCGACATCGCATTTGACTTCTGTATCAGCTGAGACCTCGTCTGCCGCGTCAGTCCTGGAAGAGCTGTCAGCTGGAGTCTCGCATGCCACAGCGGGCGTGCAGGGTTTGTCAGTCGGATCGTCGCTCTGCATCTCGGACCTAGAGGATCGATAAATTTCCTCAAGTTGCTGTGGAATGCTGTCGAGGTTACGATTGAAACGAGCTATCAGTTCAGTCTCCCAGTCTTCGAATTCCCTGGGCTGGACACTGGCATCCCTCTTCGCGGTCATGGGCCTCTCAGCCTTGAGACTCTCCTCTTCTTTGAGCTTCTTTTCTTGCTTGAGTCTCTCTTCTTGCCTGAGTCTTGCTTCTTCCCAGAGCCTCTCTTGTTCTTTGAGCTGCTCCTGCTGTCTGTGCTTTTCTTGTTCTCTGAACATCTCTTGCACTTTGAAATGATGCTCATGCCACTTGCTCACAAGTTCGTACACACCGTTGGGGTCCCCATAGACATAGTTCCGTAAAGTGGATTCACGAAAGCGAATGTAACGCATCTGCTCCGCATTGCGATCGATCTCGCGAGCCGGGAAATTGTGCTTATCTGTGCTGCGAATGCTCTGTCTCTGGGACCTAGCGATACGGCCTGTTTTGGCACGGGTTAGCTTGGTGGAATCTTCAACCTTGCTTTCAGCTGGTTGTGTGATTTCTGTCAGCTTCGCTCGGTATCTTACCAAGAATGTGCGGATTCGGCCTTGCTTCACACGGGTCAGTCTGACGCAGCTACCAGGCTTGCATCCGTTCGGTTGTCTCATGGTTTCTGGGGCTCGAGATCTCTACTGGAGATGGATTACGAAGCTTTTGTCTGAGACCAGCTCAGGTATCAGTTCGCAAAAATTCGTCAGTGTCTTCCGAGGTCGCAGGACTGCTCAGCTGGTTGAGACTCGAAGTGTGCTGAGAAAGATGAATACGCTTGTGTGTGCCAGTACATATACTTTTTCTGTGGACAGAGCTGACAGGCACGGACAATAGCTTTGTGACCATTGCTCCTTTGTGCATTTGGATTCTCTTCTTCTTTCGTACAATGCATCCCAGGCTTGTGGGGACAAAGGAAACTGCTCCAAGGAGGTCAATCGAAGCAAACGTCCTCGGCCCACTGGTTGGTTATAGCTTGTCAGCGTTCTACCCTTAGATTCAATTTCATTGTCGCTCTTTCGTTTCCGCAATGCTCGTCGTCGTTACGCTTGTAACATCCGTGCCACCAGACTCTAACTGAGCGTCGTCTGGCACCGTCCCTGGTCGGCTCCAGGCAGACAGAGAAGGCAGCAAATACTTTATAGCTGATCTGAGCCTAGAATCGTGTCGCCAAAAAGAGCTTTCCTCTAAAGGGTGTTCATTTTGGGTGATCTCTGTCGTCTTCGGCGAAGACAGAACGCCAAATCGTGGGAGATGTAGCTCATTTGGCTCTGCGGGTGTAGCCGGCGCTGCGTTCACGACAACCGGCCGTGGTCCACTTGGTTCGCGCGAACGACCACTCCTCGCGAAGATCGAGAGCAATCTGGCGCAGAGTGGCAGTATCGCCGGAAGCGAGGCGCAGATGATGCCTAGCAAGATCTCGAGTTGCGCATATATAGTGCACTTCGCCGCTGGTCAGTAATTTGAAAATCAGACCAAACGCGGCAATGCGGATATTCGTACAAGAATTGACGTCCACGCCGAGTCCAGAATTTGGTTTGCGGTCACAAACTGGGAATCGAACAGAACCACACTTCGCATCACGCTGGCGATACAGGATCTCATATACTAGTTAGACTTGAGCGTGCGGCATGAACAGAAGGTGTACTAACTCACGATGTGCTGAGGCTGAACAGCAAGATGATGCCAACGCGCCGACTACGTGATAGTCGGAGCTGCCACAAAGGCGGGATCAGAAGGGCGATCATGCAAAAGCATGTGCAAGTCTCCCAAATTGTTTGCACTTTCCAAAATCTGAGCTCATCAGCATGTAGATACGGACACCTCACGACTCGAGACTTACAGTACTGCATCGATGCACTTAGCCGTGGCGTGCAGCTCTGGGGTCCACAAGGCTCGTATAGGCCTGCACGACACTAAGACGATAACAAATGTGACACAATTGGCGGCCGTAGCGATTATGCCGAGAGACCAGATTAAAATCTTCCCGGTGCGTGAAACCAACAAGCGAAGCAGTTGAAGCAATATTGATATCTTGGCGGTTGTATTGGCGATAGTCCAAAGGAGGCATGCAGGAAAGTTCATCTATAAGTGTCAATGGTCGGAATCTAGAGGAATGTGGAGGCTCACTCTTGCGATATTGTTCAAGTTGTAAGTGGTCAATGCTACGATATGTCGGCCGTCTCCATAATGTACCTCTACAATCGATGTCAGGCAACTGCCAACTGCGAGACATGGCTTGCCTACGGAAAGCAACGAAGACCACTACCGCCGTCATGAAGCCCTGTACTTGGTGTCAGTAAAGCCCTAGTCAACCGAAAAGGTATAGGCTGAACCTACCATGCATATGACCATAAGCCAATCGTCGAGTCCGGTCCAGTTCGTGATCCATATGCGTGTGTACATGCGCAGAGCGACAACGAGGACGGAGGCACCATAGAAGCTGGACACCACGGCCAGCGCAAGTGGGCCTCTGCTTTCATTCAGTAGCCTCTGTTTCTCATCTTCTGGTACTCCTCGCCATAAGTCCGTCTCTGGTGTATACGCGTGGCGTGACATTGATCGGCCGGCTTCTGAAGGCCTGGTTGGAGCTCCGTGTCATGTCTCTGTAGCTTCAGACTACTGTCTTCGGCCTGTAACCTTAATTTCACGATCAGGCTGTACGGAATGGCTATTATTCTGAGCTTCACGTCAGGTGCATTCAAAACAGGAGAGGTGTGCGAGACTCAGTAGCTATTAGCTGGTCTCCGAGTCAGTCCATAAGCACTGCCCGGCGGTAGCGGAGGGCAGGGACCAGGATGTCGCTGGATTATAAGGTGTTTCGAGTTCGTAGGCCTGCATGATCGAGAAACGCATTGCACACTTCTAGCAGGATAGATCCTCACGCATACAGTGTGTCTTCCTCCCTTAAACAGAGCGGACCGCTATATATAATAGCTTGGTAGGCGTTGTTCCTTTGCACATTTCAATGTTGTTCCGCGCCATGCATCGAACAATGGACTCTGCTCCAAGGGGACCAAAGTCCTGTATAAGAGAGATGTTGCGTGGAAGCACATTGCTTCCAGTAGCAATTCATTGACGACACGTCTGAGAGGTGCGAGAAAGCACAATTGATGAAGTTGTTGGGAGGCGATTAAATTCAAGAGAGCAGTGAGAGGAAAGTTCGGGTTTTGTCCCAGCACTTGTTGACGCCTTCCGTTTCGTTCTCGATCCCCAAAATTCCATCCACTTCCTTCCACTATCGTCCTTTCATCTGCTCACCAATCCATGCGCCCTCCGCCCTACTGAAGCTCCTGGTGCTCATTTTGAACGCATTCGGCAGAACTCTTCATTGAAAAAAGCGCAAAGCCTCGAGGACCGGTGCGAGGCCGTTTCCTGCTTCGGCGCGAAATCACCATACAGGAAACCCTCGCGCTTCATTGCGGTCGCAGGCGTGAGAGCCGTACGAGGCACATCAAACCCGGTGCCGCTGTCTTCGCCACGAGCTGTCGCCCAAGCATACTCCGTCTCTTGTATTGCGAGGTGGACCGTCGACGGCATGCAAGCGCAGCTGCGGCAGAACCTCGATGGCAACCACGTGGCCAAAGTTCACCTCAGCCGTCCAGGGACCCATCAAGATCTGAAACAATGCTATCACTGCTCAGCGTGAAAAGCGCAAGCCTCTGTGATCACAGATCATGCGTCGACATGCGGGCGGACATCGCGAGAGCATTCCATGGCCCAGTGGACGCGTAGGAGTTTTCTAATAACCAGGCATATGCTCGAAACAGCTTCTGGATTGTCGCAGAGCAGACGAAATCCGCTTGTCTGTGCGAGAGGGCATTATGGTGAGAGCTGAACTTTGTGGCCTTCATTGCGGCATGTTGATCATTCAATGCCGCCTGTTCTGCGGCATGCGGGAGACCGACTCGATGCTGACATGCCGGTAGTCGTGCATCCTGCATCTGTGCGCATCAGGAACCAACATCTGATGGACGTCACAGACAAGGGCCTCCTGGTGCAACCGAACCCTTTTGATTGAACAGATCCGTGACACCTGCACTCACCATGTTTAAGGCTGGCGCTTCCCCGAGGACACACCTCGGGTTGTACTTGAAGACAGTTTCAGATCATGCTCAGTGACGCAGTCATAACATCTTTTGTGCAGAGCATGACAGCATGCATCATTGTTGGGCGACGTTTCCGCTCAAAAGTTCGTCGCTTGAGGGAATACTACTTGGATTGCAGAGATCCAAATGGCTCCTGTCAATCCCTTGAGCAAAGTTCTGGCCGGAGCTCAACGACATTATCCACCCGGCTTCCGGTCTGGGTCAAATCCCTTCCCCGGATTGACCCATGGGAGTCCGTAGCCGACGTACATGCTTGTGCCGATCCATTCGAGACGAACACCCTCACAATCCGTAGAACCGCAATCATCGAATTGTGCTCTGCAAAGTAGTTCAGTAACACGTGCTGGTCAAGAAATGGCATGCAAGCGCCCACCAACAACGAGCGGCATCTTTGTTCGCGCGCCTAATTTCGATCTTTGTCGCCTGTGCTGCCCTTTTCGAACAGGCCCTCAGGGTTATGGGCCGTAGGTTCAGTGGCCTTGGCCATTCAGTTCGCTGAGTGACAGGGATAGACATGGTAAGGCACATGTCACAGACAGCATCACACCAAGGTATCCCCGCGCGCTCCCAAAGTCAAAGAGTTGAGCATAATAACATGGGACTGCCTCCGTGCTCGCTACCAGGCAGCGCCTCCTCTCCTTCGCCAGACGCTGACTACAGCATACACTCCTTTCGATCAACCAACTGCAGGCTTCCCACTCAGTCACTTCGTGTTGCGGCATGTTGCGATCATTGGTGCTCGCCACAGCATTGCTGTGTCACTCCTTCACAGTACTTGCCTCGGATCACGGACACAAACACCACAAGATTTACCCGCGACATCCTCTTGAAGAGGATCACTGGACAGAGGAGGAAAAGTTGAGGAAGAGGGAAATCTATGCGCGCAACAAAGAAGCTGCAGACAAGAAGGAATCTACGAACTGGATTGAGCCGGGCTATGAATATCTGGAATACAACAATGAGTGCTTGAAGCACCACAACTACCACCGGAACAATCACATGGTAAGAGAAGCCCTTGATGTCAAAAGCAGTCGAACCAAAATGTCTCATTCTTCAACAGTGCTACGACCTAGTCTGGGACGACGCGCTAGCCTACACAGCACAACTCGTTGCCGAAACCTGCGTGTACGGCCACAATCTGTACGTCTCTCCAACTCCCATTCCTCAGAATTTCTAACTAACCTCGTACCAGCGCATACGACTATGGCCAAGCAGGCCAAAACATCGCAGCCGGAATCCCAGCCTACAATGTTTCAGGCGTCATCACAGAACTCTGGTACAATGGCGAATATCCTTACTTCAGTTACTACTACGGCCAGCCGCAGCCTGACTACACTTACTTTGAGCAATGGGCCCACATGACTCAGATTGTGTGGTGCAGCACGACGAATGTTGGGTGTGCGACACAGTTTTGTCCGTATCTGGCGAATGCGGGGAGTGTGGAGGGGTATTATACTGTTTGCAATTACAAGACGCCGGGTGCGTGCAATCTCTTTGTAGGGTATTGAGTGATGTGCTGATGTGGTTCTTCTAGGCAATGTCGAAGGACAGTATGCGTCGAATGTCTTCCCGCCGCAAGGAGCGCCAGATATTCATTGGGATCAGTAGTGGTCTGACCATTCCCGATTGGGGTTTGGTCGCTTTGTTGTAAGTACTGCGACTGACAGTGATGGAAATTTGGGCTGGCGTCACGAGAGATGGAAAGGCATATACCCGGGAAGTCTTGTACAATAGGCAGCGTGAGTATGCTACGGCATGGAATTACTGACCATTGACATGATGTCCGTGTGGACTGTTCAAAGCACTGTCAAAAGCGGCAAGCAGACAGGGGAAATCCTTCCCAGCGTCCAGCGTGTCCAGGCGAACTTGACGTGGTACATGCCAAAGACTTTAGTTACCACGAGTCACAGCGAGCAGAGCAGAACAATTGGAGGCGATCTACGCGCAGCCACAGTGTTTGTCAACAGACCTGCGTCGTTCTCCTGCCTTCCACGTACTCCACTGGTGCCATAAACAGCTGATATCACACTACAAGACTTTCTTCACATCGGTGCGTCAGACTATCCATCACTGACTGTTCAATATTTACTCAAAAGAATCCACCCTCGCCTTTCCAACCATCGCAGCACAGTGAACTTCAAGCCTATCCATATGAAGATCAAACAAGAAGACGATGACTCTCCACCTCGAGAAGAGCCAGCGAGCGACGCCATCTCCACTCCAGCAAGCGAGACAAACGTCAAGCAAGAAGAAGACCGACATTCTCCAGAGCCAGAATATCCCCCATCACAACCACCGATCAATCTGAAGAAAGCATCTCGAGAGAGACTGCGCAAATTGGTCAGTCTCAGCTGTTTTACCACGCCGATGGACACTGCTCATGTACTCGTAGGCCTGTGAAGGATCTCTCGAAGCTTCGGCGCTCTTGAGTGCAAGACGCGCCAAAGATCGGGCGGGCTACGAGCAGAGGAAAGTGCATTTGGCGAATGGAAGGGCGAGGACGCTGGCTTCCCATAAGAGGCAGAGGGAGAATGCAAAGAGAGGAGGATGGAGAGGAAGAAGAGAGAGGCAGAGGGGAGAGAGAAGAGTCGTGGAGTGAGTGAGGGTAGGCCTTGACAATGGCAATCATCAAGATGTTCCTGCCTAGCTCAATGGTCGCCGCTGCCTACCTCTCACAATGGCACCACCCTCATTGTCGCTTCCGCCCTGCCGCGCCGCTGCCTCACTTGTCAATGGAAAGTGGATCCAGCACACCGCCACCGCCGTTTCTGGCTGCAGCTGCACATGTGCTTGCACCGGCTGCCTGATCACGCCAACCGTTCTTGCCGAACTTCACATGCCCTCTCACACGCCATCTCACGCTCGAGTCCGCGCTTCAATCGTTTTCTCTTCAATCTTGTGCCACTTCCAACTTCCCCTTCGTCATTCACGCTCACACGCACATGACGACGCTCACTCCTGCGCCAATTCACCACCAAGTCCCAATGCATACCAGAGCCATGACGGCCACGAGCCGGCCAACACTCACGCCGCCCGAGATCGACGGCGCCTCCTGGGGCACCCTTCCTTCGCAGCCCTTCCGCCACTTCACCGACACTCGTTCCGCTCAGCTTCAATCTCTCCCTCACAGCGACAGCGGCCTGTTCACCGACTACAAGACCCCTTTCGGCGAAGATCACGTCAACGCTCCGCCAACGAAGTTGAACTGCATCACACCAAACTCAAGCCCACCAGTTGCGCCAGTCGCATCGGTCTCAGTTCGTCAGAGTACTCGCACTGTTTCGCGCAAAGAGACCTCCGTCGCCCCAGGAGCCACGGCAGATGATACCATCGATGTCGACTCGCTCACTCCACAGCCTCAGCACCGCCGCACTTCCACCAAGAGCAAGAAAGCGGCTAGGGGCCGCTCTCTTGGCGAGCGCAGCACGAAGCCCATCAAACAGCTCCGCATGCTCGCTGAGAACGACAACTTGGACGCTGCTCTCAAGCTCGGCTGGTCCGTCGAGCGTCTGACTGAGATCTTCAATCGCAACAAGGCTGCTCGTGGCATTCACACCAACTCCCCCATGCAGCCAATCGATGACCCAGAACTTCTCGCTCGAATCGAGGAGAGAAAGCACAACGCTCGAGTCGCTACCCAGCGTCGCACCAACCGCCTCAAGGAGAGAGCTCACAATGGCGACTTCGAGGCAGCGAAGAAGCTGGGTCTAGGCAAGAAGACCATGGACAATCTGTTCCCTCAACCTGCCGGAGATAGAGATGGACACCAAGTGAAGCGCGAGCAGGAGTCTCTGTCGCCGACTGAGCCGAGAGACTTCGATGAGGACATGCGGCGCAGCACGGAGCATGGACACTTCGATCGGTATTCACGAGCTGATAGTATGGCAGTGAGTGAGATGGGCAATCGGGCTCTCAAGCTCGAATCAGGCGAGACACCGTACCTTCCTCCTCGCAGCACAGCGCGCCCTGGTGGTGGTCAGCGCACCACTCTTCGCGATTCTTCGGGTAGGCAGACCGACATTCCAGCCTTCCAGCCTGGTCCTCCATACCATGCCGCTACTCCTGTCGTTCCTTCCAACTGGCCCAACCAATACCCAGCCACCATGGCACCACCGAACGGCCTGCCACCACCACCACTGCCATCGAACGGCTTGCCACCTACCACGTATCCAACTCACACGCACCAACCAGTCATCCAGGATATGGCTCTTCAGTTGGCTCTTGAGCGTCGCGAGCGTCTGTCGGTCCTCGAGTGGGCGCACGCACGTGTCGCAGAGACTGATAACAAGATCGTTCAGTACCAGGCTTACCAGGCGCGCCAGAGCTCCATCTTCCACAACCACCTCAACGCGGCCGATCGTCGTCAAGTCACCCAGAACGGACAGATTCCAGAGTCTGTTGCTGCCGACAAGGACTGGACTTTCGTCAACCAGACTGGTCAGGAAGCTTCCGAGGACGACGTGCATATGGTAGAGTGAGCTACTCTGCATTCTGCGACTCCCATCCCATCATACTGCTTGCGCCACTGGCGAGCTCCAAAATCACGAGTCTTACGATCACAAACCATCTTGCGAGTTTTCCCCTCTGCCACGACCTCCGCACTTGAGCGATCTGGACTCTTCTCTTGCCCCAGAACGAAAACGACTTTTAACGATCAAAACGGAACGACGCAACAGCAACGAGTAATGAGCAACCGCTCTCTTTTTGCATCCTTCTTCAACCATTCTTGGCGCGACGTCAACACAAATTGCCACGCCACCGCGGATGGCAGATATCGGAGACGCTGGACGCTACGATGATCATGAAGTTTTGCGAAGGACACATATTTGGAGCATAACTTATGGCGTATTGATCTCTTCGACTGGCTTTACGACTTGCAGATGGTATCTCTGAGTGCGAAAGTGAAGTCCTTGTGTCTTCCCACGATGGATTTGGTAGATGCGTACCCTCTAGGACTGACTTTAGTATGGATGGATGAGATATCTCTATTGCCTCTGCCATTCCACGTCGTAATTTGTTCCCGATGTTGGTTTTCTCATTGGCGCAACGTGATGTCCATGGTAGCTGATAGCTAATGCTCTTGGCCTTTGCAGAAGCTGCTACTTCGCTCAGGGAAAGCCGTATTGTTGCGCCCGTCCACAATGGTAAGGACGTGAGTCGAAGATGTTGCGCAGTTGCGAATACAACATTGGACCTCTTCAACAGATGCTTTCCCGACTGATAGCGGTGCCGTTGTGGCCATTTATTGCAATATTTTCTGGTCCAGGGCCAAAGGGTCTAACTACAATCCCACCAAACCAGTCCAGCGCTGGACGAAGTGTGTCACGGAGTCTTCGGGATCGGGTTCCTCTGCTTCTGTTATTGCTGCCTCTTCATCAAAACTGGGCCTTTCAGATTCAGAGTTGACTTCTGCCAATGCGGAAGTCCGCCCGTTACTGTGAGACTGCCACTCGGAATATGCCGCATGCGAAGAGGATTTGTCGCGGGCCGGCAAGGGGTGAGAAGGATCATGTTGCTGGTGTTGGTATGGATCGAATGCATCGCCGTAATTGCTATCAGGCGGAGGAGGAGGAGGCGGCGGCGGTGGCGAATCGAAACGTGGGCTTCTCGAGGCTTGTGGTGGAGGAGGCGGAGGAGGTTGTAAATGATCCTCATCGATATGGGGAAAAGAAGGGTCGCCGTCCTCAGGGATTGGGGTTCCCATAAGCATTCTAGCCTTCTTGTCCGATCTCTTGGGGTGACGCGATAACACATCCTTGAATAAATCATCATCATCCGAGGACGTGTGATAAGAGTCGCGCTCCTCAGGGCTGACGGTTTCCAGAACCACCCTGGCCTTCTTATCCCGTCTCTTGGAGTGATACATTACTTCTCGGTGATGCAAGCTCATGCTAGCTGAACTGGGCCTCGGGGTATGCAAAGACCACTTTTCCACTGGGGCTTCTTTGTGGAATGAATTTTGGTGCGTACGGTTGTGAACAATTTGACTGGAAGCGCGGTCTCCTTTGAAGCCCGATCGTGCAGGTACCCGGTGCATGGAATATGACTTGATAGCTTCGACTTGCGATAACTTGTGTCACAGACGACTAGTCGCCTCACGGGTATCTTGAAGATAACTTTCAATGCAGACAATATCGACTGTGCGTCCGTGCTGCCAATCCTTGGTCGCAGCATCGATGGAGGCGGTCAGGAAGCCGACTGTCTGAGTACAAAACTGCAGCGCAGTGGCAACTAGGTCTTTGCAAGCAGCGAACGGTTCCTGCGGTACATGGGATAGCCTCGTTGGCCCGGTTCCGGCGCTGGGTTGAATGCATGCTGTGGTTGCGGTTTTTAAGCCTCGATTGGTGGTCGCAAAATCGGACTGGTTAGTACCGTTGATGACCTGCACCTCCAAGTCCTCAAACTTCTTTTTCAACTCCGCGTGTCGCAAGTCGGCATCGTTCTTCGCCTCCACCAAGCTTTCGATTTGCAGTTTATCCAGTTTAAGCTCAACATCCACTCGCACGTCCGCAGATGCAGCGACCTGCGTCACTTTGGCGCCGTACGCGAGGACACTCAGCATGAGCAGCAGCGTCGTCTTCAACTTCTCCAGATTAGCACGAAGTAGCTCCAGCTTGCTGCTTCGAAGAGGCCACTTCATCTTCTCCGTCTTCGAAATTGTGATCGTCCCATCGACACCAATTTTCATCGACTTTGTAAGCGCGACATCGACTTCCTGAAACGCCTCTTTACAGCCCTCTAGTACATCCACGAGATCATGGATCGCTTCTGGCTACATCGATGCATGTCAGCACCTCAATTGAAGCGTCTGGTCATGTCAATCGCGACAATACGCAGAGAAGCACATACCGTACAGACTTTGCCGTTCCTGTCGCCCGTCAATTGCTCATGGGTTCTTTGCAAGACTTTCGCCGTGAGCTTCACATCTCTTGCGACCTTCTTGACATCTTTCTCTACGCTCTTCACAGACTTCGCATAATTGTATAGTGTCGTCGCCAGAGAAAACCCGGCCTCGGCAACTTGAATTACGCTGGCAGCGGTACCGAGTATTTCGGCCATGTTGGCAAAGAGTGAACAGCCAATGTGAAGATCTGCGAGTGTTTAGACTTTGAGCATATTAGCTGCAAATGCAGAGTTACTGATTGAAGAAGTCTGAAAAGTTGAAAGCAGACAATGTGCATTCGAGCTGATGCTGTAGTGGGTAGTACGTGGCGCAGCTGCTGCATCTACAGCGCTGGCGAGCTATCGGACAGGGCTGTGTGCATTTCAGCTCATCTTTAGTCGCCTGTTGCTCCACTTTGCTGTTCGTCGCTTAATTCCCTCGAATCGAGGTAGCTTTCACAGGACATGCAAAACAGACTCCAGTAATGATGTGAGACTGCAATGTTCAGCGTCGGTGTGGAGTGCCATGAAGCATCTTCTCGATCCGATGTAATCGGCGGACATCAGCAGTGTTCTTGCGCGTATGAATTTGCACACATTCGCAAGGCTATATCACAACATAGAAGTACTGGTCGGAGAGATACAGTGGCAAGTTTGTGAGACGGAATGGAAAGGCAAACCGAGACGCCTTGACATCGCCAAGCTCAAGCATGTAATTATTGGTCGCCCAGCGCCGGCCGCTAACGGAATGTCACGCTCATTTATCTGCCCGTCACTCACACGTGCCAGCCACGACGCCACGAAACAAGCCCATGCACACATGCATCACATCCCGTCACATCATAAAACGAAAGCTCGTATAGACAAGGATAAAAGCGATGAGCGTTCCTCTCAAAATTCTCAAAATGCATCAAGGAACCAACGCACAAAAATCTTCAATGCCTATACTCATGAAAATAATACTTTTTCTACATTGACAGCGTCCGTCTCATTCATTCCCACGCTGCTGGTATGTCTTATCTTATCTTCTTCCCTACAAACATTTGTCCTTCGAGAGACATTAGAAAGGAACATGCCATCACGTCCATCCATCCATACCATCTGGAACGCCTCGCTTAAACAGAAACTGAAAGGGAAAGCCCAGCCCATGATCGGGCAATATGCGACAAAAGAGAAGCTAAAAGGCGATGCCAATTTCTTTCCTCCTCTTATTCTTCACCTCGCAAACGGATTAAACATTCATCATCTATACCTCGCAGCCAAGCCCGCGAAAGCATCCGGACTATGCCTCCCATTGCCAGCAAACCCTTGAAAGTCCCTGCTCTCATTACTCACGTGTCGTGGTGCCATCTGCTGCTGCTGCTGCTGCTGTTGCTGCGCGGGCTGGGCGCCGAAAGGATTCCCGCTATTCATCATGAGGTTCGGCGGCATAGTGGCGCTGCGTTGTGGGACCTGCTGTTGTTGTTGCGGCTCGTACGTCTGCTGAGGAGCCGAGCCATCTTCAGGTAGAGTCTGTAATTGTCTTGGAGCGGGCGCGAGTTGGGGATAGTTGTATAATGCCAGAATGGAGGACTTGTCTTGGCGAACGGATTGCTGATATTGAGCATTGAGAAGTGGTTGGGAGTTGTATTGCCAGGGCTGCTCTTGTTGTGGTTGTTGAGCGAATTGGGTTTGAGGCTGCTGTTGAGGCTGGGGTGCGGAGTGTTGAGCGAGTTTCTGTGCCCAGGGATTCGAAGCAGGAGGTTGTGTGAAAGATTGCTGCTGCGGCATTTGCTGTTGCGGCTGAGGCTGAGAGAAAAAGTCTGCCTGTTGGCCGTACATGGGCTGCGGTGATGCCATTGGAGCTTGTTGCGTAAAGCCCTGCTGTTGCCATGGGTTGCTGGCTTGCTGCGGAGCCTGTTGTGCCCATATGTCATTGGCGTTTGCGTTCGCAGTCTGTGGCTGGGCGCTTTGCTGCATGAACGGATTGTTTGCAAACTGTGATGTTTGTTGCTGCGCATATGATTGCTGTACAGGTGGCGGATATGAAGCAGATGGCTGATCCCAGGGAGACGCCGTCTGTTGCGGTTGTGTTGGCTGTAAGAAAGGATTGTTGGCCTGCATTACAGCTGGATTCTGCTGATATGCCTGCTGGGTCCCAGTGTGCCAAGGCGAGCTCGCTTGCGTCGCTGGCTGGGAAAGAGACATGTTCTGGAAGCTGTTCTCAAGCGATGTCTGAGGCTGCACAGCCGATTGCGGTTGCAAGAAGGGATTCCATGATGCCGATGCCGCCGTGGGTTGGGGAGGAACAGAAGATGCGCGTGCTGGAACCGCAGGAGGCGCGGCAGACTCTCGTACCTCCCACGGATTACTTGACTTCTTCTCAATGCTGATACCGTTTGCCCCAGAACTGCCCATCGAGACTGGTGTCAACGCTCGTGGCCCCGGTGTCACCGACCTCGACAACGGTTTCGTGCCCTCGCCTAATCTTATCAATGTTTCAACAGCCTTCTCCACATTCCCGCCCGTGCTTTTCAATATTTCGGTGTTCTTTGAATTGTCCGGAAAGCCCATATCTCGAATGTGCGACAGCTTCGCCTGAAAATTATTGTCCACTGTAGTAATCTTCATACCAAATAGCTGGCTTGGTTTGTTGCCCCTCTTCGGACTGGGCAGGTCGTTGCGATCCCCGCTATACGCAGGCGAGAGAGGTGGTGTGATTCGATCCGCGCGCTGCTTGGGCACCGCCGCACTGGACGACCGTAGAGAGAAGCCAAATCGTTTCGTAGGCTTAGGAGGCAGTTCGGGAGGCTCCTCGCTCCAAGATCCCAAATCTGTAGCCGTGCTGCCCGTGTTCTGTCTTGCAGCAGATTGTGCTCGTCCAGTACTCAAAGCCTTCGTGACATACTTCTGCCGGATGTGCCTCTCTAGCGCCGAGTCGACCTCGTCCACATCAATAGGAATCTCCGGTCTCACATTCTGCGGATTGTATGTCTTGTCGCTGGCCACGTTGCCAACTTTCTTCATATTCTCCACCTGCTCCACGCTCCAGCTGTCCATCGACAGTGATTTGACCTTGGAAACATGTGTGCCCAGCTTGCGGTGCAGAGCAGCACATCGCATGCAGAGGAAGATGCCCAAGTTCCAGCTAGCCCAGCCCGGATTCTTCGCAGCGCAGTCTGCGCACTTGTCGTTGCCCGGCACTGTCCGCAGGAGGTCCTGCAGCATGCGCTCGTTGCGAGCCTGCTGCCGTTTCGTGATTGCGCTCGCCATGTTGCCGACAGCTCAGGCGTGACCTCGTGCTCCTCCAACGCGGACGCGGGTGCGACTGAGGGTGCGCGTGGATCGCAGGGCCCCCTATGTCGTAGGGGCTGAGCGGCGGGTTGTCGGAGGAGGAGGAGGGGGGAGAGGATTCGAGGAGGAGGATTAGGCGTTCGTAGGTAGATGCTGCGAATAAGAGATGCTCGACCAAGACAGCAGCACAAACCGCCAACAGATGATGCGGAAACAAGCGTAGGAGCGGCGTGCATAAGATTTAGATTAGCATGCACCCGTCCTCATCGGCGCCCCGGGGCCTGACCACGGCGCCGACCACCCCCGTCCTCCCCAGTCAATGACAGCTGAGCGCCGCTGTTCACGCTTCTCTCCTGCTTTGCACCCACTTCCCGACCAATTTCACGCTGCCTCCAGCAATCGCAGTGGGGCTGTCCACCGCGATGCGCATTATCGAGGTTGCGTCCCGCGACCGCCACGGCCACGCCTTGTGTGTCTCGGCCCAGATCGCCCGATGAATTCGGCCCGTGCTTCAGGCAATGTCCAGGTATTGCCTCGCAGTTGCTGGTGTTGACACATACAGACGTCCTCGAAGTTTTCCAGATTCCCGCCAGATGTATTCAGAACAACGACGGCGCCTACGCGTGCTTTCGTCGCGAGCGGACATGCGAGCCATTCCCAGAACGAAGTCGTCCGACAGTGGCCTCAGAGCGAAAGTGAGTAGAAGTCATTCCGACGGGGGCTTGCACAAGACTGCACGAAGAAACCAGCCCCGGACGCCATCGCGGAGTCTCAAAGCATGATACGGGCTCGCCTGAATGACGCGTCGAATTGTGCAAATTTCGCGCTTCCTCCAGACTGCGACCACGGAATTGCCTAACCCACCATTCCAAGGCCTATAAAATCAGACTTGTCGTTCGCAAAAAGCATGATTTCTCAAGCGGGACGTTGGAGTCTTCACGTACTGGTAGGTATCCGGTGGTCTATCGCATCAATCGGCTTCACGATGCGGAGTGTATGGGCCGAAGAACTTTCCACTGTCGGCATAACGCGGCTGCTTTGCCCACGGTATGTACGCAAAGTAACAATAATGGACTCAACCAGAGTATTATTCCACTTGGCACCAGCGCACCAGCAACCTTTTACAAAGCACAATCATATCTTGCACTGCCGTCCGTTGCATCCCTCCTTCACAGCACCTCTTCAAACCACCTAACACAGCATCCACATCGCAGGCATCACAAGCCACAAGATGCAAATCTCGAAGTTCCTCGGGCTGGCGCTCGCGGTATGGTCAGCAACTGTCTCTGCCAAGCTGCATTTCAACTTCGCCCAAGGCGGTCACAATTCTTCTGCAGAGGGTCTCAATCACTGCCTTGACATGTACCAGGAAGCTGTTCAGCTAGCTTACAAGCGTCAAGCAATGTTTAAGAAAGGCGACTGGAAACCTCTGCAAGGCGTCGACAACTACGACCACAGCATCAATAATTCAAGATTTAACTGTACTGGAGCCGAAGCTTCTGTCTTCGAAGACGGCAAGAAGCACACTGGAAAATCTCGCACGCCATACTTGCAGGCATGCATGCCCATGTTCAGATCCGCTGCGAGGGAGGGCGCTCGATGGGCACATTGCACCTTGAGGGACCATGATCTCAGACATGGCACGGTCAGAGGCTTCATCTATATGGGCTGGAGTCCCGCGGGTTTCGAGATTTGCAATGATGATGCGAAGAGGGGTATGCAGAGCACTGGCCCTTGCAGAATCACGCGCGATCAGTCGAAGCTTTTTGAAGGGTACGAAGGCAACAGAAAGTGATTCACTCTTCTTTCGGTGCGCCAGCAAATTTTTGGAGCCTGCATTTGTAGCATTGCTACTGGCGGCGAGCGGTGGTGGTCACGGGATAACAGGTGAGGCCGTAGCTCGCAAAGCAGGTCATGCGGAAGCAAACGATCGCGTCCGAGGGACTTGCGGTTACCAATACCGCTGAAAGACACGGCCCTCCTGCGAGGTCAAATTGGATCAATCGACGGGCGATGGCGTGCGCGAGGAGAGGGACTTCGAAGGTAAAGCGCCCCATCAATTGGGCCTTGAAAGGGCAATGACGACTTAATGAGTAGAATGAGGCGGAGAAGACTATCCACGGCAGTCCATACCTGTATCTCTCAGATCTAGCTCAGCTACTCCATACCTTCCTATTGCATCTTTTTGGCCAGTTGGTAGAGGTCCACCTACCAGAGAGCTCCTAACCCAGCCTATATTAGCTGCAGGTACGCAAGCATGCTTGCATTGCATGCCGAGAGATTCGTGACGCAATTCTCAGTCTTTGCAAAACAATCTCTGTTTCAACGTCACGTCTTTCGGTCCCACCTCGCTACAACTCGTCCTCTCCGTGTTGTGTACCATTTTCACGGAATTGCCCCATCTGGCGATCCGGGGAGAGGCGGAGGAGGGTCATCGGGCCTCCACTATTGATACACGATGCCTACAGATTCGTTGTCGATGATAAGATGTGTGGGAAAGGCGAGAATTTGTGCCTGCGCGCGAGGCTTTTGTCAAAGTCGTGGCGTGGACAATTCGTTCTCTGATAGGGCAGAAAGTTTGCCGAGGCTCTCATTCGGCAGGAGCAGACGACTGCGCGAGGCGATCACAAAATCATTCCAGAACACAACATTATTGCTCATTATTGGAATACTCATCCACTCTTCATCGCTGACTGCCGCCTCACTGCCTCACCGGGAGCTTCCGCTTGGTCAGACGATCACAGACAACAAGGGCCTACCAACGCGACGCAAAGATGGCGTTCGAGCGGGCGACAGCAGTGAAACAGCTCGACTCCCATACCTACAGCGCCGAATTCATAGACGATTGGTGTATAGGATCTGGTATGTCGCAAGTCTGCAGATCCGCAAACCATCCGCCCAATCTTCTTCCATTGCAATCCGCCCACTCTCCACGCTCCCTGTCTGAAGTCGGAAACCGCCTGGGAGCCTCATCGGGCCTACTTCGCCCGTACCCAGTCATATGCTGATAGTCGGGGACAGTTCCACATGGCGGCTACGTAACTTCGACTCTCCAAGCAAGTCTACACCTCATACGGACACACGTGCAGAAGTCACTCAACAATACTTAAAGACTAACAATTTCCGTTGTTCTTGTTTTCGCAGAAAGCAGTCAAGAAGCATTTTGATACCACACTTTCCAAGCAAGACCAACCACATACCCTTGCTCTTCACTTAGACTTCCTCCGAAGAACACAAGTCGGCCCGGCGATATTCACCATCAAAGATGTCAAGCTCGGCCGCCAAACCTCTATCGTCCACGTCTCACTCACTCAAGATGGGCGTGAAGAAGTTGTTGGGTAAGTCCACCCGCACTTCCCAACACTCTTCCTCCCCATACTCCACGGCCGTCACCTCCACCTACACCACCCCGGCCGAATCGCGCCGCAACTCCACCGTCGACTTCGACATGCTCTCGCACCTCCTCGCCCACGCCGAAAAAGAACGAGACAGCAAAGCCAAAACGTCCCTCTCTGACATCGCCCGTGAACACTTCACAGCTACTGCACCAACACGAACCTCTCGAAAGAAATGGGCCTTACCTTCCACACGAACTGGCAAGCCCATCCCAAGCGCCTACCGCTAACCTCCCTCACCACCCTCGAACGCAACCAAGACCCCGCCTGGTCCGAACTCACCACCTGGCCCAACCACAACTTCCGCAAAGCCACCAACCAAATCCGCTCCTTCTTCCCCCGCTCCGGCCAACCCGCCCAAAACATCTACGACCAATGGGTCTGTCTCCGCGACCCCGCCGAAACCTGGACAAACGAAAAACTCGGCTACCTCGTCGACATGTTCCCTCAACTCTGCGAAACTTATATCCTCGATGGTTTCGATCAATATGACCCTAAACTCATCGAATCGGAAGCTGGACTTCAACTTCGTGATTCGAAGAAGAAATTCACGCCGTATTGGTATCCTACTGTTCTGTTGAATTTGGATGTGAAGAAAGCTTTACCGGAAGGTGGGCGGAAATTTTTGTTTTCCAGGTTGCAGGCGAAGCAGATTAAGAATGGGAGGTATGATTTGGAGGTTGTGGTTTGGGATGAGGAGGATGAGATTGTGGCGTTGAGTCATCATGTTTGTTTCGTGGTTAGTGCGGAGAGGAATTTGGCGAAGAGGACTACAGGTGGCAGTAAGATTTAAGGATTTACTTGGTGATAGTGGGAGGCAGGGTTTTCCTTTTGTTGTTTATTGCTGTACAGACAGATATGATATCCGGGCGAACGGAACACCAGAACGTTGAAATATAAATAAATGCTTAGAGAGAGAAAGAATGTTGTAGACAAGACAATGTTATTAGGTCAAAGAACTCACTGCATGCTTGGGGTATCATCGTATGTGGGCTGTCACTGAAGACTATGCTATGCAACACGATGCGCGCTCAAATACTCATCAATACATCCAATTCATTGCAACAGGATCGCATCATCCCACTACCCTCTCACATACCAACTATTCTTCTTCGCAAACTTTCTCGACTGCTCGCTCTGCGGCTGACTCGTTTGCAGCGGATTCTGCTGATAGTCCCGATGCGCTCCCGCAGCCGCCCAAGCCGCAACATCCGAATGCCCTGTCGGACCACGCTCATAGCCCGACTCACCAGGATGCACAATGTTCAGCTCGTGCTGTGGGAGACCACCCGGATTCTTCTCGCTCATTTCTCCTGAGCGACGAGAGCGTCTGAGATTGGGAAGGTGCTCGCCTGTGAAGGCGAGGATTGTCCAGAGGCATGCAGAGATGAGCACCAGAATCGCTGTGGCCCATACGAGAGCAATGAGTTTGTTTCCTGCATTGGCTTTGAGTCCGACATCGTCGCCGAGGACATTGATGACTGCAGCGGCAGCGGTTGCGATTCCGTGTGTAGCAGCAGCGCCAAGGGCGAAGAAGCCTAGTGCTGGAACGCAGAGGACGGCGTTCAAGATTGCCTTTTTGCGCGAGTAGGAAATTACAGCCCAGATTGATGCGAGGAGACAGAGGCCAGTGAAGAAGATGCCGATCTCGAAGAGGACGCGAACGAAACTGAGCGGGTTGAGAGCGGAGTGGTCTTTGCACTCTTCGATAATCTTTTCAGTTCCTTTGGGTGGCAAGGGTGAGCCGCCGACAGTAATGTTGACGCCTGATGGGGTCTTGTACTCGCCAGAGCAGGTCGTGACGAGATGGATGCTGTAGAAGCCGTCGAGATCCAGAGTTGCGAGGAAGTCGGAGTATGTTTCGTTGACTTGTTCGACGACTGCGGTTTGTACAGAGGCGACAGCGGAGGAGATTTTGGAGACGACGATACCTTCGACTGAGCTGGCTTTTGATTCGACTGCAGATGCAATGGCGGTGGCTTTGCTCTGGATGCCGTCTTTGGCAGAGGTGATGGCATCGCCGACAGCTTCTCCTGCATCGCTCTTGATCGAAGCGATGCCGTCAGAGATGCCGTCTACGAAATCATCGAGTCCGTCGGGGTTTCTTGGTGCGAGTGTGATGTGTGGCCCAGGTGGTGCAGTGACGTGGGCCGCAACGTTGACATCGATCATCATGGGAACTTCTACCAGATCGCGCTTGGTCAGAACTCGGGTCACGTTGAGGCCCATGATCTTGTTGTCAATTTTCTGCACCGCATTCTGGCCAAAGCGAGTTGTGTTGAGGTTGAAGACATAGTAATCCTCCATGAATCCAGGATTGTTGCCAGCAAAGATGCACAGGAAGGACAACACAAAAGCTGTCGCGATCACCAGGACCGGGAGTATTGCGAAGGGCTGAAAGTTACGGGCCATGATACCTGCTGTGCCGGACTGTTCGTGATATGTTCTGCTGCGGGTTGGTTCTGCTGTTTCGTGGTTTGTCGTGCAAATGGTGATTCAAAGTCTTGCCAGCAAGTTATCGGTATAGCGCACAGCGCCTGATTTGAAGAAGAAGAAGAAGGAAAGATAAGGAAAGCGGTCGGGCGAAGAAACAGGAAATAGTGAAGTGTCGGTGCGGAGATGGTGAATGCAGGGTAGAGGAAACGGCCGTGAAGACTACCTCGCCGCCATGCGACGGCCACGAACAGCAGGCGCTGCCAGGCCAGCGTGACCCCACTTCATTGTCTCGTCGACTTCGACAATAATAGCCCAGAATAGCAGGCCAACAAAGAGCGACATGTCGTAGCGCGGTTGCGAGTCTTTGTGAGAGGGGATTGTTGATAGGCTGGCGTTGCGCGAGTGACGCAGCGCCTACCTGAAACTTTGCCGAGCTTTTTTACGCGAGCCCACGTGATGCAGGGCTGGGCCTACTTCGGCTAAAATCACTGGCGGTCGGTAGCAGCACTGTGACGTGGTCGTTCTCTTCATCGCATGGATTCATGACTGGAAATCTTGCTTCGCGAAGCCAGGAACATTGTCCATGTCTCCATCGTGCATCTCTCGGGATCGACGCGACTCATTTGCGGCCTTAGGCCGTCATTTCAGCTTTGCGGGGTCCAGAAGGGTGAAAAACAGCATGCCTCGCCATCTTGGTGGCGGCAGATTGGCATTTCTCCTCGTCACGGGCATTCTGCTTGATAGCGATGGGCTTGGCAACTTCGCCTTGATCGTACTGTAAGTTTTCGAGTTGATTATGCTCAAGCTCCGCCCGGCTTTTAGCAAGGCAATCAGCCCGTTTCATCCGCCCAACGACATCGACAGGGCCACCGCAACGCAGGCACGAATGTTGCGAAGACACTGGGACCTGGCCAAAACGATTCAGCTTCTGAGACTAGATGATTCCGATGTTTTCGCCATCGCGCTTCGCCAATCTACCACCCTTCCAGACAAACTTCACCTCTTCAGCTCGCGCCAAAACCTCGATATCGTCCAAAGGATTCTTCGCCAGAGCGATGAAATCAGCGTCGTACCCTTCTCGAAGTTGACCTGACTTCGGCGCCTGCGGGCCCAGAGTCGCAGGAGCAGTCGCAGTTCCCGCTTCGATCGCTTGCAGAGGCGTCAAACCTGCTTCGACGGCGTAGGAGAATTCCTTGCCATTTGTGCCGTGCTTGAACTCGGCTCCGTGACTGGAGATCCCGAGATCTGTACCAAGGGCTATACGTACACCGGCTCTGATCTGAAGAGTATGTCAATTTTGGTGAGCTGGGCCTTGTTTCATCGTGGAAGGGTCGAGCACGTACGGCTTTTCGATACGATTCCTTGTTGGCATGCACCGTCTCTGCCATCTTTTGATAGCTCTCTGGAGCCATTTGTTCCGCATGCTCGATGCCGTATTGTTGGACATAGCGGGTAGGGACAAGAATTGCTTCCTGGTGAAAGTCAGTCGTCGCTGCTGCTCTGATACTATCTTAGACGCACCTTCTCAAGCATGAGCTCGATTGCCTCTTCCGTCAGGTAGCTTCCATGCTCGATCGTCTTCACACCAGCATGCAAAGCTGCCAGCTAAAACACAGAATCAGCACAAATCTTCAATGCTCGATATCGATACTCACGATTCCTTCCGTACCATGCGCATGCGCCGCCACAATCATGTTTGTCCGCTTGGCTTCTCCAACAATAGCCTCCAGCTCCGCATTCGTGAATTGCGCCGCTTTCGGACTATCAATCCTACTCAGGACACCACCAGTAGCACAAACCTTGATGACACTCGCACCACGTCGAATCTGCTTCCTCGTTTGCTTTATCGCCTCATCTACACCATCTGCCAGCGCAAGAGGAAAGCTTTCGGTCATTCGATGATGCAGCAGCTCCAAAGGCATGGTATGCAAGTCTCCATGGCCTGCCGTCTGGCTGAGAATTGAGCCTGCGGAGTAGATATGGGGTCCTGGAATCCAGCCTTCTTCAATGGAGTTCTTGATATCTATGCCGTAGCCGCCGACTTCGCGAACGCTGGTGAAGCCGGCATTGAGCGTTGCTACTGCATCGCGTGCAATTCGAAAGCCGGCTGTGGAGGAGGACATTAGAGCAATTTGCTCAAGATTGAGATCTTTTTGGCCGATGAGCTGGCTTGTTTGTTAGTAAAGAATAGACATCAAGATGCTGACTTCTTCGTACGTGAACATGGCAGTCCCACATTCCCGGCATTAGCACAGGAACATGCAAGCTCGCCTTGACATTGGCATACTTTGCGGGAACGTCTGTCTTTTCGCCTGCAAAGAGGATCTTTCCTTTGCCGCTTGACGTTTCGTTCTGTTCGTAAATCAATGCAGCGTCTTTGACAGGCTCGCCTCTGCCCGGTATCAGCAGATCTGTATCCACGCGCTGCGCTTTGGAGCCTGCAGTTTCTCTGATCGCAATGTTTCGTGTCATTGCTCCGCTGACTTCGAGTCGCCGGGACAAGGAATAGTATGGTGGCCATTTTGATGCTGCCGCTGTTGCGCTGATGATGAGGTGGCGGCCGAAGTGCCGATTCGGCCAGCTCTTCGGCCAAGCTTTGGCCGAGGCTGATGGTGCCGGCGCTGTTTCGACTTCACTTACGATGTACTCCTCGCCATCACGCGTTCGCACACTATTTGGGTTGTGCATCAATGGCAGATTAGTAACAATTGAGTAGAGCTCCTGGATTCGGCTTGACCGACTGTGAGGGCTTCACGGTCGTCTTTAACCTCGCTCTTCCCTTTCGCAGGAACTGGGGCACCGAGGCCTCGACATTGACATCGCAATAGGAGGGTTTGCAGTTGAGAACATCGAATGCGTGCCTCGATTGACGAGAATCGAGCATCTACTTCCACGCTCGACTTTGCGCCTTCCAAGCAACGTGCATCACGAGGAATACGATCGCTTTTACTGACCCAACGCAGCTAATTTGGTCAAATTTTCCTGGCATGAGAAGCGGAGAACCCTACCTAACCTTAGCATCCGCCCAGGGGTCAGTCTCGAGGGCGTTCGAATTGGATCAGTAATCCACGACGAATCACAGGGGAGTTTTGGTCAAGACGAGCTGGAGAACCTTGTAAGCTGACGAGACATATCGAAACTGCCTGCCCACCGAATTGAGCTGGGTGAAGTCGAAATCTCGTCATCAAAAAATACAAAGAAGATGTTTGGTACCCGATCACCTCCACCGCACTCGTGCGAATATCACATGTCTGCCATCATGAGAGTCCAAAGTCCAGTGCCCGAACACCTTCGATCCTGACTGCACCTTTTGAGATCTGCAACAGCTCATTGGAATGCCGTTCCTGCGCTGTTCGCGAGGGCAGATACACCTTGACGGCGCTTTTGCTTGACGTTCCACCGACATCCGCGCGACTTGTTGCAGCCGTGCTCTTAACATCCGACTCCTGCTTGTACAATGCCCTACGATCCGTCAGTAAAGCTGCAAAGTGACTGTGGACTTTGCGATCTGAGAGACTCACCAAATCTACACAGCCTTTGACATTCTTGTCGGCATTAGTCCCGGTGCCTGTTCTGCTTGTTGTAGACGTCCTCCCAGTTGTCGTTCTCCCAGTGGTCCCACCTCCCGAGATTCCTCCTCCACTGGGTCTGACTGTGCCTCCGCCGGAAATGCCGCCGGAAATGCCCCCTCCAGATACTGCTCCTGTGCGACTAATACCTCCAACAGTCGTACCCACGCGATTGGTGGCCTGCGGAGCGAAAGGATTCCAGCCACCGTTGATATTGGGAGGACCACTATGGAAAGACATGAAGAATCCTTTGTCGGTATCGGTAAAATATCCGTTGAAAGAGGTATGAGTCTCCTCATAAGTACCACCAGAGCACTCGAGTCCGATCGCTTTGCCTTCTTCGTTGAAGCAATTACCGTATGGGTTCTCCGTAGTGCCACGCCAGTATAGGGAGCCCCATTCGGCCGGTTCTGGTGGTGGCGTGCCCCAGTAGTCCAGCAGATTCCAGTTGTAGTATGGGACTGAGTATTGCCGCTTTATGTTCTTTACAGCTGGGAGCTTGATGGCCTCGTCCTCCGCGGAAACATCGCGCGCTGCTACGCCCTCCTCCAGCCACTCTACCTCTGGAGGTACGGGCAGAGCGTGCAGTAGTGTCGCGAACGCGAGCGCAACGACTGCGGCCTTCATTTTGGTTTAGCGACTGGACGTAGTGCAAACACTACATGAATACCTACAAAGTGATGGACGGAAGCTGGCGGTCTTGCTGGTGTCGGGATGCAGCTGAGTAAAGTTGGGGGCGACAGATGTGCCTTCTCAGCGTGGCCAGTGCAATCAAGTTTTCCAACGCAATCTGCGATGGTCCTCCGGTCCCTGACCAAGGTGACGGCTGATATCATCAGGTTTGATTATTGCATCTTTGGTTCGCAAGAGCAGAATTTCCTATGGTAAATTTGACGTCGAGGCAACTGATAATTCTATAGCATCGACGTAAGTCAAGCAGTCAAGTTTTGTGAAGTCACTGCTGTGTCATCATTCTTTTGCTGCTATGTCCCATACTCACAGACTTACATGATTACAGTAGATGGCCCGGTGAAATGTACTGCCCTGCGTTCTTCTGTTTCGCCGTACGTTGTATCAAGCTTCCTTGGCACATACCTCTTGCGATCAGATACACAAGGGCTGCGGCCGCTGCGATGCTCTTGTACCATTGTAATGCCAACACCCAAGCCACAAATAGCACAGCATGCAGTATTGACCACTTCTTCCAACTCGTAGAACCTGCTCCACCGCGCGCGTACGCTTCCAGCTCATCTCGAAGCTCAGGATGCATTTACTTGGGATATTTTTCGAAACGAAGTGGCATACAGAAGATCTGACAGCACGATTCTGCCCCGCAACCAACAAATGTTGGACGAATGCAGCTTCAGCACATTCACTCACTGGGTCCAAGCTTTGGCGCCAGCGTGAACGTGAATTGCCAAATGGGGACGATGAGGGCCATTGAAGTAGGGCTAGAGCCCGTGCAAGCCAAGCTCATTGGTTCCGTCTGGCTATATCCATGTCAACCAAGATGGTACGATCCTCGATGCTCGGATCAAATGCGACGAACCAAAGAGACATAGCGCTTGTGGGGAAATGATCAAGCCTCCACAGTGCATGATTCAAGCAACTGTTTCGGCGGAATACCAAATCTGGTCGGGTCGAGGCTGGAACAGAATTTCCCGGAACGGGTTCGTGTGGTCGATTGTGTCGTGCGATAACTGTCTGGGGGTTCTGGAACAGTAAGCTCTCCAGCATTGTTGGTTGTACATTGGCATTGGTTCACGATAGTTCCCACGGAAGCAGGTAGTGCTGGAAGGGGCAGTGAATTTGTTGGCTATAGCATTCTCAGCCAGTTGCCCAACCTTGTAAGACGCATTGTATGCGAGTCAGTCGCTGAATACGGGCGATAGCTCATCGCGTTGGCTGTGGGTTTAGAACACCATCTCATTGAGGTCATTCGGTCAGCAATACCCTCTTCCAGTCACCAACAACACCTGAGAGTTGCCTGAGATTCCAACTCTTTGCAGCATATGCATGATTAAGCAAAATCTTCAGTCAAACAAGCTTTTGCAAGATGAGTCGAACCATCAGAGCAAGGTAGACAATCTTGGCATTGCGGTATGTACCAACCACGAACAGCGAAAGCACATCGTTGCTTCAAACTTTATAGTATGGTTCGGCCATCATTACCAGGAAACCTTGTCTCAGCTCAATGTGCTGCTCTTCGAGTGTCGATGGCACACTGACGAATATTTCGACGTTTGGCCCCCACGAATATTGCAATCATGATGAAACTGATGCACGAGTGCAGATGGGATTGCCACTCCCTGAACCAAAGTCATAAGGTCGACTGAAACATAGTGCATAGGGTCTGCATTAACTGGTATGCATGGAACGGTCGATGTGTCTGTCCGGCCGTAACTGTCAATAGCTGTATCACTCATCAGAAGTGGCTCCAACATCAAGATGGGCGGATCCGACGGTGAGGACGAGGTTCGGTTGTCAGTGTTTGGGAAGAATGGCCCGTGATGATGAGGGATGGATAGGGTATATCATCGACCGCAGTATGGAGTACTACGCGCATCGATACAATAGTGACACCTCTCCCGAAGTTTGCGACGATCGAAGCCCTGCGATTCTAGAAGTATGCGCCTCGCCTTTCTCCTGACCACTACGCTGGCGACATTGGCCAGCGCCCAAGGCAAAGAGGATGAGGGGAACGTCAATCCAAGGGAGCTAGAAGATGCAAATACGCTCTCGGATTCAGAAGTTCTTGCGGAGGCAGTTCAATATCAGGAGATCATCACAAACTGTGATGGCAACGAATGGCTAGACCATCCTGTGAGTGCGAGTTCTGTGATAGAATAGCACGAGTATTGATCTCAGAGTATAGTGTGACCCGGGCAAATCGTGCTGCCATGTCTCCGCGACCAACGCCTTTGTCGAGGAGTCATTGATTTGTTGTGAAACCGGCAGAGAGAATGGCTGTTGTGATTCGGAGTACAACGTGCAAGACGATGAGTGCACCACCGACTACGTGTCAGAAGATCCGGTGAGTACCTGTCTTGATTTGATCCGCACGTCCGAGTATACGATCCTGTGCTGACCGCGACCTCTATCCACTGTCCCGTGGGAGAGTATTGCTGCCAGAGAACCTACGGAGACACGCTTCTGGACATACGCTGCTGTGTCCCAGGCGCACCGGGCTGCTGTGCCGACAAGAATAGAACCCGTCCATGCAAGCCTAGCGAGGATGTAGCAGATGACGCAGACCCCAATGACCCAAACCCTTTGCCCTTCGTAAGTCTCCCTCTTAATCTTGCGTCTATGCTTGTGTGCCGGTCTTGTACTGACCGAGATGCTACTCAGTGTGGTGGGCAAGCGACGTCATGTTGTATAGACAATCAGGGAAAATACTGCTGTTTGGCAGGTGATCTTGGTTGCTGTGCATAGCCTGGGTGACCTTCAATCAGCTTTCTCGGCGCGATATAACACAAGAGTTTCAACGTACGCTGTGTTTGCTAACAAGTCTTCTTCGGTCTTTCACATCGGCCCAATCCAAAGGAAGCGTTGCAAGGCTTGTACAAGTATGGTGTACTCGCTCCGCTGTCATGAATTCTGAGAGACCCGGATGGCCTTTGAGGGAGCGCTGAGGGAAGGCGGCAGGTCAAGTGCATACTCGATGACCTCTTGATTCGAGAAGCGAAGAGAAAGTCCGAGAGACGTGGTGACAGCTGCGGCTTCCGTCCTGCCGTCCTGCCAGGTATCAACGCCAACACTGACGTTACGGCTGAATCGTTGCGAAGGTAATCCACCTTGCTCGTCCGCATATGAATACAGGTGCCTGGATATCCGTTGATCGTACGGAGTGCATGATGCTTCCCAAAATGGACAACGCTAGGAACAGCACTGTCAATGAGTTGGAGAGCCCAGGACGACATTTAATCGGCAAGCATAGCGTTGCAGTCTGTTCTTTTCTCGTGCCAATCATCATCCATGCCTTGATCCAACGAGCGTTGTGAGGACCGGACTTAGTGTTGCCAGCACATCCAAGACCGCACTTAGCACAAACGATCGCGACTGCGAGATTGTTAGTGCACTGAGTATGAGGCAAGATGCAGGGCACACAGAGAGCCCATCAACAGTCAAGACTGTTCGGGTGCTCAGACGTTCTCTGTCAACCGGAGATGTCATTTTGCAAATCATGCGCACTTTTCAAGTTCATGCCGCTATCCTCATTGTGCTCGCCATCTTGAGCCGTTGCCAGGACGGCGAAACAGGCGATGACTTCGTCCAAGAAGATGCGGAAGTTGTTGGCGATTGCTCAGACGAGCAATGGGTCGCATTACGGGTGAGCTCAGTCTGAAGAGCAAATGCACTCGTTCGCTGACCGCAACTCCAAAGTGTCCATTTCCACAATCCTGCTGTCTTTTCTCGACATACTTTCTCCTTGAGCAGCCAGCTTGTTGCGATACATTCGGGGACAACTGCTGTGGTTCGGAGACCAGATATTACTGATTCTCCTCATGCACTATAGACGAGGATCCCAATGGAGATTTCGTGAGTGTCGACGCGGAGGGTGATATGTGTCTCATGGCCAGAGCATATGCTGATGGAAACGCTATGCAGTGCAGGCCTGGGCTGCCACCTAAAGTGAACGATCCGACAAACACGGTATGCTGTGTGGCACGCAAGGACGCAGCCTCAACGACGTTCTGCTGTGCACCCAGTGACGAAGATTGCTGTGACAAGTAGTGAGTGCTCGGCAATCACCTTCCGTGCTGTAAGGATTAAACAAAAATGGAACAGCGCGCAAGCTCTTTCCGACTTGGATTTAGTCCATACACAACTCTTGTCATTGGATAAAATCCCCGTGCGTGGCCTGAGCGAGGAATTTCTTCCTGCAGATAGGAACGCCGCGAGAGTGAGCATGTCTTCGGGGCGGGACGATCTGCGCCTCCACGCTTCATATTATTGCAGTTTCTGTTCCACACAAACTATGGCAACCCAATCATGATTGTAGTCCTGGGCACCTCAAACAAGGTGGATAGATCCGTTCTTGCAATGAAAATTTTGAGATAAAACTCCAGAAAAGCTCATGGAAGAGAAGGAGCTTTCTGAGAGGACTGTATTGCGATCTCGAGAAGCTGAGAACTTGCGCTCGATTTTCATGGTCTCATTTAGGTGACAGACGGGAGTGGATTATTGTCATGTCCGCTGAGGACGGAAGGTCTGCTGTGCTGGAGCTTGAATGGAAGCTCGCAGGATCGCAGCAGCCCTAAGTTTTCAAGTTGTCCGTAGAGATTCCAGACGCCGTGTGGTCGAGGCGGTGAGTGTTGTTGAAGTCCTAATACGTGCGAGATGGAGTCAGAGAAGTGAAAAACAGAGGCGATGAAGGTGAAGAAAAGTCGGTCTCGGGCGGAGGTGCGGAGGTGAGGGCAGCCATAAGTCTTGGCACAGGTGCGCCACAGCTGAGACTTTTGGTCTATGCTTTCAGCATCTGAACGAATCAGTAAAGTGACACCCAGCCAGTGGTGCCACGGAGCGATAGATACTGACCCTCGTCATACGGGATGCAGACTCCGATGCAGTTGGGCAATCAAAGGTCGTACAATATCCAAAGCCCTATTGCAAAACTAGAGCAACTGCAGCGTCAACGGAGTTTGTCCTCCGCCACAATATCTGTCGGTCTCGGTTAACGTTGTGAAGATGTCGCACTTTGCAATCCTTGCGACAGGGTGGTGCCTGCTCCAGATCACGCAAAGTTGCGGCATACTCCCGCTGGGCACTGAATGCATCGCTAGCTGTCCTCACTGAACGAGGACCCGTGTGGGTTGAAGATTGTTTCTTGGAGTTCTTTTGCATCCAGACCTTGAGCTCACGATCCACTTGAAGCCAAGTTAGCACTACCTCGCCACTCACATCGGTCCACAATCGTTGCAGACGCGCCTGCCAATCAATCTCGAAGACCACTCGATCATCACTTCCTCGGCCAACGAGCAGGTCCTGAGCGAAGAGCATAAGAAGGTCGCTTCCCGGTGCGCGAAGTTCTGCTCTACGGCTCAATGGTGTTTCTTCGAGGCGACTGATAATTCCTTGGCCAACAATACTACAGACCTCGTCATCGAGACCGGCTCGGAGAACCAGGCAGAAGCACCCGATACCTGACGAGGGTTCCTCGCAAAGCATGAGCAGATCTCCCGGAAGGGCATCGCGGCATACAAGACCTACTGAGGTTTGCCCTCGATACAGTGCTTGCGGGACCATGTTGGGAGATTGTACCTTGGGTCGATAGTCCTGAAAGCCGAGGTCTTTCATTGTTTCGGTCGAGTTCAGGAGGTCGATGTTGAAATCACGCTCGAGAATGTTGAGACAGCGTCTCTCCCGCCGATCGTGCGAATGATCGCTATTCTGTCTATCCCATTGCGAGATCTCCAGTCTACCGTTCCGGTCGTTGCTGAGAACATAGAAAGATGCGCAAAAGTGACAAGATACAGTTGCTGCATCTGGTTGGAAGCTCACTTGGCGCGAGGTCCGTTTTGACTGTACAAGTTCTTGAACCATTTGGTCGTTCATGTCTACATCCAACATTTTGCACAGGACTCGCGCCTCGGAAATATTTTCGCTTCGATTGATGAGCGCCGCTGCCAACGATGCTCTCGGTCGCGCATAATCAGGCTCCAGAAGATGCCCATGCTCGCACCAGTCAAATAGCGCGATCGTGCCATATATGTGGTCCCGAGCTTCTGCACACTGGAACTGCGCGAGCTCGGCGAATTTGTGACATGATGACACAGTATCCAGATGAGCATACAAAGGCATATCGAGCCCAAAGGTGCTGAATTTCAATAAGCAGCGCGCTCTTTGCCACAAGTTTTCGAGCAAGACGTTGCACAGCTTTATCGGACCACATAGAATACTACGCTCTGCGGCCAACCTGAATTCTTGTACAATCCAGAGCCGATGCCAGTAGGGCCGATTGAGGAAGTCATCGCACGCCGCGTGAAATCGCCACACGGGCAGAGGGGGGTACTCATTCGATTTCGCGCCTCTTATAAGCAGATCGTTGTACTCTTCGGCCGTGGAGGGTTCGTATAAGAATTCAGAGGCCTTGGTTCCCTCCTTCCATCTGTTGGGGCTTATACGTGTTCGATCTGATGAAATGTCTTGTACAAGAAATTCAGGCCAAAGCGATTCAATGGTTTGAATATCGCTCGTTTCCATGCCCGTGCAACAAAGTACACATTGTGCGGACGCGAAAATATCTCCCATTCTCTTGACTTGGTGGCTCTTTTCAGTTAAATCTTCCTGATTCATGCAGAGTGAGTCAACCCAAGTCCAGCACGCTCCGTGATGGAGACGGGCTTGCCACAGCGCATCGCGACAGTTCAAGCGAACGAACCGAGACGCGCCATCGATGAAGACTTGTTGCAGAGGGTCCTGAGAGCCCCACGTATATGAGATGGCAAAATATTCTGGTGCGTCACTCTGATCGAAGATGCGCATGTCCAGCTTGAGAGTGTCATTATCTTCCCCTGCGTGCAGCCAAAGAAGGCGGAATTGTCTTTCGGGGTCTTGTAGGGACTCCATCATTGCGGGACCAGATTGAGAGGCTTACGGAGAAGCCAGGCACCAGAGGAGGGCATTTCGAGGTGAGCTCTCTGTGAAGGAGCAGTGTAGGATGGTCAGCAGTTCTTCCCACCTGCAGCTATTGTGGCGCGGCGAACCGCCAAGCAAGAACTGCCACCGTAGTTGAAGGCAGCCCGACGTGTTGATGACGGCGGCACGAAGGTCGATAACCTGGCGTCCGGATTCGTTGACGCAATCAGCCTGTGCTCACAACGATGAGTATATAGAACACTCGGCATGAGCAGCCATGTTGAATGAAGGCTGGTATGCTTGCCCGTTAGGCCATGCCTGCCTTCTGCATGTGCATCGACCCCATTGTTTGTGTAGCAACGAATTGCAAAGGACGCGGTGCCAGGGAGTGTTTTTGATAGTATCTCCCGGAGGTTGAACGCGGGACGGAGGGGGTGTGCGGAGAGGTAGGAGCGGCGTTGTCGGAGGTGAGGCAAAGCTCAGATCGGGCACGGATCCCGCCACGCATCAAGCATCCGTCGCATCGACATCGCGTATCGTGGAGTATCGATGCCGCAGACGTGTTTGAAGTGTTTGCCTTTCGTTCTACCCTGATTCTTGCCTGTATTACTACTGTACATATCCAGCATGTCCCTCCGCTCGGCGGCACGTAAAGCCGCAGTCGGCCTGAGGACCCCCACCACACACTCGACTCACCTACCCACTTCGCTGCTGCCCACGAGATCGTACCTGACCGCATCCACGGCACCTGCATCTCGAACACAGCCGCAGCTACTCTTCCGCCACTCCACACCGCCTGACCCCGTCCTCCGCTGTCCCTCGCGATTCCAGCGCTTCCCTCGACACACTCCCGCCTACCAACGATACTGCTCCAGTCGACGCTCCGCCATGTGTCGAAAGGAAGCTGACACGGCCGACGCCAACATGGACATCTCCAAGGGCCGTGAGGTGCTACCCAAGAACGTCAAGCCATTACACTACAACGTCACACTCGAGCCCAACTTCGAGACTTTCAAGTATGAAGGCACTGTCGAGATCGAGCTGGACGTCGTCGAGGACACTAAGTCGATATCCGTCAATGCATTGGAGTTGGACATCAAGGAGACCAGAATTGAGGCAGGCGGTCAGACCATCACATCTTCACCCACGCTCTCTCACGATGAGGATAGTCAGACTACCAAGATCGACTTTGACCAGACCATTCCGGCGGGGCAGAAGGCGAAGCTCATTCACAAGTTCACCGGATCGCTGAACGACAACATGGCTGGCTTCTACCGATCCTCGTACAAGGGACCGAATGGCGAGGATAGATACATTGCCACAACACAAATGGAGCCGACAGACTGCAGACGAGCATTCCCGTGCTTCGACGAGCCTGCATTGAAGGCCACTTTCACCGTTACTCTGATTGCAGATGAGAAACTGACGTGTCTGAGCAACATGGATGAGTCAGGTACGAAAAAGCTGGACAATGGCAAGAAGGCAGTTACTTTTAACAAGACACCTCTCATGTCAACATATCTGCTCGCCTTCATCGTCGGAGAATTGCAGGTGGTCGAGACGAACGACTTCCGTGTCCCTGTGAGAGTGTTCTGCACTCCAGATAAGAACATTGAGCACGGGCAATTCTCCCTGAAGCTGGCCGCGCAGACTCTCGCTTTCTACGAGAAGGAATTCGACAGCAAGTTCCCGCTGCCGAAGATGGATATGGTTGCCATTCCCGATTTTGCCGCTGGTGCTATGGAGGTACGATCCAACTTTCCCACCATGTCCACATGCTCTGCATGAACTTACCGCTAACATTGCTGCAGAACTGGGGCTTGGTCACATACCGTGTTGTCGATCTTCTGCTCGATGAGAAGCATGTCAGCGCGTCCACCAAGCAGCGCGTGGCAGAAGTCGTACAACACGAGCTGGCTCACCAATGGTTCGGCAATCTCGTGACGATGGATTTCTGGGACGGTCTGTGGCTCAACGAGGGTTTTGCGACATGGATGTCTTGGTACTCTTGCAATGTCTTCTATCCAGAGTGGAAAGTGTGGGAAGGGTATGTCACGGATAACCTCCAATCAGCCCTTGGACTGGACTCGCTCCGAAGCTCGCATCCAATCGAAGTGCCGGTGAAGCGAGCAGACGAGATCAATCAGATCTTCGACGCCATCTCCTACTCGAAAGGATCTTGTGTCATTCGCATGGTGTCGAAGCATCTCGGAGAGGATGTCTTCATGGAGGGCATCAGGCGATACTTGAAGAAGCACGCTTATGGCAACACTACAACAGGCGATCTCTGGGCAGCTCTCAGCGATGCCAGCGGAAAAGACGTTGAGCGAATCGCCGACATCTGGACCAAGAACATTGGCTTTCCTGTGGTGACTGTCACTGAGGACGCCAAGAACAGCAAGATTCACGTCAAGCAAAACCGCTTCCTGCGCACGGCTGACGTTAAGCCTGAGGAAGACCAGACTCTTTACCCAGTATTCCTTGGTCTGAGGACCAAGAATGGCGTCGATGAGGAGCTCACGTTGAACAAGCGTGAGGCAGACTTCACGGTCCCGGATCTCGATTTCTACAAGTTAAACGCCGACCACTCTGGCATCTACCGCACGTCTTACCCTGCAGAACGATTACAGAAGCTTGGTCAAAACGCCAAGGCAGGTTTGCTGACAGTCGAGGACCGAGCAGGCATGATTGCAGATGCTGGTGCTCTCTCAGCTGCCGGATACCAAAAGACAGATGGCTTGCTTTCACTTCTGAAGGGCTTCGACAAAGAGCCTGACATGGTTGTTTGGGATGAGATCACTGCTCGCATTGGCGCTCTCCGCTCGACCTGGATCTTCGAGGACGAAAAGACCAAGGAAGCACTGAAGGCCTTCCAGCGCAATCTCTCTAGTCAGAAGGCACACGAGCTGGGCTGGACGTTCACTGGGAATGAGGGACACATCGAGCAGCAGTTCAAAGCGCTGATGTTCGGCAATGCTGCATCTGCTGGCGATGAGGAGACGAAGAAGGCAGCATTCGACATGTTTGCCAAATTTGTTGCAGGTGATCGCGCGGCGCTGCACCCCAACTTGCGCGCTTCAGTCTACGCTGTTGTGCTGCAGTACGGTGGCAAAGCAGAGTACGATGCTCTTGTCAAGGAGTACGAGACCGCCACCTCGTCGGACGAGCGCAATGCAGCACTTCGCTCACTCGGTCGTGCGCGCGACCCAGAACTCATTCAGCGCACGCTTGCGTACTCCATCGGCAAGCATGTCAAGGAACAAGACATCTACCTGCCGCTCGCCGGCCTTCGTGCCCATCAAGAAGGTATTGAAGCTTTCTGGGCATGGATGAAGGAGAATTGGGATCTGCTCAAGGAGAAGATGCCGCCGTCGTTTACTTTGCTCGGATCTGTCGTCTCGATGGCGACGAGCTCGTTCACAAGGGAAGATCAGCTTCGTGACGTGGAGAAGTTCTTTGAGGGCAAGAGCACCAAGGGCTTCGACCGCAACCTTGCGCAATCCTTTGATGCGATCAAGGCAAAGATTGGCTGGCTGCAGAGGGACAAGGCGGCAGTGGAGAAGTGGTTGAAGGATGAGAAGTACTTGTAGGATGGGCGCATCCTGTCACCTAAGGCTTCTCATACCGCCATATGGTACGGCGTGAGCACTTATCTGTTTGGCTCCTTCGACGCCTACGCTTGAGACGGATTACCAAGCGATGCACATCTTGCTGCATGTGAGCTGACCAAAATAAAACCTAGCTGCTCGCGGACTGTGAGCCCAGGGAAGTTGAGTTATCTACAACCAAAAAATGTTTTCACTGTAGAAAAGCGAAAATAGATGTCGGCGACACAATAGATCGACCATAGTAGCCTTGACGGCTGCTGTGCTACGCTTGCTCTCACAATTTGTGAAATTCGCACCAAGAACGCACACACTGATTTCGACTCATGCACGGCTTACGCTGCACGTCCGAGGTTTCATACCGCTCCTTGTGCTCCGCGAGTCAGCGTCAAACAGACTATGTTCCTTCTGGCGTCGTGGTCAATTCGACATCATCATGGCCCCGATTGGCCCCACTTCTGTCAGCCACCCTCGTGGAGAGAGCTGAACCACACCTCTCAACCTCGGAGCCATGTCCTGGGAAGACAACGACAACGACCATTATCATCGTTTCTCACAACAATCTCGCAGACACAAGAGATATCTGTCGTACGCTAGTCGGACACTGGTTCCTGCTCGGTATAGAAAAGCTTATCGAGAACACGGGGAGGAGTCGGAATCTATGGGCGACTTGCCTTCAGAGGAATCCTCTTCTGTAGCACCCACAACAATGGCAGAGGGAAAGCTTCCAAAGTAAGTCATCCAGCTTCTGAAGTTGCTGGCGATACGGCAGCTACGAATGCGATGATCTCTCACACCATAGCACATGCGAGAAAGACGCCTAAGAAGAGTAACTAATTGCCATCATCATCCACAGCGACCTCAAATCCCTCGCCATCAAACTCGGAACTCAAGGTCCCCACAAAACTCTTCCGACTCCAAGACTCATCCAACTTCTCTTCAATGGCGTTTACATCCTCAAAACCACCGCAGCAATCTTCGTCTGGGAGCATCCATACTATCCGCAACTCTACATTCCCGCCGCAGTACTACACTCCTACTTCGCAGCCCGAAGCGCAGATTTACAAATCACACCTGGAGAAAACATCTCACACCCCGAGAACCCGAAGCAAATCATCGCAACACAATGGACCATCACAGTACGCAACAAGAAAATCGACAAAGTCATCTGCTTCGCCAACCCAGACACTCTCCCCGAACCCGCAAAACCTCTAGCCGGCCTCGTAAAAATCGACTTCGCAAGCATAGATCAATGGTTCGAAGAATCAACCCCGATTTTCGTGCATCCCAAGGATCCCTTCAAACGAATCGACATCTTACAATCAACACGACACATCGTCGTAAAGCTTCCTCTTAGTGGTCCAAGCGAAACATCAAATCCGGAAACCTCGACCAAAAAATCAGAAACAGAGACCGGAGAGACGCAATACCGCATCGTTGCAGACACCTTCTCCTCCATGCACCTCTACGAAACAGGTCTCCCTTGTCGTTTCTACATCCCCCTCACACGCGTAGACGCCAGCGTCCTTCGCAAAAGCTCCACGACGACAAAATGTCCTTATAAAGGCGAAGCTTCATATTACGATGTCGTAATCCCATCTTCCTCCTCACCAACCTCCCCCTCCCCCTCCTCAACATCCTCATCTGTTGAGGAGGATATCGTGTTCAAAGACATAGTATGGTACTACCCCACCCCGCTCCTCGAAAGCGCCAAAATCGAAAATCTGCTCTGCTTCTATAACGAGAAAGTCAGAATTGAAGTCGATGGGGAGGTTTTAGAGCACCCTGTCACACCATTTTCGAAGGGGGGAGCAGGAGGGGAGGATAAGTTGAAACTGCACGCACAGAATATTAAGCGTGAGAAAGATGAGGATGGGGAGGAGGTATTGAACATGGGAAGTTTAGGAACGCCGTTGGGGCCGCTGAAGGAGGAGAAGGGATTGGAGGGGTGAAAATGAGAATGAGATCTGAACGGAAGAGGGGAGTGGGGGATGGTCGGGAAAGAAAGATGGATTTAGGAGAGTGGCGGGAGAGAGATCGGGTTCGCGGATACAATGACGAATGTTCTTTTTTCTTCTCTCTGTTCTACAGATTTACAGGCGCGCATACAGAAGCTAGAAGACGAAAGAACATTGTCTAACATTGTCGAATGTGTTCTGTTGATGCTCCTACTTGCGAGCCTCAACACACTCATCAGCCGGAAAGACAGGAGATCACAGCTGGGATTGATATTACTTCTCCGACAAGCCGCAGGTCAGCAAATAAGAAACAGAAGGATGGTCGGGAGCCACAGTCCATAATCCGCTGTACAAATTACTTTCTCATTCAGCCGCGCACATCCTCAGAGTGCTTCACCTCACCAGAGGCAAATATAGACTATCTAAGCACCCAATATACTTGTAAGCCTGGTTCTCTGTCTCCAGCCCTTCGCCAGAGAGTCTCTTCTCTGCGCATCACAAAATGCCAGCCACAATCTCGTTCATTCCTCGCTCGAACGCTTGTAATCTCAAACGCAGCACTCTGAAGAGTAAAAATGCCGACAAAAATTTTCAAACGAGAGGGGGTATGATGCTTCAAGAAAGCAAGTCCGCCAGAAAGCATAGCACAAAGCCATAAACGATTAACACCAAACAATAAGCACTAGTTTCCTCCGTCCAGTCTTCCTCGTTTCCGAACGAGGTGGGTGGGGTTAATATGTATAGTATTCGTCCGTCATCATGATGCCTGTCTCTGCCAGTGATTGGCGCGCCGTGGGAAGGGTCTCTCTGCCTCGCTATGGTCTGAAGCAGCAGTGCTGTGGTGATGATTAAGCCTCGTCGGGTTGTAGGACTTGTAATAATCGTCGTCGTAAGTGCAGTTCATCGAACGTAACACGCCTTCGTAGCTGTATCTCCCAGGCGCTCGTCTGGCCACCTGTCGGAGCGTCAACATGTCCGTCTGCTAGAAACTGGTGCCATGCTCCTCTCGTAAGCGTGACTGGCTCGGCTTCTTGGTCGGTCCATTGCCGCCTTCGCGGTTGCTGCTGCTCACCCCGAGCATGGTGCTCTCACGTCGTTTTTGCTTCAGATCACGTGGTGTCGGAGCGCCGGTAGCAGTAGTGCTGTACACTGTTGGAGAGCGAAGTGCGTCGTTGAGACTGCCATAGCCACCGTCACCTTGTGGCGCCATCTGGTACTGGTATGTGGCGTAGCTTGGCTGCATAGGAATCATGCCGGTATCGTCGTGTGTGCTGTTGCCCATGGTCTGGAATTGCGTCTGGTTGTAAGCAGGTGTGGGGAGATCCTGGAACATCTGTCGACGTGGCGAGCGCAGATCGTCAGACGAAGGAGCCTGGACAGCTTGTGCAGTGGCGGGGACATTAGACGCCTCGAGCTCAGCCGGTGCGCCGAAGATTCGGTGTTGCTCTTCCACGAAAAGCGAGATGAGAGGACCAGGAAGGTTTAGTGTAGGAGAGAAGACGACGCCGACTGTTATATGTTAGCAATGATACTTCTGAGCAGTGCAGATTTCAACTCACGATTTCTGACGTTCATCTTGTTGACGAGCACATTATTCACAATTAGCAGCATAAATGCAGAGAGGGCCTCGAGCAGCGCGCGGTTTTGTCGTGGCAGCTTGTTGACGAGCGTGTTCAGAGCGACGATCTTCTCCTCGCCGACAATCTCCAAGCAGTGCAGGAAGTCGAGATGCAAGTCTCGAGTGAGAATACTGGCCGGCAGTTCTCGCAAGTAGAGCTTCAGCAGACTCGCAACAGCATGCACATCGTAGTACTGCTCTTCCTCCAGCAGATTCACGTCTCCCTCAGTATTGAAGCGTTCTCTCAGCGCCTTGATTAGTGTATTCGATCCCGAAAGTCGGAAGATGCCCTCCTCAGCAATGGCTTGCTTGGCAGTCAGATACTCGATGCAACGATAGACCACGGACGGCAGCTCAGTGTCAACGCCGGTGGGCTGTGAAAACTCGACAGCTTCTGCCAATGGTACTCCGAAGACAGCGCGTGGTGTGGGCGCTGGGTGATCGTTGCCGCCATGCCCGGCATCCTTCGAGTCTTGATCGGACGAAGCGCGGCCACGTGTGAAGGGAAGCTGGAAGACGCTGCGCTTCTTATCCCGGCCAGGCGTCGGTGGCACCTTCATGCCCCAGTTACCTGCGTCCTGAATGACGTGCAAGTTCGTCGGACCAGAGATGGTGGGATGCGAGGAAGCCTGCTGCTCAACACCGCCTGGAAGCTTGTCGTGGGTTGGGGATGGGCTTTCGCTGCCATTTGGACCCATGACAGGCGCACTCCCGGCGATGGTGTCATTGTAACCCACGGCTTGCAAATCCCGCCTGGCTTGTGTTGCAGAGTCATGACTGCCGCCGCTGCCACTGCGCAAATCGGTGGAAGACTTCTGCACGCGTGGACTGCGAGGTGCATGGGCATCAGCCTTGGCAACTTGCGCTTGCCTTCCCAGTGGCAAGCGCTCATCCTCTTCCTTCCAGTCGACGTAGTGAAGAAGGACATCAACCCATTGATCGCGCTCGGCATCGCTTTCGGCGCACAGCACATGGCGAACAAGCGCTGACGAGTCCTTCTTCTTGGGTTCCAGGATCAGGAATGCGTGTCGGAACTGGTTGTCCTCATCCTCGTTGTTGTGGTTGTGATTCACCGACTGCTTGCCAATCTGTGCGTTTTGCAACTTGATCGAGCCAAGATGAGCACCGCCAGGACCTTCGTAGTACTTGAACAGGGGCCCATCCAGCACGAAATAGCGTGCCTTCCAGCCTCCGAAGTTCTTGCCACGCTTCGTCAAGTAGCCTGCCATATTGGGTCTGAGCCTATGCTGTGCCGTGGCTGGAGAATCAACTCGGCTCGGCTCCACTGCCAATGGCTCATTGCCGTCACCACCATATGCATCAGTTGACAGAAATTTGCACACAACCCGCGCTGCCTTCTCCTCCACGATAGAGTCTAGCATGCGCTCAAAATATGCGTTCAGCGCCATGCGTCGGGCATCAATTCGTGCAGGCGCGTGTCCAGTGAACAAAGCCTTTTCCGGGATCCGATCGTTTACACGGCACAGGCTTCTGATGTCGTTGTCCAGATTGACCAGTGCTTGATATGTCTTCTCCACACGCCAGAGCTCTGCTTGTTGAGACCGCTCATGCACAGCCAATGTGAAGACTGGATTCTCGTCCGCATTCCTCGGCATCATCATGCTCGCTCGGGAGCGAATCATGCGTGACGAAGCAATTTTGACAAAGATTGAGGGAAGCGCGTTGGGCGGGAGAAGGAGATCAGGATACTGCTCCGTCTGAAGACCTTTGTACACCTCGCCGGGAGTGTGCACAGATGACTGATCACTTGACATCGATGGTCGCCCTTCATTGGGGTCATTAGAGGACTTCAGACGATCTGCGAGGCTGCCCATTGGTTGTGGTGCCTGAGCAGCGTATGCCTTGGCGCGATCCAAGTGCGGAGACATTAATGCCATAGGCGTTTGGGGTGGCAGTGGAATCGCAGAACGTGGTGCGCGAGGTGACAATGGCAAGCCTGCTACACCAGCCCGCGGAGACATGGGCATTGAGTTGGCAATCTGACCCAGAGGTGCACGTGGCATGGGCGAGTTGGGCGGTCGGTCACCTGGCCGGGGGCTCATGGGAAGGCCTGGGCTGAGCATAGCATTGGGTGCTGTCAATGTGCGTGCTGGGATAGCGCTCGCTGTCCCGATTTCAACGCCTTCTCCGGCAACCTCATAAGGATTCGGATCTGACCACGGTCCATTCAGCCTGGCAGCCTCGCCGACAATGGGCTCTGCGGCAGCAGACACCGACACGCTGGGCTCCTCTGCTGGTCGACTCTTGCTGCTCTTCTCTTTCTTCGATCTGCTCCGTTGTTCAGCCTCTTTCTGCGCGAGCACCTCCCGCTCGCGATCGTCGTCTTCACGCGTCTTTCTACGACCGCGGTCTGCGAACTCTGACCTTGCACTTTCAGGGTCATCTTCATACTCGGAGTCGGAAGCGTCTACCACATCATCACCGACAATGCTGGGTTCCTGTCGGTGCACAGGCTGGTTGAGCTGAAGTGGCGCAGGGGGTGCCTTTCGGGTCTTTGGACTCAGATTCCCCGTTACCGAAAGCGGAGGACTGGTGTGGTACGAGGAGGTGGAAGGATTTTTGGTATGACCGACGCCGTCTCTGGGGCTCCGAGCCGAATCCACGAGTCCAGGCGATGACATTTGCGGGGATCCTGCAGCTGCTCGCTGTACGTTGGCCAGTGCAGCCCCTCGTGTGTCAATCGTGATCGGCTTCACCTCGTGCTGAGCTGGTCGCTGGTCAACGATCGCTGCCTGTACTACCTGTTGCGGGTGTATCGCATCCTGAGGCGTGTCAGATCTCCCGACACTGGTAGCAGTGTCACTCCTCTTGAGGGTGTCTACACTGATGTCTCGGCCCATGGCATGGACAGGCGCAATATGTGATGGTGACTCGCTCTCCTCCCTCGAGGACGACTGTACAGGCCCCGCGCCATTCATCAAGACTGGCGCAGAGCTGGACTGTGAGAGATGTTCTTTGAGTTTCCGCCTGTACCGCTCCTTTTCTTTCAGCGATTTCTCCAAATCTTTATTCAACCCCAGAATCATCGCCCGTTGCTTTTCAACTAGCCGCCATAGCTGAGCATTGTGTGAAGCCGCCTGCTGCTTTTCCTGCAGCACCTTTTGCAACGCTGCCTCTGCTGAGCCTGCGGCAGCGATCAGAGCAGCCGCGTCCTGTGGTCCTTGCGTTTCCTGTGACACTCTGTAGACATTGGTGCCTCCGGCATTGGCGGGTCGGCTATTCGAGGCGGAAGACACGGATGACACCGTCGAGTCGATTGAGGCCGTGCGGTGGGCCATGATGGGCATGCGATCGTTTGGAAGAATGCGCGGGGCGGGCGTGGTTGTAGCCATGGTGGTAGGCGAGCTGGGAGGAGACGAATGAGGTGCAGCGGGCAGAGGCGGCGAGGAAGGCTGAGCATGCGCGTGCTGCTGACGC
>JAASFF010000784.1:53936-73423 GCA_013365195.1 Cercospora citrullina | reverse complement strand
GCTGCTGCTGCTGCTGCTGCTGCTGCTGCTGCTGCTGCTGCTGACGCTGGTGCAATTGGCCGGCAGCGCGTTGCTCTTCGTTTACAGCCTCGCGAGTGATGGCCTCGTGCAGGGCATCGTTTCCCCTACGCACCTTTTTGGCTGGGTCGGGGGCACGTGGAGCGCGTGGTGGTGGTGGTGGTTGTGCTGAGGTGTATGCAGCGGCAGCAGTCACACTGGCCGAGCCGTCGGCAGCCACTTCTCGTCGCGTTGGTGGTGGCGGGTGCGAGGGGTGAGAGGTCGGTGGACGAGAAGCTTGCAACGAGTCTGCTGGTGGCAGAGACGGCGACGACGACGAGTGCAAGGATGCGGCCATAGCGTGGCCAACGCCGACCGCCGTGCTGGCCGCTGGCGCTGCGAGGGAGAGGTTGTGACCGGGATGGCAGCGCGAGCCACCAGCCAGTTAGCGTTTGGAGATCATGCGCAGCGCTTAATTGCCAGACGTGGACGCCCGCGAGTGGCATGAGCGTGGCGGGTCTCGCTGTGATGCTGCTGCCACTGCTGTCGAGGGGCAGCGGAGGAGGAGGAGGAGGAGGAGGAGGTGGTGGTGGTGAATGGCGACGACGGCAGTGAGATGATGCCTCGCTGGTTGCTGTCCGCGCAGCAGACCACACGCCCAAAGACTCGTGCAGCAGTAGCCTACGGGGATGCTGCATAACCCAAACCCTTGACCTTGCTGGCCCCCAGCGCCCGCTTCCCTGCAATCAGCACTGCTGGAGCCGTGTGAAGCATCAAACGTCCGTCATGCCCGCGGAACGAGAAATATTGATACAGCACAGTCTGCGCACTCCACCCACCGTGTCTGCGCAACACGTCCGTCATCCCACTGTTATTCACATCACGATCATCCGGCTGCTCCTCGCGCAACGGAGCACCGTTTCATCAGCCATCGCCTCACCCGGCACGCACACGGCTCTCGTCCTGGCGGGCATGTCGACAGCAGTAGTGTACGAGACTAGTCCGGCTCATCCAATCTCACCTCTCCCTCTACCATCTACACCCATCAATGACACTGACACCCCCCATACTGCAATAGCAACAGCTCCCACAATTGGCCTGCGCCCGGCGCACCTGAGACAGCGCATTGCGATGTTCCCACCAAACGTGGCGCTGCGAGTGGTCACAACTGCGCAAGCGAACGCTGTGATGAACGACGCCCTCTGTGCGACTGGCGACAGGGCCACAGCGCCAAAGCCAATCTCTGCCTGCTGTCTCTCTCCCGAGCGACCCATCGCCGGCTGCGGTCCGAGCGTGGCCCATCAAGCCTCTCCCGCGTACTTTTCTTGTCGTCCGTCGCTTGACCCTGGCCGACGATCAATCCTGCGACTCAGGCACATCTCGGCATCATGCACGTCGCCCTACTGGAGCGCGCGTGTTGCTTCATTCTGCCTTATGCCTGCCGCTTTTGCTCGTGGTGGTGGAGTTGGGCGCTCGTTCGCCTCTGGCGGAGACGGACGACCTCCATGCGTACGAGACTTGGCTCAGCTGCATTTCGATACATCGTTCGCGCGAACTCGTGTTTGGTCGTCGCCCATCAAACTCAAAGAACGCCCGAAGAACTCTGCTGCATTATTGTCATGATACGGCAGTTATGGACCAATATGCTTTGCTGTCTTTCGAGAGACACTTCCTCCTCCACGTGTTTGCCCTCTGAAACAGAGTCATTGGTCACTTCAGCCAGTTCTATTGCTGGCTGAGTTTCATCCGTCAATCACGGAGCCGTTCTTCGGTCTGAAATGTACGGCGTCACCTAGTCGACCCTCAGCGCTTACCTCGTTTATCTGTATTTCGATAGTAACGAACCCCACTTCCCAACTTGGCAAGCTTAGATGTACCTATTTGAGGTCTCTACGCACTCGCATTGGTCTGGGACCTTTGGACTATCGTCCGCAGACGCCCATGATGTGGGAAGTGTGGCAGCAAGGTTGGAACAAGGCTCCGCCACAACTGCAGTACATTGCAGCCTTGCAGGCGTTCCCCTGAGACTTGCATCTTGCTGCACACCCTCACATGGCCGACTGAAGACTGCACGTTCGCCAACCCTCTTGACATCGGCTATCTTGATTGTGGAGAACCGCTGCCCCACAAAGTGTGCGCATGATCAACAGCAGATGGGTAGACGTCCGAGGCGTGCTCATCTTTCTGACGCATTGCGCAGATGATATTTATATTACAGTCCGATGGCGACTCGCGTGAACGCGTTGCCGCCGCTGCCGTCGCCAGAACTATCGCGATATGACAGCTGCGAGGTGCAGTTCGGCATGAGGCATGCATACGTCCGTACATGCTCTTCACACCACACACAGCAGACAGCTGCAGCTGCAGTTGAGAAGTCCGCTCGTGCACGCCACCCACCCAGCCCAATCCGCAAATCCGCCCTGACAGCTGCATGTCCTTTTCCGCGCCAATGCAGGAACACCACATCGCCTATTTCCCCATTCGGACACACCAGACGACCTCCCTTCTGGATGCGTCCACCTCATGCCAACCGCGCACCTGACTTCACCTCTTCCATCTTACCTCCGCCCACGCCGAACTTCATGAAATCTCCCCTCACCGCACTTTCTTCCATACATCCCTCATACACTAGCTCCACTACCAATCCTATGCAAGTACTCACTCCGTACTAGTCCGTCCTTATAGCAGAATTTAGCACACCCGTATCATCGATGCACCTCCACTCACGCCATCTCAAATGTCTAAGACATAAAGAGAGCAAGTACCGACCCGTTGCGCGATCGTCTGCTTACGAGATTTCGGTAGCCCGGGAGGCGGTCAGCAAAGTAAGAAGACTTTACGGAGACGGGACCGAATACATTGAACATGCCAAGACTTTTTCATGGCGAACGAATTTGGAATGAGTTTATATTTTTCCGTCTTGGTCCTGAACACGATGCCATTGAGCCGTGTGACAAGTGGTGAAGAAAAACAAATGGGTGCAGGCGAAGTACGAGGAGCCGGAGGGTGTAAGTGTGGTTTTTTCGATTGCATGACTGAAGTTGCAGCCTGAGGCCACCACACTCAAGACTTCCGAGTTCTGCCTTCCACTTCGACGCCTTGGACATGGTGCCGTAATAACAGAGAAGGCTTGGAAAACCAGAATCAATTGTCCATCGACTAAGACTCTTGAAACCCTGAGGCGACAACAAGCAACTTCACGACCTCAAGTCCAAACATCGCCGGACAGTAGACTCGTCCTCCTTCTATGGGGCTCTCTATTCCTGCGTACAGTCTTGCACCAAGAACGCAAGTGCCTGCTGCGGACCAGCTGGCTCCAGAGGCAAGGTATAGCCTGCCGAAAGCTACGTCGTCTTGCATTAGCCATCCGGCTGGAAAGAGGACAGAATCAAGTCGGAACCAAGGATGCGTTGATGAAGCTACCTCCCCACGCTGGGGCTTATGCTCCTTGATGTACAACGTACAACGTAGACGCCCGCTATAGCGTAAGTTATGACATGCATGGACACATCTGCGCCGCCACAAATGTACGGAACATGTCGTCTCCACTCACACCACGATCATGATACCGTGGATGTGAACAAGCATGGTCTGCTATCTATGTCATTCATCTTTCCGAAAGTATCAAGAGTCTACTGCTTCAGTCTTACCTTTTTCTCTTTCCCATAGTTGGCACCCGCGACCATGGATCGAAGTCTTGGCACACCCACGCTCACAAGTAATACAAGAGGCAGCAGCACATTCCCACTGTCTCTCCTACCTTTCACAAAATCTCTGCCCGCCACTGCCCACCAGATCGCTGTGATCAACGTGCGAGCAGCCACTTTGGACAGACAAACATTGAAGACACCACTGAAGATTAACAGAGAACAGCAAGCAGAATCAAGCGCAAGCGGGTACTGCAACGACTGTGACATTGACTGAGGTCTATTCAACGACTGTCATCCAAAGACATCGACGCCGCATTCGACACCATTCGCCAGTCAACCCGCCTTCTCCCCTGTCCGCTCCAACGCTGGCTCCTCCAGTTCACCAGGGCGCATGAAAGGCGGACATGCGTCGGGGGTGATGGTCGGCGTGCAGGACGCAGCAAGGGCGGAGATCGTGGTTCTCAGCGATGGAGTCGTCTGCAAGCTGGTGGGCGGCGGGCGGCGGGCGGAGATGGCAGAGGGTGGATTGCTAAAGTCTACCCATGTCAACCTTGCGGAAGAGTAGGGGGTCTCGAAGCGCCTCAGCATTCGAAAGTCTCATCACTGGGGATCAAAGGGTTTCACCCCTCCCCCCTCAGATCTTAACAAATGGATCATCGGCAACAACAATGTTTTGGGTATGTCGGGAGCGGGACCTACCTGAGAGTGACTCCAGGCACGGGGCTTGTGGGTGCTCGGCAAGGCTCGTTGCCGGAGTTGCTCGTATTGTGGCCTGTGATGAGAAGAAAGAACGAAGCGTCGATGGTACTTGGCGACCGCTGGGTTCCGTGCACTCGTCGAGAGTCTGAGGCCACGATGCGATTGGCAAAGGCAGGAAGTTGGAGGACGTTGATGCGAGGTGCAGTATTGATTGAGTGTTGCATGTGTCCAGGGAGGGACAGCAAAAACAAGGTCGATTGGGTGTCGAAGGGTGTCGAAGGGCGGTTCAGAGAAGAGGTGCAAAGTGGAGAGTTGAGGAAGCAGAAGAACAGAGCAGCCCAGACGTCTTAAATGTTGGTATCGCAGCGCGCACGCTGGGTAAGAACATACTGAAGTTGGCAGGCTGGACTATCGGGCGAGAAGGTGGCCTGCAGCGAAGCAGCAGGTATGTCCGGAACATGCTGCAAGACCTGTATTTGAGGATGGAAGGTAGAGCCTGAGAACGCATTTTGTGGGTGAGTAGCACACCACCGCTCGCAGGCGTTATCGATCATGGGAGAAGGAGCCTGATATGTGAAAGCAGGTATGATGTACACCAGCTGCAGGCCCGAGCATCGATCGTGGAAGATTACGTTCCCACTGTAGATGGGAGTGAGAGGCAGGTCCAGTAGCGCAGCAAACGGATCACGACAGCCACTCTCACATTGTCATCACACCTGGCCTTCCATATGCCAGTCTGGGAAAGCATTACAGCGAGCCGTGCGATGAAGACATACTGAAATTGGACAGAAGCCCACGGACGTTCGACAAGCCGCAGCAAAAGGTTACATTGAGAATTATGCTATACAAGGTCAATGAAGCAGAGCGCTACCGGTTCTCATCCGGACACTCCAATACTCCTTCTCCTCAATCCCCTCCCATTCCCCTCATCAGCACTTCTCTGCCCCAACAGCGGCACTCTGATAAATGCGATCAAATTTGCCTCCGCAACCGCATCGAAAAACAAGCCAACACCTTGGTAGAACGAACATGTGCCTGGTCCCACCCCGTAAGGCGCAATGCTCTGGAACGTAAATCCTGTGCAATCTGGGTTTGCATCGCAGATGGGGAAACAATCGTCCACCGAGTTAGGCGCTGGAGCTGCACCGAGAGGAATTCCACCGCGAACGCTGACTCCGAGGGAAGTTGAAGTACAGAGGAGGACGTAAAGTGCACCGAGGTTGTCCGTTATTGTGACGTTGACGTTCACATTCAGGAGAGCTCCGTCGCGGAAGCAGTAGCCGACCTCTGTGGGGAGTGTTGATTGTGAAGAAGTTGTTGCTGATGGGTTTTGGTAGCCTGGTGGGAGGAGTGCGGATGTGGTCGTGGTTGCTGGAGATTCGTAGCCTGAGGGGAGGATAACAGTGGCGAGAGTCGTAGATGACGAGGAAATGGATGCACTTGTTGACGAGGGCAATGGCGGATAGATGGGTGGAAGTATAGTGCTCGAGACGATAGTCACAGAATTCGACGCTGAGCTGGCTCTGACACTGCTCGAGGGCAGCGGAGTGACTGTAACGGAAACCACTGGTCGTGAAGAAGTGATGGCAGGTGGGTTCGAATAGCCCGGCGGTAAGATCGTAGAAGAAGCACCTGATGGCGTAGGAGCCGGAGTCGAGAAGCAATACGGTCTAGTGCTTCCATTTGTTAAAATCCAGCCGCATGCCGGTAGTGTAGTAGACGTTGTAGCTGGACATGCACTGTTCAGAACGGTACGTGTGATGACAACCGAATCTGCGAGCCTGTCAGTGAGATTCTTGGGCTTTGATCGAAACTCAACCTACTCGAAGTTTGACAGATACTGAGTAAGGCGAGGCCCAGGGCTGTCAGTGAGAAGGATGGTGCCATATCGATGATATTTGGTCGATATCAAGATGCCCTACAAAAGCCATTTGCTCTGCTTCCAATGAGAGGCCTTTTTGTAGTTTCCCTTGGCTATGCTCATGAGGCTAATCTCCGAAGTCATTCCAATATATAGCAGCCATAACAAGATGGCCATTGTGCCACAAGCATTAATGGTCCTCCTGTGCTTGACGTGAGCCTGATGACATATCGTACATTCCACGGATGTGGAAAGCCGACTTGCACCAAACCAATCATCGTCAGAACCGACCCAGTCTCAGATCTTCACGTGGTGAACGAGACAAAGCAGTGGGCAGTAGTATCGTCATGGTCAACATGCCGACTGGAAATTCAACCGGGCGGTGGGCAGGTGGAAGTAAGCTCGGATTCGGCTGGATGTTCTAATATTGACTCTGCGACGAGGTCTAATTTTCCTTGAGCGTTGAAGCATAACTTAGTGTTCTCGTCGAAGCTCTGGAATTGTGTTTACAGAATTCCCATTCTGGATTCCGGCAGTTTGGGCCAGGGATGTCTCACACGCATCGACCCACACTCTTGGCGAGAACCACGTTCCACAGTTGGGACAAACTTCACCAGGACTTGTTCCTAGCTTGAGCTGGGTGAATGGTTCCTCGACCAGTGATGAGGGCTCTTCACAACTGTTCTTGCTATTTCTTGACTGCTTGCAGACTGACCAGAATACATGGAGATCGTGATCGATTCATCGCGGAAGCTTCGTGACATGGTGCTCCAAGTCAGCGGGCTGCAAGAATATGACCTATCTCATGGGCTGATCCGTCCGAATAAATACGGAAGCGTGCGACCATGATTGCTTACTGCATCTCCCGCCTCATCTTCGTCGGCTCCTTAGGCTCACCCTGATAATTCGTTTTCCGCATCCAATCTTCCAAGGTCTCGATAGCCAGTGATGGATGAATAGTACCCTCCGGCCAGCCAGTCCCACGATTATCTCTCCACATGCTCCACCAAGCACCGAAAGTCTTTCGGAAGGTGAACGTCGCATCGTCATCTTCAGCTGCTTTGCCTACAGGAAGTTTCTGATCCACAGGAAATTTTGCAGCTGCACCTTCGAACCACTTCTCCTGAGGTATGGAAACAAAGCGAGCCTTTTTGCCAGTCACTTTTCGGAACGTCTCCACGATCTCTGGGAACGTGATATGGAAGGCTCCTGCGGCGACCCAGTGACCGGCAGCTTTGGAAGGATGTTCAAAAATCCATGATCCAGTTGCGCCATAATTGTCCAGTGCTTGGAGCGGTATGATGCTATTCTCGTTCACAGGAGCTGCAAAAATATATTCGTCTCCCATCTGCCTGGGTAAGAAAGTACTGCCCAGCATTTCTGCGTAAGGTCCGCCATACAGGATCGACCAAGGAAGTTTCTTCGCATCCTGCTGGTGAAGCCAATCTGCAACGTTCGCCTTGACCAGGTTGTGGCTGTTCCGGAACTCCTCTGCGTAGCCGAATTGATCGCGGTATCGATTCATGGCACCACTATAGACGAAAAGCTTCAAGCCGCTCTGAGCAGCGATTTCGTAGGCGCGGAAAGACCAAAAGTATTCATCGCCCTCGCGAGTGGAGAATGAATTGATGATGAAGTAGCAGGCGTCTTGGCCGCGGAATGCTGTTCGAAGTCCATTGTCTGTATCATAGCATGCCTCGATGACTGTGACATTGGGGAGTGCAGCTATGGCTTCTGCCTCTTGTGAAGATGGTTTGCGAGTTGGGACTGTGACCTTGTGTTTGCCTGTAGCTGAAAGAGCTACATGAGGTCAGTAAACTGTAAGCGATCGGGTATGCATGCTGCATAGTCGACGTACCTCGAACAATGGGACCGGCTTGTGCGCCAGTCCCTCCAAATACCACAATCTTCTCGAGTGACATCTTTGACAGCTTCTCGATGCTGCTGATGATCGAGCCATTTATGTATTTGTAACCCCGAGCTCTTGCCCCGCACCGTAGATCATGATTACTGAACCTGAGCCAGCTGAAAGTCTAAATGTTGGGTCTGTAACACTGTTCATTTACTTATCGGATGGGTAGAAGTGCTCATTTTCAAGAACAGACGCCTGAGTCAGCTCGTACGGCCGCATACTATCCTCACCTTCTCTCTAGCCCAACTGCGTCTTCGTAAGTCGGCAGTTCATCCTCTATACCCATGCCCTCATCTTCATCAGCCGCCGGCGGTGGGCCTACAGGCTCGCCTTGTGCATTGGTCACGACTGGTCCACTTTCGTGCACGAGCAAAGGTATGCTTCTCGTCGCACCGATAACTTGCTTCCCGATCAAGAGATCAACTTGGATGCGGATCTCGTATCTGCGGCTGGAATACGTCGAAAGAGTGGGCGGAACATCGTAAACTGGCACCGTCTTGATCATCTTTGGTGTGATGAACGCATGAGGCTGATCAGTGGGCAGTGTTTTCGAAACAGATGTGGTCCGAGTATAATCCGTAGTTGACGGACGAGAGGGACCGGCTTTCACATCCAGCTGAGCCATTCGCTTGGCCAACGTGGCCTTCTCAGCCCGGGCTCTGTCATCACTGTCCATCTGGTCTGAGTGGAATTGCTCGTGTAAGCTGTCTGGAGACTGTCGGCTTTGTGCGGCCTCATTCGTAGACGAGCTAGGCCCGGCCGCTGGTTCCTCCTCTCTCCTCAAGAAGCGATCGAGATATGCTGGAGCTTTGCCTTTACTTGATCTTCTCTCCTCGTTTGGAATGTTTGATTGTACAGAATGATTGGAAGATTCCTTCTCTACAGGCATGGCGTGAAACGGACCTTCTGGTTCAACACTCCTGATCTCCACCTCTCGAATTGTCCTCCTTTCGGATTGCTCGTCTCGCCCTCGTTGTTGATTCGAGCTGGGAGGCACAGAAGACACTATGATAACCAGGTGAACCTTACAAGTCTTGAGCGATATATCTGGCAACTCCGCGATAGTACAACGATCCCACTGCGGATAAATGCTGACCTGAAAGCTGAGCTCGCTCAGAGCATTCTGGTCATGTAATGCAATAACGGAAGGTATTCCGGATACGTGAAGTCGTCCGGTAAAAGTCGGTGTATATTCCTCTTTATACAACCAATTGCCGTACATGAATTTGATTGCGCCTTTTGTATCATCACGCGCTTTGTGATCGAGTAGACTCCGAGAACGCACGGTGAAATCGTGGAAGAATGCATCGGTTCCTTGTACCGTTTGCCATGTGGGTGGTAAGTAGCTTATCCTTTGAGAAGCATTGCGAGGCGTCCCCCCTTCGGTGCTCCCGGAAGACTTCACAAGTACAGTCAAGAGATAGCCGACCTCAATTTCGTCAGGTTTCGGGTATTTATGCAGGACTGCTGCCGGCGGCAGCCTTTCGTGACTTCGAGGTGCAGCTCTAGGTTCTTGAAGTCGCCATTCGCTGGGAACAGCTTCATCGTAGCCAGGAGGCATGTCGAGCTGCTCATGCTGAGTGGGAAGCCTGTGTCTCGGAATTGAACCAGACACCCGGGGTGAAAGCGGAGACGCGATCGAGTCTGCAAATTCTGGGAAGCTGATTGAGAATGATGAAGACATGGTGTCACCCTTCGAAAGTCGGACCGGAGCATCGTGAAGGAACACCCTCTGATCGCAAAGAACACGATCTCCTCTGTAGCCACTAAACATGGAAGAATTCGCCAGCCCCCGATCGCGGCGTCTATTGTCTCGGAGGGCTCCTTTCAAAATGATACTGACTACCAGAGGGCCACAGAACTCTGTTTCTCCATCTTTGGGGTTAAATGTGACCGTGGCAGAGCCAGTAATGATGTCACTCGGACCATGGTATGTAGCGCTTTCTCGATCTAGATGCAATGTCGATTCGAGATAGCTCAAGCTGGATCCAGAGGGCATAATTAGTTCTGCTGGGTTGTTTCGAACGTTATCCGAAGCACGGAAGTGAGCTGCCCGCGGTAAATAGTGGATCGCAGCTGAGTATGCAGCCAAGCACGGAATGCTGCTGCGCCATGTGAAGGATTCCCTTGGCGGTCCGCCCAGACTGTTCATGGGAGCTTGTTTAGCGCTGTTCACAACTCCAGTCCAATTTCAAGAAATCAAGCGTGAGGATGCAGTCAATGCCTCATACTGAACCGTCTGAGGATGGCAGAATCTGGTGCAAACGGTCCCAAGGCGATCTGTCTGACTAATCGCAAGTCGACATGAGCAGAAGGAATTTGCACGTCTTGTAGAGCATTAAGTGCAGACAGAACAACGTCTCTCGCGGTCTCGCTCGCATATTTCCAGTCTCCATACCATACGGGGTGCAAATTAACCGGCATTTTTGGCTGCCACTCAGTGAAGCAAGCAGGCAGTCTTCACACCATGCAGAACATACTCGCCCCATCGTGCATTGCCTCTCGCGTCCGTGAACGATGGCGACCTGAACATATATGAGAAGCAGCTCTCAGCTCCCCAACGACAAGATATCAGAGGCTGACAACGAAGCACAATGTCCTCCTACTGGCGCAATCAGATTCCACCATACGGCAGTCCTGCCGGAGACTTCCACAGCGAAGTCGACGCGCGCGATCGCTTCTGGCGACAAAGCATCATCAATCGATATGGAGATGATGCACGAAATCCAGCTGTAAGTGTTCCTGGTGTGGTTGATGGCTTTGATGTTCGCTCTTAATTGATCTCCTGTGCACCTCGCAGGCTGTATACGGCTACAACACTGGCCGAGATCTCGCAGGCATGCGGCAAGCATGGATGAATATGCAAGATCGGAGGTTTGCTGCGATGCAGCAGCCCGGGCATGGAGGTTGGTATTGAAGGTATTGAATTCTTCTCAAGTCGTTATCAGGGCGTTTTCGAGTAGGTAGCTTGTCAGTCGCATAATATCCGATATGTCATCGTGAGCTTAGGACTTTCCACATGGATTTGCGTTCGTTGCGCTCCATGGCAGTGGATTTTGAACCTTAGCCAGCCCGCATCGCAGCCAAGGACGGACATGTGCTGGCAATTTCTCAGAATTTGCGGCCTCAGCGAAAAGGTATATGTATTACATCTTCTGTCCCTCTCGCAAAAGTTTGTCATGATCATTCGACACAGTCGCGCCTTTTTTCGACGCGTCTTCTGTTTCTGTTGCATTCGACATCATGGCAGCCATCCAAGTCCAGAAGTCATCCCAGCGGACATGGCTCCCAACCCACACACAGTTCATGAGGTACCTCACGCGTATCCAGTCCGCGTCCTATGTGCGCTTCGAAGACAGCTGCGCGATCTGTTACCAAGACGACGAAGTGCCCTTTCGCACAACATGCGGACACATCTTCTGCAGACCCTGCTCGTTGAGAGTCTTCACAGACCACGAGGCCTGTCCCACGTGCCGTTGCACACAGTTCGACAAAACCACGACGTTGGGGCCATTCCATGTGCCGGAACTTGAATTGGATCAATTCCCGATTGTCGACAGACTGTACATTAAAGGAGTCAGTGAAGGTGGTCGGCAACAATTTGAACATTTTATGACGATGACGCCAGCGCCCTTAACATTCAAGTGGCATGTCATGAGATGGCGTGCTGGCAGGCTTGATCTCTCGGCTCTGCAAGATCAGAAGCCGCAGAGATGGGTACACCCCTGATATTCGCACAACCGCTTGGCAGTGCTGACTGCCGTACATTTGATCAGGCCTCGTGAGGGATTGCACGACTCCCACGGCACACGCAAGTCGAGCTGGACCGAAGTGGGGGATTTGCTCATAGATGCGCTGCGTTTTTACCAGGGGCGAATGATGCCAATACAAACATTCATTCAATGTCTAAGATGCTTTTCCAAAGACAACAGCGCCAAAAATCTCGAGTCGGCATTTGAATGCAGTCCGGATGATGATTATCCATGGCCGGAGTATTGCAATGGATTCGAGAGGAAGCGCTGCTTCCGGCAAGACTTCGATTGCGTGCTGGACTTTATTGCACTCGCTGCCCATCGAGCGAACGCAGCCTGGGGTTTAACGGACGAATTCGGCCATGTCGCTGGCGCGATCGCGGCGCAGTCTGAAGACACGAGCGTCCCGTTCTGGGAGATCGAGAATGTTGGCTCGCTCGAGCTGGAAGCAGGCCCTGATGACTTGACAGACGAGACTTCGGTACAGAGTCTGACAGTCGCAAGCGCCGGATGAACATGCTTGTTGTGACCGATCAAAGTGTAGAGAGCTTCGTTGGGTTTGGCACCAGAAACCAGCTGATAGCCAAAGCAGCCAGGAGTCCGATCAAGATAGGCTGCAGAGTACCAACGCCACCCTCAGCGGCAATAACACCAGTGATGGCTGGAAACACAGAGCCTCCGGCTTGAGCCATGACGAATATTACAGCTGAAAACGTTAGCATAAATGGGATGAGGTGCGAATGCGGGTGATATGAGACGTACCAAGACCGGACTGTTGGACCTCATGCGGCATCAGCTTGGAGCCGACAGAGATGCCAGTAGCGAAAAGTGGCCCCAGGAAGAAGCCCATGATGCAGACGATGACTGCGTTGGCAATGATGTTGGGAACCCGCCAGAAGACGATCTGTAAGACGACGCAGAGGAGTGTGTAAAGCATGACCATGCGCTTCTCTCCGAATCGGAATGTCGGCTCAGCGAGGAGGAAGCGTCCAAGTGCTGTGCCACCGTTGTATGCGGCGCCGATATAGCCGACTTGGGAAAGGTCGCCTCCTCGCACTTCGACCAGATACTCAACGATCCAGCCTCCCATAGTAAGTGCTGCGCCTATGTAGAGGAAGAAGAAAGCACTGAGCAACCAGACTGGTTTCTGTTTCAATGCTGCTTTGAGCTCCGTCCACGCCACCCGGCTCCGACGTTGTCCAGTAGGAGATGACTGCTGTTCTGTTGCAGAGTTCTTCTTTCCAATCGTAATGTCATCGCGAAATGCATAGATGCAAAGTGCAAGATTGAGTGCTCCGATGCCAGTGGGTACATAGTAGAATGCAGCCCAATTCCCGTTGAGATTCGACGCAATGGCTGATGCGATGAGTGGACCACAAAGACCGCCAACAGCATAGCTCCCATATATCAAGCCTAACCATCGATGCGCCTTGACGATCATGGAGACAAAATTGTTCGCCTGCGAATCTTGCAAGCCCTGGCCGAGGCAAATCGGAAAGAACGAAAAGGCCAGCAGGCCGAACGGAGGAGTCCAGAATCGTACAAGTTGTGCAAGAAGTTGCAGAAGTGCACCAATGGCCAGTACGCCACCTGCGCCGAACGACAGGCGGATGTACGCGATGACCAAAGCTGCAAGAAGCCAGCCGAAGAAGGAGACGCCGTATGGAATGGCCATCCAACCTGTGGAGATGTCATAGTGGCGGAGAATGTAGGGTATCAAGGCTCCCAGACTGCCGTCATTGACGCCAGCATTGAAGAAGGCGATGGCCGCGCTGAAGATCTTGAGCTGAACTTCGGGGGTCAATTCGATGCTGGAGACTGCTTCAGTCGCATTTTGAGGTGGAGGGGCTCCAGCTTCGATGGTTTCCTCGTTGACTGCGTGCAATTCGTGCGTTTCCAGCGCCTTGGTTGGTGCTTCTACAACTGTGTATGTCGACATGGGAGAGGCAGCAATCAAAGACACGAGAGCCGTTGGACAATGCGCTGGCGTTGCCGAGCTGACCTCCCGCCTTTTGTGTCATCGTGCACGTTGTTGTGGTGCTGTCCGAGGAGTGGTGTCGGAATTCCGTCTCTGTCCTGTCGACGGTCTCACGGACCGTCGGACCGCTCTCCATCTTGAGACTTCCCGCCTTCATCTCCGCTCCTCCTCTTCTATCCACCTTCTCCTTCTCCTCCCTGCTCATCAGCATCACAGTCGTTGCCAGATCGATGTGCTGCTGTATGCATCTTGGAAAGGACCGGTAATACGGAGATGATGTTCAACGTGCGCGCCACAAGCAGCCACCTCGAAGCTGCCGAGCCTAGAGCTATTTTCTGCTCACGGCGTTGCGATCTGCACTCATCCAGCCAGTTTCCAGCCGTAAGAAAGCTACAAGCTCGCATGCCAATTCAGGATCATGCCATGCACTCCCGGAGGATGCTGATCTGGATGTGTAATACTGCCTTTATCCAGTAACATCGAAACGGTGCTCAGTGGTATTGGATGGCTATCCGGCTACAGATGACCTCGACACGCAAAGACTGGCACACCCTCTGCCACGTACCGCATTCACTATTGGAAGGCTGCATTGTATACGGGCACAGCAGTTGGCCACGATGAAGGATGCAAAAACACCCGCCTTTAAGGCTTATACCTCAGCCAGTACCTTCCACCGATCCTTAGCTGTCGCGATTTTTCTATTCATTATAGCCATCATGCTCTACCAATCGCGCAAGTATGGCTTGGCACTTCTGGCTCTGTTGACTACTTCCGATTGTGCTCCGACAGAGAGAGATGTCACAAAGGCAAATGCTGAAGCAGCTTACAAAGCCTTGCAGGGCTGGTACAATCAGTCTACTGGGCTCTGGATTCCTAGTACTGGCTGGTGGAATAGTGCCAATTGTATGTTGTGCAGCAAAAAGAGCTATGCATGACTGACTAAGTCTCAGGCATGACCGTCATTACTGAACTTGCCGCTGTCGACAAGAATGTACAAGACTCAGTCCAAAAGATCCTCTCGAACACGTACACCAAAGCACAGCAGTACAACCTGCAGATGATGAAAGAATCAGGCGCGCAAAGCCGGACTTATTTGCCCCAGACCTACTATAGTGCTTTCGAGCCCTACATTCCAGATTCGATGCTCAAAGCTCATGGGCAACCGCGAATGAAAGCGACGGGTGGATTCCTCAACGACTATTACGACGATGAAGGCTGGTGGGCATTGGGCTGGATCGCAGCATACGATCTCACCAAAGACAACCAATATCTCTCGCAAGCTCAAACCATTTTTGCAGATATGAACAAGGTCTTTGGCAAGACTAATTGTAGCAAGAACAGTGTAGCCACAGGCGGCGTATGACTTTGCTGTACATCTGCTCGAGGAGATCTAGCTGACAATGCTGCAGATCTGGTGGGACAAGCCGCATACTTACGTCAACGCCATTGCGAACGAGCTACACCTGAGTGTTGCGGCGTCTCTGGCAAACCGTGTCAAAGGTGGAAATACGAACTACCTTGCCATTGCCAAGCAGCAGTGGTCCTGGTTCCAAGGGTAGGCGTTGCTCGTTGCTTAAGTGAGCAAATGCTGACACGAGTGCAGAACTGGCATGATCAACTCCGATTTCACCATCAATGATGGCCTCGACCAACAAACCTGCAAAAATAACCAAGGCACTGTGTGGTCGTATAACCAAGGTGTCATTCTAGGCGGTCTGACAGAACTCAGCAATGCAACGGGCGACAAGGCTCTGATCACGACTGCTCAGAACATCGCCGACGCTGCGATCGCGAAGCTGGCGCCCACTGGTATCTTGACAGATCCATGCGAGCCGACTTGCGGTGCAGATGGTGCGCAATTCAAGGGCGTCTTCGTCAGGAATCTCCAAATTTTGCAAAAGGCCAGCCCGCAAACCCGATATGCCAAGTTCCTGGATGCAAACGCTGATAGTATCTGGCGCAACGATCGTAACAACAGAAACCAGCTCAGCGTTCGGTGGACGGGTCCATTCGTGGCTCCTGCGAATGCCTCAACGCAGAGCTCTGCGCTCGATGCACTGGTTGCATCGTTGGCCACCTGAGGGTTCTCCCACTTCTTCCGTAGCGGGCTTCTCTTGTTGTCTTACACCAGCTCAGTATTTCGTTGTATCGTTCTTCTATTTTGGGCAAAGCCTCGTGCTCGCCATTTTCTTATCTCTTGTTGCACATCCAAAGCAGTTATCATCGCGACTGAGTCTTCTCCTCACTGTCGTGCCGAGGCCGTGGCCAGAATGTTGAAGCCTGGAGAACATGCATACCTTGAAGCATATACGTACTTATGGGAAGCTGCGCGGGTTCCACGGGCAGCACGGGGCCTGTCCATGTTGGGGATCATACCCCGGGAAACATGGACACAGCGATTCGACAGCTCGTTCTCACTCCCAAATAGTGCAATTGCTCTCTCCTCAGACCGCCCGAACAAGGCACCACCACTTCTCGCTCCAATGTGGGACACAACGGCCTCGGTAATTTTTGTGCAGCGCGCGCGAACACCCGCTCGGCGAGGAATGAAGGGGTGGCGACTTCCGGCCGCAAATACGCGTCCGTGATTGGCGATACACGCGCGTACCGAGGCATCCCCAGTGGAACAAAGTTCACTGTTCCCACAGGCTGGGGTCAAATGTTGTGACGTCGAAGAATCAAATAGCCCATCGTGTGCCTCTCTTTCATGTGCTTGGTCGATCGGAGTTCTCTACGCTGCTGAACAACAGTGTACGACCTGTCGCTTACCCTGTCCCAACAGCACTGACAAACTGCAAATATGGCGTGGCAACCATTGGAGAAGGGGGAGAACAACTACGATGTTATTGTGATTGGCGCAGGCATTTCGGGCATCAACTTTGGGTACCGATTGCAAGAGCGAAATCCACATCTCAGCTACTGTATCCTCGAGGGACGACATGAGCTGGGTGGCACATGGAGTCTTTTCAACTACCCTGGTAAGTTTGACGATATGCAGTACATCTGATTGTGGACACTGATTTGGCCTAGGAATTCGATCCGACTCTGATCTCTACACATTCGGCTTTCCGTGGCGATCATGGAGTGCTACCAACGCGATCGCTCAAGGCGATCTGATCTGGAACTACCTCAAAGAGTCTGCAGAGATGTATGGCATCGACAAGAAGATGAAGTTCAACCACCAAGTGGATGAGGCGAAATACTCTTCGAGTTCGAAGTCGTGGGAACTGAGCGTGACGGCGAACAAGAGCGAGAAGAAGACATTCAAGAGCAGGTTCATGCTTCTCTGCACTGGCTACTACGACTACCACACGCCCATGAAGGCCGAGATTCCTGGCATTGATAACTTCAAGGGCCAAGTCATCCACCCACAATTCTGGCCCAAGGATTTGGACTACACAAATAAGGAAGTTGTCGTTGTCGGGTCAGGCGCGACTGCCATTACAATCCTGCCAGTCATGGCCGAGAAGACCAAGCACATTACTATGCTGCAAAGATCACCCACCTACGTACTTGCTGTACCAGCAGAAGATCCCGGCGACAACCTCCTCCGCAAACTCTTCGGCTGGATCCCATCAGTATCACACAGCCTCATTCGCCTGAAATGGATCATCATGCCACTGATCATGACCACCTACTCCGCCCTCGCACCAAAACGTGCTCGCGACCTCATGCACAAGCTCATGTCGAAGCAACTCCCATCCTCCGTCCCACGGGACCCTCATTTCACACCAAAATACTACCCCTGGGAACAACGCATGTGCATGTGCCCCGACGGAGACTTCTTCAAGTCCCTCCGAAAAGGCACATCAAGCGTTGTAACAGGCAACATCCAAAACATCACAGAAAACACAATTCAACTCGCCGATGGCCAAGAACTCCACCCCGACATCATCGTCACCGCTACAGGTCTCAAATTATCCTTCGCAGGAGGCATGAAGGTCTCCGTAGACAACAAACCCTTCAATATCCCGGAGAAATTCGTCTGGAAGGGAGTCATGATTGAGGATCTTCCCAATGCGGCCTTTGTGATTGGATATGTTGATGCGTCGTGGACGTTGGGAGCCGATGCTACTGCACAAATGGTGACGAGAATTCTGAACAAGATGAAGAAAGAAGGAGCAGTAGAAGTCATTCCGCGACAATCCGAGTGGGATCGCAAGAATGTGAAAGAAGCGAATATCATGCGCCTCAACAGCACATATGTGCAAAAGGGCAAAGATGCTGTGCCTAAGGCCGGTGATCGAGGACAGTGGGTGCCACGAAGCAATTATTTCAGGGATATCATGATGGCTTGGTTTGGAGATATCAAGACTGGAACTGAATGGGTCAAGGCATAGAGAGGCGAAGCTGCCTTTCGCTTTCTTTTGTTGTATACTTTGTGAGTGCGATGGTGTTTGAGGGAGCAGCGCATCTCATCGTCGATACCAGGGGCTGGCTTTATTTACGGAACCACATAGAACAGACTTATACAGAACAGCTACGAAGAAGGTAATTCTGACAAAAGCATAATCTTCTAATTAAGGCGTGGTCTCGTGTTCTATTCGCTGCGCTCGTGATCGTGGCCAGGGATCGTGTCAGCATTACGAGAGCCAAACAGTGCCGGACCCGCCTAGTCGGCAAGCACTGCTGACTTCACTTGCTGCACAAACGTGTTCTTCTTTCTTGAAATAATAGTATCATGACTGTGTTCATCCTCGAAATGTCTGCATTGGTTTCTGCAACCGCAGAAGAGCGCTGAGAGTGGTCGGAAAATAAGCGTTCGGCTCGTTATGACAAGCCCTAACTAACGCTCGTGTTTGACCTCATCTTTGGCACGATATTATTCCAATCCTCGTTCTGTCCTCTCCTTCATTCTGCACATTACCCACAAACTCGGCATTCACTTGAATCAATTTTCCATATTTCCCCTCTCCGCACAATCAAGGTGGAATCTTATATTGCCAGAAATCATCCAACCATACACTTCTACAATCGAAAAAGAAACTTCTTCCCTTATGTTTCGTCAGTTCCGTCACTTTATGGCATTGATTGACGAACCCCGCTTCGTCGGAGGTTGCCTATGTCCAAGTCAGTCAGCATTCAACGGAGAAATTCTGGTCTTCTCGGAGAATGAGATCTCTGCTGCAGCCTCTCGCGATTGTTTGCGGCCAAAGACCAGACCATAGCCGGCTTCGTAAGCTCGAAAGAAAAAAAAGAAATGTAGTCCGCCCGGAGAAAGATAGAAAAAGGAAATCCCCACTCACATTCAAAATCACATAAATCGGCTTCTCCATCACATAAGGATGAATCAAATGCGGCTGCCGACTCCCACAATTATACCCCTTATAAATCTCAATAATACACCCTCCAATGGACTCATCATACCCCACACGCTGCTGATAATCTTGATCCGGTGGATAAGGATAATTCGATATCTCACTCCTCAACTTTCCAAAGCGGAAATTGAAACTTCCGAACCAGGCGGGTTTGTCGAGGATGTAGCAATGTCCGGCATCGCGGAACGTTTCTTTCATGTAGATTTCGCGGTGGCCGGTGTCGTTTCGGGCGAGAGCCGGGTCGTGGAGGTAGGGGTCGCCGGTGCAGGAGGTGTCCCAGAAGGGCTGGACGTTGATGTCGGTGAGTTTGTGGATGGGGG
>JAASFF010000784.1:1292-53865 GCA_013365195.1 Cercospora citrullina | reverse complement strand
GGAGGAGGAGGAGGAGGAGGAGGAGGAGGAGGGATAGGAGGGTAGCCACGCTTGAGGTGAACATGGTGTGCATGTATGTGACTCTGCACCGCGATGGTATGGCGATTGAGGGGTGTCCAAACGCAGGAGCTCCGGTGCCTGAATATATCCAGGAAACACTGAGACTCCGAAGAGGACGTTTGAGCATCGAAGTGCTTGGCGTTTGTCAAAGGTCGTTCCGTCTGCTTCGGAACCGGGCGGCGATGTGCCTGCACCTTTGGACTGCCGGTGGATACAGCATGCCGGTGCCATAGACATCTGCGGCTGGTGGAGTGGTCCCTCTCATCCTCGCTTCTGGTACTTCCGGCGCACAGCGAAACCTTCTTGGTGGGATCCATATTTAAAGTGACACGGCTTGCGCCGGCTAAAGAGGGAATGAATCATTACGATACTACAACTATATACTGATAAAACCGCTCGACCCGCGAGCTTCTGTTATTTCTCACATATTTTGGCCCACATCTAAGCCTCGGATACCTCACTGTCTCTCTCTATCACAGTACTCAAACTCGTCCGCTCAACCGGCGGCACAAAGCTTCCATCCTTGAAACCATCCAGAGTAACTTTCTCCACAGCGCAACACGTGGCGAACCCAGCACACCTTAAATACCAACAAGGTCCCAGCCAGCTCAGCTCGATACAGTGCCCTGCGCCTCTGAGAATCCCGCTCTCGACTCGTGGCGCGCTGAGAAAGGCAGAAGTGAAGTCTCCGATTCTTTCAACACTCGAGTCCCATATTAGATCCATGTCGGCGAGAAAGTACATGACGGGCACGTTTATTTGCGCCGCCATACTTCGCCAGTAACGCGGGTAGTTGTCTGGGTGGTTGAAGTCGGAATATTCGGAAGTGAGCGCCGGACATGATATCGCTTCGTGGGCTTTGATCGTCTCGAGTGGGGAGTGGCCCAAGGCAGAGTTCAGCATAAGTTTGGTCTTCGGGCCCATGTTCCAGTGCTGGTATATGGGCTCGCCATTCTTGTCAAAGGGAGGCTCCTTGCGCATTGCGTCTTCATTCAGCTCCATTGCTTGCCGTGTGCCCATGCCCGTGAGGATGAGGCCTCCTAGAGGATATGTCCGCTCCTCGGGTGAGTCGGTACATGATAGGCTCGATGTGATGAGTGCAACCGCACCTCCGATACTGTGTCCCAAGAGTACCATTGATGTCGCGCCGAGTGGAGGACCGAAGGCGCGCCAGAGAACCGGTAGTACGAGACGATGGAGCCAAAGCGCTTCATTCTGTAGATGTGTATCGGAGCCTGTATTCTCGGTTCTCCCAAGCTCTGGAGTCTGCTTGTATCCCGGTCGGTTCAGTGCTATGACAGGGATGGATAGTTGATCTGATATGTTTCGTATTGAGTAGTGTTCGTGAGCATCAAAGTATTTTGCGCAGTAGGAGCTTCCGTGGAGACAAATGATGAGTGGAGTGCCATGGCTTGACCTTTTCACATCCTCTGGCTTGACTGGGAACGACTTCAACCCGCTGACTAAATCTCCGTTGCCGACGTCGACCACGAACGGCTCCATCGCATTGCGCTCTGGTGACTTGGGCGGCATGTCGCCGAGAAGCTGCTCGAGCACTAATGCAGCCAGGTTGAGCGGAGAGGTGATTGGATCCCGTACTGCTGGGTGCGCTGTATGCCGTCCAGTATGAGAATGTGCTGTCAATAGTCCGTAAGGTCCTATGCAAGTGGTGCGACAGAGAAAGGTAGCGAGAACCAGGATATGGATGACAGCGCAATGGCAGTTGCAATATCACCTAGCTGCCAGGATATAGGTACTCAAAGCAGCTACTGCCCGCAACTATGGCGATGCCGATCATAGTTGGGCTGATAATCCGCATGCCCAAAAAGTGCGGATCGCAGCCTCAAAGGCTCACTCAGTCCACAAAACGGTTAGCATATTGCAGGGTTAATATGGAATGGAAGGAAACGCGTGGATACGGACGCCATGACTACATCATTCAGCGCGAGCATGGTGCAAAGCGGCGAGAGGGTGTGAGGAAGGTGGGGGGCAAGCAGTGGTCTTGGGAGGTGGAAGCAAGAGCTGTGTTGCTCTCTGCTTGCAAGCGGTGCTTCGCTTAGAGTCTCATCAGACTCGCGGTCCAGATGCCGGGCGGACAGCACGTGAATGGATGATGCCACAGTGCAGCGGACGCTGCCCTTGACGCGTTTACCCATCGCGGTGGGATTGGCTTTGCTCGATATCTGCACGGCATCGACGACCTGCCGACACCACCGGCGGCGCCAGCATGAATTCGTCGAGGAGCAAGTCGATTGCAGGTGCACATGGGGAGCTACCTCCGCGGGCTTCTGTATGTTCTTTTCATGTCCAGCCAGTTGGGCCGCAAGTGGAAACGTTAACCTTTGACTTGGCAACCACCCGGCTCGCGACGACGCGGCCAAGTCTCGTGACGGCATGTGCATGAAATGTACACTATTGCCTGCGCGCATGATAAGCAGCAACTCTGTGATGACGGGGAGGCCATGCCCGTCGGAGTCGAGGAGATGATGAAGTGAAGTCAGCGTCTGCCCATGGGTGTTGTACGATAAGCGCAGGCTGACGAGCAGGAAGTCGGCGGCTGCTGTTCCTGACGATCACTTCCCGCCATGGCCGTGATCACAGCCACAAGCAGTGCTGAGGCAAAACTCTACAGTGCTATACTAGAGCATCCCGAAGAGGTCTGGCAGTGAGCCGCCGATGTCTTACCATCTCAGACGTGCGCGTGAAAGCTTCCAGTCCGGCACAATTGAAGTGAACGGTCCGCCGGCTCTCGCGCATGCATCCGCCAACGCCTTCGTTTGTAGCGTGCCGGACAGGATAGCTGGCGATGCGATGGAGAAGCTCGTCCTTGTCTCGCCGGTGACAGCGCTGCTCTCACGCTCCGGCAGGCACTCTTGGGTCATGCATGCTACGGACGACAATGGTCCAGAGGAAGACGGTGAAGTGCAGCAGAGTCATGGATTCTGGGGTTAATCTCGATCATCCCTGCTCATCAATCAAGGTTATCGTTCGATGGAGTGACAGCCGAGATTGCAACTTCACCACATCCCGTCGCCACCGCTGCCGTCTGCAACAGATTGAGGGTGGGCGCGCGAAAAGCAGTCGTGGGGAGTAGTGCACGACGAGCGAAATGCCCATGGCCGCTGCGAAACCGTCGCGGCGAGGCGTCGTTCTGGAAGACATTGCATCTTCGACGGGCGAGTCTTGTGGCACGGCCGGCAGCACGCTAAGAATAACGTTGCGGCATGTGAATGGCCGGCTGCACTCCGCGCACATCTGGTGCTTCGCGCTGCACCGCGCTATCACCATCCATGTCTCGCTGGCGCCTGCTACTGCAACTGCACTGCTGCTTTTTTGCTGCTGCTGGCCAGATGCGCGTGCGCCAACGTGCAGAGCAGACGCCTCCTGGGAGAATAGCTGCAGTGTACCCCCATTGGCCCCGAACTTCCCAATCCAAGCAAGCTCCGCGCACTGAATCTTAGCTTCTGGCACAAGAGCTCTGGGCAGGCACTGCATCGTCCTCGTCCCTGCACTCTGAAACACCTTCAACCTTGCCCTGTTCCTCTCCCCTTCTCGACTTTGCTCTGCTGCTTACCCTCCACCACCCTTCAACGCCGTCATTCCCTTGAGCTCCACCCTGCACCATCGCACCGAACTGCAGGTCCCACCCTTCCACGACCCAGCGCATTGGGACTCCGCCATCTCCTGTGCCTGTGACTGCGCGCGTGTATTCGAGACGACTCTCCGTGCTCCGGTCACACAGCAGTCTGCCACCCAGGAAATCTTCTCGTGGGAAATTCCCTGCTCGGATCGTTCAACTCCAACATCCGATCAACATCACCTCTCCTGATTCCACCACGCTGCCGACGCCGACCTCACCAGGCGCGCCATACATAATCCTCACCCAACAACCGCGCCGCTGATCGACCTCCGTCACAATGGCTTCCTCTACCACCTTTGGAGCGACTATTGTTCCCACCGACGACCACCAGCGAGCTACACCACTGCTCAACGAGCCCTTAACCGACTCGCCTGCCATGACACCCGTTCCTTCTCACGATTCGCTCGCACAACAGTACAGCCAAAATGTGCCCGTCCAATCGCCATTCTACACGCACCCACCTGCCTCACACGAAGTGATTCCCTCAGAGAAGAAGACACATCTCAATGTCTATGAGAAGGACCTCGAAGCCGGTAACGACACCCCTCTCACCCCTTCCACAGACGAGGAACACCCCTTTTCGAAGCGCATTGGAGTGGAGCAGAACACAGAGGACACCATGTGGCCCAGCAAGCAAACGCTGAAGCAGAAATACATGGCAGAGAAGCAGCAGCGGAGACAACAGAAGGGTATCAAGGTGCTCGTTCCTGTACGAGAGAGATGGGCTGCATTGAGCAAGCGTAGCAAGTTGATTGCGAAGCTCCTGCTGGGCTTGTTCATCATCGGCGTAGCAGTAGGGTTGGGCGTGGGAATCAGCAAAGCAGTACAAGGATCGTACTATGTCAAGGATGGTGCAAGCAAGCCCATTGACCGATGACGGGTGAGTTTCAGCGTTCCACGAACGATGGTATGCAATTGACTGAGACAACGCAGCTCTCATGAACAACACGCGACGGAGTCAGCGACCATAGTTTTTGAACATAACCCCCTGCATCTATCTGTACGAACTTATTGGCGAGGAGTTCCGGCGTAGCGACAACAAGATGGACTGTGAGCGAACGACTACACATGCCAAGGAACGGCGCAAGACCACATATTGTAGAAGCGGCATTTTTATTTTGTACGGACCCGGGGCATTTCTCTATTAGTGCTGGAAAGGAAGGAGAAGATGGATACACTGCAAGTCGATTTTGCTCCTCCAACTTTGCGATACAATGACCTGCACAAACAAACGTTTCTCACGCTCCCAGGAAGGTCGAGTGTGATTAACACGGCCGAGATAGAGACTGCGAAATTCAAACGAATGGATTGGTTTCTGAAGCCGCTTTTCTTTTGCGGACTGTCTTTGCTCTGTGTGCTTACCGGAAGGTGAAGGAGAGGTGGAAATGCCATTGTTCCGAGAAGCCGTTTCTTTCTCCTTAACGGGCGGGAACTCAAACATGACAAAGGAGATGGGTTACTGACTCTTGGACAGGTGCCAGCGGAGCTGCGTTCCGTGCCGACGTCAAAGCTCCTCAGAAGGTCACGCTCAAGGGAATTTTTGAACGAGTCCTTCGCGGAAGATGGCTATGTGATGTGGACAAGATTAAGTCGGATGTGCTTCGTGGCTCCTTCTCTCGGGTGCGGTCGGTCTGCGTGCGAGGAAAGGTACGCGCCGTGAAGCGCTGGCAGTTGGCGACGCCGCTCACATGCATACGCATTTCAAGCGACCACCATTGCTGATATGTCGACTTCGCCACACAATGCAACACAACGCTGCTGTCCAGACCCGGAGCAGCAGTGCGGCGTAGCAAGAATTAACAGCAGATCATTCGCCAACACACAACGAAAAGCCCGGGACCGAACCTGCCAACACGGATATCCTTCAACGAGTGAAGCGAGCGCGAAGACACCATCCTCTGGCATTTGCAACACCTCATAAGGAACAAGCGCACAGCAGGCGATGACGTTTGCATGCACCTGTCACGCTGTGCTGAGAAAACGCAGTTGTGCGGCGCAGTTGCACTGCTCGGCCGGAAGCGGTTGGTTGTCTGTGAAGGGCGCTTAGAGACACCAACACAAGGCCTTTGTTTGCTTTCCCGTGTGCAGTGCACAGGCGGCGCAGCCTCCCTTTGAAGTAGCAGCATGTCGAAGGCGAACATCAAGAACCTGCTAGCATCGCGACTACCTCAATTTCGCCGGAGTCAACACTTTCCGCTTACAACTTGAAGAGCCGATATCGAGAGATCCAAAATTCCAAAAATGGCGAACAGTAAAAATATCGGTCTCTTGGAGCACGAATTACCATATCAAGCCTTTGTCATGATTGTTCAAATTGGCGCCTGGGCAACGCTTGGAATCCTGGCGACGGCGATTTTGGTGTTCGTCGTGATGTGCGTCAAGTATGGAGCTGGAGGCCAAATGTCTTCGAGAGCCGTTCCTCATCCCGACCTGGAATCTGGCAGCGGCGACATGCCACTTCGTCAATCGAACGACTACACAGACTGCCCGCCTGCATATGAAGAACCCAACCTCAGGCTGGAGTTACCGCCTTCCTATGCTGAGACTGAAGCGAGTAAGCCTGCATGCGAAAGACATCGCCACAACATCGCAGCCGGAGCGATCTGAACTACTCGTGTCGCTTCACATGGAGCCTCAAATGAATCCATGCTGGAATCATGCTGTACGATAGCACGACGCCAGAGAAGAACAGCGCTATGCTTGCGTAGAAGATCGGGCACATGTCTGTGCACCTCCAGCCATTGATCAGGGCGGCCAGCGTCTACGCATGGTCAGTCACGTTCAGCTCAAGAGCGCTCTTTAGGATCACTCACGCATCCACCGCCCATGTAGAACCCAGCAACGATATTGTCCAAACCAATCACAGTATGCAAGGGTAGTGGATCGACAAAGGTTGCCCGCATGCCCCAGACGCTTTGCAACATCCCCAAGACGCCTGGAAAGACGCAGTATCCAAGAGCGCCTGCAGCTTTACGATATATTTCACAGTCGGGGTTCGAGCCTCTGGGTGAACAAGATTCGCGGAGATTCCTGTATCGTGCAAGCAGAATAGTATTGACGACGATTAGAGCTGGGCCGAGCAGCAGTTGGAAGAATCGAGCAGCTCGAATAGCATTGAGAAAGAAGCCGGAAGCTGGATTCCTGACTGTGGTCTCGGACGGTTGCACTATCTGCCTGATATGCAGTCGATGCAAATGGTCCTTGCTGATCGAGGATGCGTCTGACATAACAGATCCGAGCTCATAATAGTGCTCGGAGGGCAATGATTGTGCTCTCCTTCGGGCTTGCATTGTCGTGACACGTTAATGATCGGAACTTTCAAAGCAGAAACAAAGCCTTTGTTGTTTCAAGAGACATGGCACCAAGCTCCGTCAGTTGGACAGAGTGCAGCAGGATTCTGACGATGGCCAGCTGAGCAGCTCGCGTTCGCATCGTGGAAGCGGGACTGCGGAACGCCGTTGCGCGCGCAACTTCAGCTTGCTTTCACGCTTCCACATAAGTTGCGCTTGCGCTCGCTGCCAGACGTGTTGCAAATGTCACATCTGCAGCCGCAAATATGCCGCCGCAACGGGCTCGTGGGGCTTATGCGAGGTACATCTGTCAGCATTGTCGGGCCCGCAAGATCAAATGCTCCCTTCCGCATGATATTTCCCCTCCCAACGGAGAACCTCAACCTGCAGAATTGGCTTGTGAGCGATGCAAAGTGAGAGGTCTGGACTGTGTTGTTGATTACACAACTCTTGGACGACCGTCAAGTACAGGTGATCGGACAGGCACGATGGAAATTCCCACGCGGCGCAGCGTCACAGCCTCTACTGATAGATCGTTGACCGATCCCAACAACATTGATGACGAAGGAGAAGCTGAAATAGACGACTTCTTGCTTGTCATGCCTAGGTCAACTGGCATGAACGGGATGGTTACGAAGACGAGACGACAGCCCGCCCCTATGGACAAGGCTCGCGCCACGTTCGATTCGGCGCATCTTCTTTCCATATTGCTGGCGCGGGATGTTCACTTTGGCGCAGACTTCTCTTGCGCTTTGCTGGCAAGAGACTATTCCCTACTGGAATTTCTGACTCCAGAAACCATGAAGGATCTGGACAAACTGTGAGGTAAAGCAATGCCCCGTGGAGACTCTTCGTCTAATCGTCGCCAGACTTGTATGGCACCGAATATATTTTCCTGATATACCAGCTATGTCCGACCTTTATACTGATATATCAATGAACATCTCAAGCGATCAAGAGACCAGCACAAGCACGTTGCTGCTGGCTGTGCTCGCATCTCTTGCCTTCGACACAAAACATGTGACAACATCACAAGAACGACAATTGCAACCGCTGCTGCGACAGATTGTGTTCCAGGAGTATCAGCATTTGCTGTTTGAATTGCCTTCGAGCAGAAGCGCTCTCTTGGCCCTCCAATTGATTCTGGAGTATCAGCCTCGTCTTACTGCCGTGGATCGGGCTACTATGACGAAGAGTATTGCCAATCCAACGCTGCGACTCGTCATCTGCGAAATAGCCAGGAAATTGCGACTGGAAGCTATGGCAGACGATCTTGAGTTGTTACTCCGAGAAGGTGTGCCCATTGGTGCAGAGCAGTTGAACGATCTCCTACTCTGGTTTAGAGTGTGCCTCGCCCAGTGCGCTGAAATTTTGGCTGAAGAAAAGAGTGACGCTTTGGATGTCGAAAATGTTGCAAAAGTGCTAGACCGTGCCAGCCTACTATTTGCTTCTGGCTCAGTACCACTTGCAGCGTACCATGCAATTTGCATCGCGAAGATTCGCGGACGAGAGCTGAGCGCTTTACTCGGCATGAGAGCGAATGCGCGCACATTGGCGAGCCTGGAGGAGACTATACTGGCACACAGACGTGCGTGCGAGGAGGATAAGGAGGAATTGCAGAAGGCTGTACGAGGCTCCAGCGGAAGCAGCACTGAATTGAGTCTTGCCACTGTGCAATTGATCAACGCTCGCTTGCATCGCTCCTGCTGTTCGATTTCTGGTGCTGCGATGTTCTTCGTCGTGATGGACGGTTCACACACAATGACTGCGGATGCATCTGCAGACAATACTGCTCCTCCTGCTATCACAACTCAGCGCGCCCTCGAAATGTCCGATCAGATAATCGATCGGTTTGCGGGCAAGACTCGGGATCAGCAAATGAGCGACTTGCGAACCATGTTCCTCATCACCTACGGCGAACGCCGCATGGGAGATCTCGAGATGCTGCTGGTCAACGTTGTGGGGATGGCAGATCTTTGTATCGATGGTGTACCGTTCGTGCCGCCGCAGCGAGATAGTATCTGCCATGTTTTGTTCACATGCAAGGATATCATGGAAGAGAATGCAGCAAGGATGAAAGGTTGGGGCGGCTTGCATGATCGGGCTGCGGTGCAATCGATGTTGATCCAGAATTGTGCCACTTTGATGAGGAACATAAGTCTGAGAGAACGACCTGGGTTGAATACTCTGCGCGCTGCAAGCGAAGGATGCTTGTGGGCTGGGACTGCGAGGCTACTTGACTCGCTGTTGAAGTTGCTGGCGCAGTGGACAACATGGAACGCTCTGGGAAGTGCATTGGTTGAGAGACCAATGAGGAGAGATGGACCACCACACTCAGAGTCTTCTGGTCGAAGTGATGAGGATCTTCTAGTCATGGAAATGATGCCGGAGGACCTGTTCTTCGATTGGGAGCTCTGGTTGAAACAGTGACGCGACCGAAAGCGTGAAGTGCGATGCGGAGAGCGAGTGAATGGCGGAAGACCGGAGTGAATGGCACATCCTTCAGCAAGCGCCACACGCATATTTCCACCTGGAAACATACCTGGCTATCTTCAAATGAAAAGCAACCTGACCACCAAATCACCCCCAACACTGCGGAACCAAACCATGGCCGGGAAAATGTTTACAAACAAGCGCGCTCGAATGCTCGCGTTCATTGCCAAGGTAAGTGCTGATTGTGTTCACAGAATTACCTATGCTGATTCGAAGCCAGGTCCACTCTCGAGGCACTAGAGGACTACGCAAGAACGACTCCAATCCTCAAGTCGTCTCTCTTGCTGAGACGGCAGTCCTGCAAACTGCTGAGCTCCTCGAGTCTATCCTCTCCCATCTTCCTGGCAACATTATTCCCAGAACTCGCCTGGTCTGTCAGCAATGGAACGAACTCATCTCAACATCCCCGACACTTCGCAAGAGGATCCTTCTCGACAGATTGTGGTACATCCCCTATGGCCCATATCCAACTCCAAACTATATCCCACCCGCTTTCCGTACCGCTCCAACGAGTTCGAACATGGTCGTCTCCAGAAGCAACCCATCTGGACAAGTGCCACCACAAGTCCCCAACAGCGATGGCATGATCTTTCTCCGACCCGCACTTCTGCACCATTTACTCTACAAAGACTCCGGAGATCGTGCAGACTGGCATTTCGCAATTGGAGACACGATGAAAGTGAGACTGAACCTCGATCTCAAGGATCTTTTATCGCAAGGAACGCCGCACACTGAGCGATACGCCAAAGCTCTCATCACTAATCCCCCCTGTTACAACGCACAGATGACACTCCACTGGTCCGCCTACCATGTTGAACGGAACGAGATTCTCATCGGTGAAGTCAGCAGTGTTCTTGATGATACTTGCGGCTTGACTGTCAAGCATATTTTGGATGTACTCTTTCAGAAGCGGGGAACTTGTTCGTTGAGAGAATGGCACAGACGACTTTCGGACTGTATCACGCCTTTTGGTGAACAGGATAGGGCAGATGATTGGACATTTGCGGAAATCTTCGAACAGTTGATTGAAGATGGGTACCAGAATGTGGCTATCAGGAACTGCTACCTAGGGTTGTATGGGGTTGTTGTGCCGAGGCAGAGTCAGTTGGAGAGTTTGCGATTAGAGAAGGATATGGGGGAGTTTCTGAAGGAAGTTGGATTGAAGGGCTGAGTGAGTTGAGAGGAGTTGATGAGAAGAGATCAGTTCTAGATGCAGCACTTCACGCCATCACGGCACCCATTGAGTATATGGAGCTTTTCGCAACAGCCTTTGTTTACGCCACTCTACAGCCACTTCTCCTTCAACTTCTCAAACACCCCACTCCCAACAACTCTCCTCTTCACTTCGACATTCTCATGCTCCACTTTCTTCTTTTTCGCCACCCAACAAGCAGCAATATACCCATGCCGATACAGCGTACTCTGATTGAAATTATACAAAACGTCCCTCTCTTCCACTTTTCCATCTAGTGCACTTCTTCCCTCAACGCCATTCTGTATCTCGAGTTCGAATCCCATGCTTTCCGCCACAATGACAATCTCTTCTAAACTCAATTGTACCAATGGTGCAGTACCATACAATAAAGGACCAACATTGACCCAGATTCCACCGGGTTTGAGTAGAGAATGAATAGTCTCAAGATATGCGATGAGATTCCGAGCAGTGTCGATGAAGAAGAGTGTTGTGATGGCATCGTACTGTCCATTCTGGTGTACAAATTTCGTAGTGAAGTCTCCTTCAACTAGCAACGTCTCAGTCGGGATTGTGGGAGGGTGTATGAGGACCGGACGGGTAAGTTCTTCTCTCCTCTCTGCATGAGACCAGTTCTCGAGAAATGGGTGAAGAGTGATGGGGCCGTGGCTTGATGGAAGAGATCTGAGATAGCGATATGCCATGTTCATGCTCGAAGACCATTCGTTGGATGTAACAGACATGTAGTCTCCGAGGAGGCTGATCTCATGCGCGAGGCGTCCTAAGCCAGCTCCAGGGACGAGGATCTGGTATTTGGAACTTTCATCTGATGAGATTGGAGGCAGATGTGAAGTCAATGCATCGATTATGCAGGGAAATGTCGCTTCGCGCTCGGCTTGGCCTTCGGGCGACCAGTCTCGTACGGCATGCTTGAGAGATTGGGAGACTGTGGTTCGGATACCGGACTTGGCTTTTCCATCATCGGTGTCGTGAATGAATGTCGCGAGCTCATGCCTTGAGATGTTGTAGTACGAGAGGGAATGATGTAAAACTTTCTTGCAGAACTCGGCGTTGATTTTGAGGAGTGTACGAGCCTGAGCGAAATTGGCTTGATAGTTGACCACGGAATCGAGAATCTGAAACCAGGTGTGAGTATGAAAGTGAGTAGTTTGGAAGAGGAAGACGTATAACCTTCTTGTGCTTCTTGGGGACATGCTTGTACAACCCCTCAAATCTGTCGATTTCTGCCCCCACGATCTTCTCATACTTGTCGTAACCATGAAGTGCCTCTAAGACCTGCCATCGCGGATGCTTCTTGTTCCATTTCCCGGTGTCACGATCAATGGACTTCAGCAACTGTTCACGCGCGATGTCATGTCTTTGGCCATCTGCTGGGCACGCAGGTGTGTAGTATATCGAGGATGATTCTCGACATGTGCTTTGCTCAACATGACCCGATGCCAGGCGGACCAGGCCAGCAAGCACGCAAAGTTGGATGAGTGTCAGCCAGAAGCTGTTTGGGATGGACATTGGAGCTCCTCGCAGTGTTTTGACATGATGCCTCAGCTGGTCTGCTCTGCTTGGACATTGAGTCGTTACGAGAAGTGGGTTGCTAAGAAAAGCCAAGCGCGTAGAGGGAAGGACATTGATGGATCGTGCTCAGTTTTACACAGTAGCGGGATCAAATGTTGGGGCGTCTTCATCCCGCCCATCATCGACCCGTCTTGACGAGACGTTTGCAAGTGGTGACAGGAGCGATGGATGCGAAACGGGGACCGAAAGGCAAAGCAGCGAAAGCTCACGCGATGATGGGCCCGTCGGTGCGACGTTTTGGAGCTCTCTCCACGATTTACTGGATGAATCCCGGATGTCGTTCGAGCTGGCTGGGAATGGAGCATCACGAAGAAGTGCCGTCGAAGGTCAAGCATTGAGTAGTCGACTAGTTCTGCGTGACTACGCAAGGCTGAGCAGACTATCGACGAGTGCCGATGTGGTGGTGGCATTTTCCAGCACAACCAATCGCCCATCTCGAACCATTTTGATGTGTCGTGAGCGATGTGGGGCACGACGATCGGATGTGGGGTGACAGGAGGTCTGGACTGTCAACCAGAATCTCGATACAGCAGGAAGCAGGACTGCTGTGCCGTACCATGGAGCTTGAGCATATGGACCGCTCCCAGGTCGGTCGCTGATGCTGTCGCTCAAGCTCGAGCGGACTCAGGTCAAATCGAAGATTGAGCTCTCGATGTCGTCTGCGGGAGTCTCAGGCCAGCCCGATGTGCTGTAGCGTCGGCAGGCCGTATCTCGACACTGCCTTGCGAAGCTGACACACCCGATGCGGTTGACTGTAACGTGTGAGTGAAGGCTGATCAGAAGCCAGGGTGCGGTGAACTCTGGGCCAATGTGCGGGTTTCGAGCGGCACAACGCTCACCGGCACACGCGGCGGGGCGCTGATCCGCCGCTCCAGGAGGTGAAGGGACAGGTGGGAGAGCATCGGCACGGGAGTCTTGCGCGTGCTTCGTCAAGGGATATGGAGGGGAGCGGTGGTGTGTTCCCCAATGGCGGGCGCTAGTGCGCAAGGCCGTGGCGCCAGGAGGCACGCATTGCACCACCCGACCGCTGCTCATCGGCGGCAAGGCAGGAAGAGGGGGATGTCAGTTGAGGAAGGGATCTGGCAGCAGCACGCACAGCTTATGATTCCTGCACATCGAAAAGCGCGGGTCGAGGCATGTAGCAGAAAGTGCGTGTGCGCTTGGCGGGTAATACTTTGGGTGGTGTCGCAAGCATTCTGACCCGAATTCGAGACCTGTGACAGGCCTTCCTTGCGCCCTCCAGCCCTGCCGCCCGCGACTCTTTCAACCTCTTGTCTTCCCACACATTCTCACCTCATCCAACCCACCGCCCGTCTCTCGCACACCGGACCTCCCACCACCGCGAGCGACGCCGTTCCCGCCATTGTTGCCGATGAACCTGTTCATGGCAACATGGTGTCTGGACGCCCACCTGGTTCGCACACGCAAGTGCGAGTCCGCCATTTGCTTTTCCTGTCGCTCCTCCTCCCAGTAGCGGCTGCCCTGCAGAAGCAGCCCGAGCACTACCACTCGTCTCACCACTCCGCCGCCGCCCTCCAGGATGGTGACATTGCCGATGCCGCTGCCGCCGTGGACGAGCACTGGCAGCACACCGTCGACAGGCAGCTGCACCAAGAGGTCTCGGTGAAGCACAAAGCCCAGAAGAACACCAACGTCGACGCCGATGACGACGACAACACACACAACGAAAAACACAAGAAAGCGCGGATCTCCCAGGTCCACCAGCGCGCCCTTGCGACTGTGTCTCCAGCCGAATCGAACCACGACGCGGCTGTTCGAGCACCTCCTGCACAATGGTCGACGGCTGCCACCAGCGCCGGTCTGGCCTCGCGACAACCGGCGCGATCACTGCAGGATTGGCAAGTCGAGGATCTCATGCTCCTGGCGACTGTGGATGGGAAGCTCTACGCACGCGACCGCGGCACCGGTGCCCCACGATGGCAGTTGGAAGCCGATGGAGAGATGGTGCAAGTCATCAGGCACCCTCACAACAAGACGTACAACGCTCACGGACAGGAGGTCGTCGAACCTCGATTCGTCATTGAGCCGAGCCAGGATGGCGCTTTGTATGTTCTGCAGCCGCACTATGGTCTGCAGAGGCTTCCATATACCGTGAAGGAGCTTTCTGAAGCCGCACCCTTCGAGGAGACGGGACATCTCGGCGTCACATATACTGCCGAGAAGAAGAACACACTATATCACATCGACGCGCGAACCGGCAACGTGCTCAAGACCTTTCAACCAGGGGGCTCATTCGTGAACAAGGATCAGAGCTGTCGCAGAGTCAGCCCACTGGATGATGCCCTTGGTGATAGCGAGTGCGAGACGCAGGGAACTATTGTGCTAGGACGCACCGAATACACGATTGGCATTCAGAACAGAGCCACAGGAGAACCAGTCGAAACCATCAAGTACTTCGAGTGGACAGGCAATACTCGCGACAACGATCTACGCAACACATACGACAAGACGATGGACGAGAAATATGTGTACTCTTCGTGGAATGGACGCATCAACGGCATCGACACAAGCTCTGCCAACCCATACAGAAAGCCAGACTTTACTCAGGTCTTCGCTTCACCAGTAGTCAGAGTCTTCGACATCATCCGACCCAAATCAGATCCCTCAGGGGATGCTTCACTGGCCGTCCTTCCACAGCCAATACCGCCGGCCGCCAACGCCTTTGCCGGACTTGAGGACGAGGAGGATTACGATCCGGTCTACGTCAATCGCACTCGTGCTGGCAGTTGGTTTGCCCTTTCCGAAAAGCAGTACCCATCCGTCACGTACCGAGCACCTGTGGTACCCAGTATTGAGTACGAGGGACGCTGGAGGAAAGAAGATTTCGCCGGCGTATACAACCTCCCGCAGGAAGGATACTCGGGTGGACAGCTGCTCGACGGAAACCAGGTGCCATTGATTGATGCTGCACCAGCAGTCGAATCCAAAGCAGCCTCGCCGGGAGCAATGGACACGCCGTTGTCGTCGCCCAAGAAGAGCGCGTTCGATCTGACCTTACTCACTGGCCTAGTGCTTGGCTTCGTTATCGCCATCTGCACGACTGGCGGTGTTGCTCTGTACAAATGGCCAGAGACCCGAACATTATTACTCCCACAGAAGCCGACCATGCAGATGCCAGTCGCCGATGCTCTCACTGTACCGCCCGAGGAGCAGCCAGCAATACGTGAGAACGAGCCTGCAGAAGAAATGGCTTTCGCTCAGCCACCGAATGTCGAAAAGGAACCAGTTGCTGCCAAAGTGCACTTTGACCTGCCCACCGAGAAACCAGAGCCCCTCGAGAGGGCTGAATCAAACGAGGCAGACGGCGATGAAGAAGGCAAGGAGAGTGAGGAGAAAGAAGGCGAGACTAAGCGACAGAAGAAGAAGGCTACACGTGGCAGACGAGGTGGCCGCAAACAAAAAGAGAAAGAGCAAGCCCGAGAGGCAGCTCGAGAAGCCAAGAGAACGGACTCGCCTTTGCAGAGTCCAGCAGCTGTCAAGATCGTTAGCGTTGCCAAGTCTGAAAGTGCAGACATGTCAGGCCCGATGAGCATCAACAATCTGACGATCTACACGGACAAGGAGATTGGCCGAGGCAGTGGAGGTACCATCGTCTATCAAGGTTCTTGGGAGAACCGCGATGTCGCCGTCAAACGTATGCTGTCTCAGTACTACGAGCTCGCTGCCTCCGAAGTCAACTTCCTCCAACAGAGTGACGACCATCCCAACGTGGTGCGTTACTTCTGCCGACAAAGAGACGACCATTTCCTATATATTGCTGTTGAGTTATGCCAGGCAAGCTTGTTCGATGTGTGGGAGCCGGAGAAAGCCAAGACAGAAGAGCTGCGAGCAGAACGACAGAAGCTCAAGCTCGCGATTCAGCAAGACATGAACAGGACACTGCAACAGCTCGCAGCCGGCCTGCATCATCTACACAAGCTTCGCATTATACATCGCGACATCAAGCCCCAGAACATTCTCGTTGCATACCCGAAGAAGACTCAGCCACCGGGTACAACTCGCTTGGTCATCTCAGATTTTGGTCTTGGTAAAAACTTGCCAGAAAATATGAGCACGCTCATTGATCCCACGGGCAACGTCGGCACATCAGGCTGGAAGGCCCCAGAGCTGATCACACAGCCTGGTGAGAAGACGGACAGCACGCACAGCAGAGGAGCATCTGGCAGCGATAGTGCCAACCCGAGTGCGAATGTCCCCGGCGTCAGCAGTGTGAAGCGTGCCGCGGACATTTTCTCCCTTGGTTGCCTTTTCTTCTGGGTCTTGACCGACGGCGTGCATCCTTACGAGGACGAGACGGGTTGGCAAGGTCTGCGCGAGAAGAATATCAAGTGCGACAAAAAGAACATGGAGCCTTTGGAACGCTGGTCGGACGCTTACGAGCCATTCCAATTGATCACAAGCATGCTGTCACCCCAACCCGAGAAGCGACCATCTGCTCAAGAAGTCTTGAACCATCCTTACTTTTGGTCACCTGAGCGAAGGCTGGCGTTCTTGTGCGACTGCTCTGATCATTTCGAACGTGAAGAGCGGGGAACATGGGAAGACAACTACGCTGGGGATTCCTACAATCTGCGCTTGCTGGAGAGCAAGGCTGAGGAAGTCATTGGCAGGCAGATGGACTTCTTGGCAAAGCTCGATGACTTCTTCGTGCAGACGCTGGGCAAGCAACGCAAATACACCGGCAGTCGATTCTTGGATCTCCTTCGTGCACTGCGGAACAAGAAGAACCACTATGAGGACATGCCAGAGGATGTCAAGAAGCGCGTAGGTCCCTTGGATGGCGGATATTTGAGTTACTGGTGCAATCGATTTCCGCGACTGCTCATGGCTTGTCACGAGGTCATCCAGGAAGCTGGACTGCATGATAGTGATCGGTTCAAGAAGTACTTTGGGCTGGGAAGTGATTGAGTAGGTCTGCAGTGTGTAAACTTGTTCTTTTGGCTCATCATTCTTCTCTCAGTTTCGATAGTGTTGGAAGTTTCTCCCTCCCGAGCTGTAAATCGAGCGGCAGCATTTCGTTCACTTCACTGGAGCCATCGATGCTCTCTCTCGTCCCACTTGCCTTCACTGTTGCCTTGCTTCTCGACACACAGTGCCTCAGCAACACTGCCCTGGGCAGAGATACGAGACAGCTTCCGGACATCACATCGCTTACTGCACGCGTTTGCTCGGTGCGACCTCAATTCTCACATGCTACCGCGTGGACCTCTCCAGCTCACTTCGCTCACTTCAACACTTCTGCCTGGCCTGACCGCTGGACCCACTTTTCCTGCTTGTGATCATTCACACAATCTACTACCACCAACACCTTGACTTCCACCACCTTCTTCAAACTTCTCACACAACATCTTCCACATCGCTTGCCCACCTGGTCACCTTCTTGATTGACTTACCTTCCCTCTTCTACATCACATCGCTTCGCAACACATCGCGCATCGCTTTTGGCGACTGCTTTCACGACGTCCTTCGCATTTCACAAGATTTCGCACTTTGGCTACATCTTCCGTCCCTGCGCTGTCTCTTACTTCTGCACCATCTCCGTTCTCAACGCAGCGTTCGGACACCAGTCTCGCCACTCGGGTTCGCGCGGCTCCGCAAGAGATGGCAGAGAAGCTGCCGTTGCCATTCGGCGAGCAGCAGTTTGTGCCGCCATTGACGGCTGTCGGCGCTACACCTTCGGCGCCGATGGCTGGTGCTGGTCAAGATGCGATGCCATCTGTCATGACTACTGAGCAGACGAACGAGAACAGTGCTGGAAGTGTTAGAGCTGCTCCTGCTCCGCCGTCAATGTCTGGAGACCAACAGCCGATGGCGCGAACCGAGCCTGCTCAAGGCACCTCCACTCACATTGCTGGCTCTACGGCGGCTAGACCGACGATGGGATACGCCCCAGTAGCCGTCATGACAGAGCTGCAACCAATGGCGCAGCCTGTTCAAGAGCAGGCCGCTCCTGTCCTTCATGGTTTGCCAATCGACCCGCACTTCTCGACGCCGGTGACAACCGATCAGATCCAGAGCGCCACTGATGTTCAAGTGCCGGCACCCTTGCTACATGAGCATACGCAGGTCGCGAACGCTCTGCATCCATCGGCTCCAGCAGCATTCGCGCGCGAAGCGAGCCCGCCCACTCTTTTCGTGCCCCAAGGTACGAAGCACGAGAGATCTGATTCTCTGGATCTCGAGAGCGGTGAGTACTTGGCGCAAATCAAGATAATATAGCCGAAATGTACTGATAGGAGAACAGCCTCCAAGCGCTTGAAGTCAGAACCTCTGAGCTCTCAAGCAAGCGGGACCTCCGGCGCACATCACCTACTCTCTCTAGCTGAGTCGAAGGCTCAGCCGTCCGAGGAGCATATGAAGCCAAATCTTGTCCCATCGACACCACGAGACACCTTCAACCCACAAGTCTCCACCGATGTTTCTCTGGACGATTCCCAGGCACAGCTTCCTTCAGCCGCCGCGGAAGAAGCAGTCCTAAAAGTCGTCATTAATGCGGCGATTCCTGCACATGATCCAACATGGCCGAGGAATAAACCTCACCATCCGGGCTTTCATCCCAACATTCCGAAGATCGAAGCAGCAATTCGAGACATTGGCAGTCGGATCTCTGAAGAATTTGAGCAGCTCAAGGAAGCAGGCTACAGAGATGACATCGCCCAAGCATACGTTACTCGACTCACGAATCGCGTACAGCAAGTCGCCAAGGCGAAAGACAAGGAGATAGTAGCTTTGCTAGGAAACATGGGTATAGGCAAATCAGAAGCCTACGAGGCGCTGGTTGGACAAGAAGGCATTGCAATCAAGGTAAGAATACGAAACCAACTAGTATTGCAGAGCTGACAGTATAGTAGAGTGACAGTGGACGAGGAACACATTTTCCCATCGAGGGTCATGGCAGGAGGCCAGCTCAGAAAGCCAAAATCGAAGTTGTCGCTGTCTGGAAGACGAGGAGCGAGTTCAAGTACATGGTCAAGACTGGTTGCCAGGACATTTATGCTTACCTGGATGGCGAAAAAGCGGGACAGCAGCCAGTCGACGACATCGACGACTCGGACATGGAGAATGATAATTATGACTCTGCAGCGGCAAGCGCCATACGAGACCGTCAGTACGCCCGCGACAAGGCATTGAAGCACTTGCTACCATTGCTTCAAGAGGATGGGGATCCCGATTTCCAGGACGTCAATACCCTTCTGGCATGGTTCGGAGCGCAAAAGCGACCAGATTCCAGTATCGATCGCGTTGTCCATACTGTTCTTGATCGCATCATGAACCTGCGAAAGATGCACCGTATCGGGGAGAGCACCAACTCTATCGAAGCCAACAGTGCACAAGAGGCCGCCGCTATTCTCCAGCAATTCTCTCCAGCTACTGTGAGAGAGACAGATGGCGCTATCCGCTGGGAAAAGTCTTGCCACATGAAGAAAGCTCAGCTTCACTTGAACAACGACATGGGCGCGGAGGGAATCGTCTTCGCAGACGTTCCTGGCCGAAACGATCCCGATGAGACGTTGTCAGAAATGATCGAAGACTACATCCACTCTGCGCAGCGCTATCTGGTCATGGCTCCAGCTGGTCGACCTCTCACGAAGGAGAGTGACGAGTACCTCCGTGAAGCCATTGGCTCTCGGAAGCCGACCGTTTTCGTTGTTACAAAGATCGATGTGAAAGACGACCTGACTTCCAAGGAGAGGGCAGGACTTTCCCAAGCAGAGCTCAACAAGTTTTTGTCTGCCGAGGCTCGTTTTCGAGAAGTGCAGGCCAGTATCGAGGCCGCAGAGGCCAATAAGGAAGCCCTCGAGGTGGCGAGGCGATACGAGGAAGCAATCGCTACAGTCAACCACATCAAGCAGCTCAAAGATGTCGAGCTCCATGCAGCCAAAGCCAAACTCCATCAACTGAAAGTGGAGGCGAGGAACCGACAAGAGGAGGCAGATATCCGGGCCCAGTATCAGGAGCTCGCTGCAGGCACAAATGGCACATCAAATCTCGCAATCGTCTTTGTGTCTGCCAAAGAATACAGCAAGCATCTTCGTGGAGAGCCAACAGTTCTGGATTATGAGGCCACTGGTATTCCAAAGCTCTTCCGGGTGCTTTACCGTTCTGTTGCTGACAAGCGGCTGGAAAAGATACTGCGACTCTGTCACAGTGACCTGCCCCGCCAGCTTACCGCAATCAAGCATGTTCTGAACAAGACACCAATTGAGCGGTACAAAAACTTCACGTCCGCTATTGAGAAGACTGTGGAACTCTTCGAGACGATGGTAGCTCCTGCGGCCGCCGCGGAGCTCGAAATCTGGACTACGACATTCGTTTCTGCAAAGTTCAAGCAGGCGCGGGCCAAGCATCTTCGAGATGCAGGAGTAGAGCTTTACGAGTCATGGAAGAAGATACGAGGCGGAACATTCCATGCCCTGTGTCGACGATATGGCGACTGGAAGGATCGGCGTCTGAGTCGCGAGGTCCAGACGAGAATTGCTGGAGATGTCAACCAAGTTGGAGCAGTGCAGTATTTCGACGCGCTTCTAGGTAAAATTCGAAACGCCTCGGACAGTGGTGGATCCACCATCACCGACCGTGCGTCCAGCATAGGCGAGGAGGACATGGCTGTCCATCTTTTCCAGATGCTGGAGACAAAGCTCGTCGAGTTGCACTTCCGTGATGTCCCACGCCACAGAGATTTCTTGGGAATGGTCAAAGGCGTCAAGCTGGAATTTCGCGTAGCACTCGAGGAGATCTTCGCGGATTTGTCAATGGACGTACTGGACATTCGAAACAAGACGTTGTCCGGAGGAGCCGCGCAGAACAGAACTTCTTACGTTGGTCAAGCCATGTCAGGCGCCTACGAAGCAGCTGCCGGCATTGTCAACAAGGACTATCCACCGACGTACACGGTGCAAGTACCAGGCGCTAGAGGCAGAACGAGGAATGTCAAAGTCACGCAAGCATCCCAAGCCCATGAGGCACGCGTGGAATGCTTTAAGGACATATTGACGAATGGTCGGATGTCTGTCTTCAAGCATGTCAACAAGATGCTCGATGTGGCTTTGGAGAAAGCGAGAGCTAGATTCGTCAAGTCTTTCCGAGCATTGTGCCAGCGCACGTCCGAGGAACTTTTACGCGACTTCAGCGCCTTCTACGTGACTGAGGGCTTGGAGAACAAGGCAACACAGTGCATCTCTACACAGTCGCTCGAGGAGGCTGTGGAGAGAGTTCTCCTGGAGCTGCCTATCGGGTTCGCTGAAGAGGCTGAGGCTGTCAAGAATGGCTTTCCAGCTCCGGAGAAGGGAGACATCGAGCAACTCATCGATGAGTGCCTCGAATGGGAGCAGATCTACCCCTCTGAGCAGCGCGATTAGGTGAAGACCAGGATTCACAACGAAGAACCAGGAGCATCGGAGATAGTCGTACTTGGTGCGCACATTGCGAATCGCACCAGGGTTCAACTCATCAGGGCCTGATGCTGAGACGAAACCCAGCCTACGCACGCGCAGTAAGCATTTCGAAGCGTGGAACTCAGCGCAGCAAGTCTGAGCTCACAGCCAGGACTGAAGCAACAGACAGATAGCATGTATCATGAGATGAGACACACGAGAATAACGACATCAAGAATATGACCACATTTCACTAGCTCCCCTTCCACTTCTTCCATCATGCAGCCATTTCAGACACATATCACTACTAACTTTGCAGTCTTCCGCACAACGTTCCTCATTCGCGGCTTATGGGTCTGGGTATAAAATCCATAAAGGGTTCAGAGTCTTCATTCTAACCACATCGAGGCCAGGAGCAATATTTTTTCTCGTACCTGAATTCGACACTCCTTCTCTCCCGGTCAACGTACCATAGGATGAGGAACTCGTATGTAAACGGGCAGACTTCAGCCGGTACAGTTCTACATCCAGGGCAGAAGCAGAACGAACGCAAGACACCAAACCATGAAAACATATTGTCCTGATTTTTTCTGCCACAAATCGCAGCAGGCTGTTTCATATCGACTTGGAAACGACCAATACTTTCCACATGAGCCAAACTCTGGCATTATTCATTCAGAGGTCTGGGAACGCTTTCCTTTCACGATCACAACTTGGACCTACACCTCACGTTGGCATCTCATCCTCTCCTCGACTTCCGCGCAACGAAGTAGCTCACTTTTTGTTATACGCGTCTCCAATTCCCCTCTGCACCGCCGGTCTCTCAGCAATGCGATCAATCCATTTCAAGAGGTGCGGGAAAGGCTCGACTTCTTCCTTGGTGAATCCGCTGCGTTCCCAGTTCTTGACCCAAGGCCTACATCAAACATCAGTATCACAACTTCATCCCCAACACTGTTCATTTGTATGGAACAAAAGAAGGGGGATTCATACCAAGTCTTTACATCCGCAACACTATACTTTCCCTTGCCCTTTCCAGCAAGATACTCGCGCGGTTCTCCGGTATACTTTCCACTGAGATGAATTTCCAACACTCCAAAGACGCGAAGTGTTTCGTTGCGGAAACGAGTGATGGCGTAGGGGATCTTCTCTGGTGCTGCGCGGGAGAAGTGGTTGACTTGACCTTGGTATGGGGCTCCGGAGCCGTGCCAGAAGCTAGCGGCAACCGTTAGCACAGCTAGTGGGGAAAGAAAAGGGAGAAGAGTACAAAGTCCATTGCAGAGCTTGATTCCGTTCGAGGTCGTCTGAGAAACCGAATTTATCCTGTCTGTCGGCGAATTTGAGGAGGTAGAAGAGTTCGGCGGAGGTTTCGTGGACAGTGAAGGGTGGGGATTGGGAGTTGTCTACTAGGACTGGAATACGGCCTGGATGCGATGTTAGGTTGTTTTATCAAGAGAAGTAGATTGATAGATGAGCTTGCCGTTAGGGTCGAGACGAAGGAACCAGTCTTTCTTCTGCTCGTTAGTGCTAATGTCGATGATGGTGGTGGTCCATTCCGTTCCGTAGGCATCTTTCAATTCTTCGAGGAAGATCTGCACGGCCTGGCCATTAGGAGTGTTTTGGGTAATGAGATGAAGGCCTTTGGCGTTCTTGACGTCAGCTGGGGTTTCGTCGGTGTACAAATTGTGTGACATTTGTGCTGATTTGGGAAGTCTTTCAGTAGCAGAGTCTGTGTCTCTTGAATGCAAATTGTACTTGGACTGGCTCCTTTATACTGTCGATATCGTTGGTAAGCAAGTGTTGATGCAATGCATCACGTCTTTCGACGCCATTGCTGCCCCTCAGGCAGAGCTCTCCCCACACTCGCGCTGCAGCTGCCGTTGGTCAGCCGAAGTACGAATGCGAGCACGCGTCTTCATATACATGTCGCCGTCAGCAGGAACGCGCTGTGCAAGGGATGTGCTGTCAGAAGAGGAGGGGAGTGACCACCCGGCACGCTTCTCCGTTCCTATGGTGGCATTGATTGTGTCGCATCCTTCGAACAACCACCCGAAAAGGCCCCGATGCACAACGTCGGGAGGTGTCGCGGGACTCGCCAAACACAGGCCGCGTTGGGCCAGACGAGCGGGCGCAGACACTCGCCCGGAAGACGGTCCCGCGGCCGACTGACTGTTCCACAAATGCTGAGCTTGGCAGGCGTCCGCGAGCAAGGTTGCTTATAAGCTTCACCGTGCCCGCCATGCACGCCGCCGTCCTCTGTTCCTGCTGGACATAGGAATGCGAGGAGCAGGCTAAGAGACGCCCGAATAAAGAAGCACTGGACAGCAGCACGACGGCCTTGGTGCAGGAAAAGGCTCATCCAACGCACGACGGCCACGAGCTTCTCTGCAAGTGGCACGGAAAGCTTGACTGCACTTGGCACCCGGCGAACGACATCATCGGCAGCAGCAGATGCGATCAGGTACGTGCGATCCCTCCACCTCCAAACACATCGTCGTGGCTGCTGGTGGCGCTGCTGTCTGTATGGAGAGGAGCGGCCAGAACACCGCAGGCGACGCGCAGCTGAGCGGCACGCATTCGCTGGCTCGCTGCAGCGCAGCGCCAGAGACACGCGATGGAGTGATGAGTGATGCGCGAGCGAACGAGCGAGCGAGCGTGGCTGAGCAGAGCAGCATCACCACGCCCGCCCATCCCCCCAACACCGTTTCTTCCGCCGCGCTCGTCTCGTCCGCACCACCAACAAGCTTCGCGCCGCCCGTCGTACCATTGGGGCGTGACTGGCGCGTGTCTGGCGAGACCCTGCCGCCGTTGGTTAACGAAATGCTTCGCAGCACCGCCTCTCTGCAGCCTCCGCCGTCGTCTTGTCGTCGCAACCATTCCGTTGTCGCCTTGGCACCACATCCTGCCGCAACAACACCCCCAACCGCATCCTGCTGCCCTCGGACGACCAGCCGACCGCGTCGCATGCGCGCGCGCCCTGTCGCGACGGCGTCCACCCGCCACACCGCTGCCCGACACCGACGCGCCTTCGTGCGCCGTCTGCCTTAACCAGCCGCGCGGGGGATAATGCCAGCGACTCCGGCGCGCAATCCCTCGAATACGCCCAGCACCGCCAACTCCACCCCCAGCTCCGGACGACGACTGCTCTCGCGCATCACCTCGCCCTTTGCCTCCAAGTCGCGCAAGCTCACCGACTTCTACATCTCCGTCGATGACCCCCACCGCTCCTACGCCCAGGGCGATTCCGTAACAGGCTGCGTCAATCTCAAGGTCGTGCAACCCATCCGCGTGACCCACGTGGTTGTCTGCTTGCACGGCTTTGTGCAGGTCTACAAGAACCCAGGCTCGCCGCCTGCAGACGGCTATCGGGCCACGAGCGCGCACATTGGCACAGGCAGAGGGAGCAAGGGCGGCGAGTACTTTGGCAATGGCTTCGCCTCATTGTTCGAGGATGAGGTCGTGCTCTGTGGAGATGGCAAGCTGGGGGAGGGCGTATACCAGTTTCGCTTCGATTTGTTGTTCCCCGAACGCGACTTGCCCAGTAGCATATCTGTGCGTGCCGCTTCTCTCGTTGTCAACTGTGTGCTGACCCGTCCTAGTTTGAACGCGGAACCATATCCTACATGATCACCGCCACCTTGACGCGACCGACCACGATATCGCCAACCATACAATGCGATCACAAAGTCTACCTGGTCGAAAGGATCGACATTTCGCAGATGTTGCCTCCGAAAGCCCGAACCATCACATTGGAGCCCGTTTCGCGGCGCACCAAGGCCAAAACACAGGCTAGGAAGCTGGCAGACAGTGCCGACCGCAAGACACGAAAGAATGGCAGCACATCCGGCGAGCTGCAGCGGCGTAGCAGCCAATCTTCCTCCGCACTCAGCTCCCACCCTGATGGCTTTGAAGGACTGCCACAGAGTCCCGCAACCACCGACGACAGCTTCGACAGCATACGAAGTAGCAGCGCCGGACGCCCTTCCCAGCAAGACTCCAATGTTGCCTCATCACGACAGAGCGATGGCGAAGCTGCTCATCGCACCATCACCGCGACCGTGGAATCATTGACGGGCGGGGTGTTGCGAGGGGACAGCATCCCTGTCAAAGTGCATGTGCATCACACCAAGCATGTCAAGAGTCTGCATGGTGTCATTATCACGCTTTATCGCCAAGCTCGAGTCGATCTCCACCCTGCCATACCGTTGGGCCCCACAGAAAAGGGCAAAGAAGCCAAGTATGAAGATTACTACCCCAAGTCCATGACTGGTCTTGGCGGCTTATCCTTGTCCGGAGCTGGGTCCAGTCACATGTTTCGCAAAGACTTGTCGCAAACCATCATGCCTTTGATCATCGATCCTGCGTCGTTGACTGCAGAGGTCACAGGTAAGGTGCACGTGCCCGAAGAGGCTTTCCCGACCATATCCTCCGTACCAGGAGCCATGATCAGCTTTCGGTACTACGTGGAGATTGTGCTCGATATCCAGGGGAAGCTGTCGACTCAAGATCGCAATCTGGGAAATCTGGGAGGTCTGGCCAGCACCGTCCTGCAAGGCCACAGCGCCGACAGCATGGGAACGGAAAGGTCAGGCGTGCATCCTTTCAGCGCTCCAGTCATCGACACTGCAGCAGTGCGACGAGATAAGGGTGTCGTGGCGTGCACTTTCGAAGTCGTTGTGGGAACCAGAGACAATGCGCGGAAGAAGGGTAAGCGGAAGGTGTCCATCCCGGAGGAGCCAGAAATGGAGGCGACCTCCACACAGCATCCAGAGCAGCAGGCTGATGCACAAGCTGGAGCGACGCCCCAACCAGAAGGTGGCTGGCAGGACGATTACTGGAACCATGCCGGAAATGGCTACGGATACGGCCAGCAGTATCCACACAGCCCGTATGCATACAATGGCTATGACTGGCATGGATATAATGGGTATGGTTATGGTCACTACGACTATCCTTCCCACACGCATTACGTGCAACCTCCGCCGCCGATGCCGATACCCCAAGTCGAGGACGAATCGCAGCTATCCGAGAAGGAGAGGATGAGACGAGCAGAACAGCGGCTGTTACCCAGTCAGCCCCCAGGAGTCGAAGATGGCGCAGGACCGAGCTCTCATGCTGCAACGGCACCACATCTACCGGATGAGCTGCCGAACGGCCATGGTCCATCGGCGCCGCCGCCGGCCTTGCTCACTCCACCTGCCTATGCATCCAATAGTGCCACGCCCATCAACGGCATGTTATCTGTCGACTATGCTCGATCAATACCATTACCGAGAACACCAGACTATGAGCCTCGGCAATCAGACACATTATCCGCATTTTCCGCCACTCCAACGCCCACCACCGCACCATCTTTACCTCCCACTGACGACAAAGCCGAATTGCAAAGGCGGCAACTAGAACGAGAGGCTTCAGCGCCTCCCATAGACGATAACGCCGAAGGCGCTGGTCCGAGCAGCAGCAACAGCAGAGCGCTCCCGGCGCCCAGCGCGCCCACTTTGACAAATGAAGATTTGTACGGCAATGACCATGATGATATGCACCATGCGAGTGTGTCGGATCAGTCGGTTCTACCGAGATATGAACGATAACGAAATATGCGGCGTTTTGAGGAGTTCATCTTGCTTGTTTTCTGGTGTTCAAACATGTCTTTGTGGTATTTCTCGGAAGGTTCTGTGGCATCTGCTTGATAGACATGGGGAAGGCTCCAAGGCACGCTGAACAAGGGATTGTGTCGGCGCAGAAGAGAAAAGTCTTTTCAGTTTGAGAGTGGCTCGTGTGGCCGATGATGGAGTCAGGAGGTCGATGTTGAGCAGTGATACCAAGTAGGGGAAGAAGGTATGAAATACATTTATGATTACTTTCACTTTGTGTCCCTCTTTCTTTTGTGATGCTGTTCGGTTTGTCTTTGGTATCTCAGTACCTGCTCTCCGCTGCAGCAATCATTCTTTTTGACACGGGCGGCCCGTATGGTTGGCTACATGATCAATTCTGGCGCAAGAGATTCCGCATGAATGGCACAATTATCTCTGGTTCTCTTGTGCTCTCCGATCGTCATCCGCTTCATCTACCGCATAACATATACAGCACCAGTGGCGCAGGAGGTATTGGCACGTGTAGGGTCGTGCGCATACCCAACTGTATCTCCCACCACACCCAGCTCTGCGTTGGCGCTATTGCAGTATTGCAGAGGTACTTAGGGCGTATGTTCGTTTTCCTTATCCTCTATCGTTCATCATCGAACCATTCTCTGCCATTGCGGTGACGGTGTTGCTGATAGCGTGTCATAGGACCTCATAGTGTGCTCACCATCCCCTCTATCTCGTCACGTCCGCGATCTTACCATACATGTCCGCGAGTTTGTTGTCACTGTTGTCTCAGAAGCTATCAAGCCCGTCGCTGCCTTCTCCAACTATAGTGCCTCGTGCTGTTACCTCCTGTACCATAATCCTCTACTCCAGTACCTCCTGTTCCATGTTGTCCTGACATTCTGTCCAAGGGACGCAGCGGAGCGAATCTACTTCGTCACCGTCAGATTGAATTGCTGGTGGACGACAGGCCGTAGGAACAATCTTGACGAGGATCAGGAGTCTGGGGTGCAGTACCACAAGCTGTTGGCATAGTGCCCGTTCGGCACACGTTGTTGTCGCGTGTGAAGTGGTGTGTTGATTGGGTCTGATCGTTTCGACTTGGAGCTCTGTCGCTTCGGTTTGAGAGCAGATTATGCGGCTGAGCGCTGGGAATGATGGTTTTGGTGGCGATTGGGAGGCTGTGCTTCGTCTACGAGCTGTTATGCACTGAGCACCATTGTTGGACGGAATCGGAGAGGTCGTGGAAGGGAATGATCTGCGGACTGGACGGTTAGCGATGGCGAAGGTGGGCAGAGATGAATGATCGTTGTTTCAATCAAACAATGGACTTCATTGACATCGTCAGATGATGAGGTGTGCTTTGCAGTGTGTGCTAAGTTCGGGTCATCGGGTTTGCTCGAGGGTGGTCTCGCGTGGTGGTGAACAGGACATCAGGGACTCGAGGGTTGGACTGGCCCAAAAGCAGCTTCAGGCTCTTTATACTGTCGATGGCGCTCTATGAATGTGCTTTAAACGCTGATCCTACAATGTTTCTGGCGACCCAGCAGTCAGTTCTGTCTGAGGGCTCTGGCCGATCAACATCGAATGCAGCGGACAACTTTACGGGCTTGCTTTTCACATGATTGATCAGGTGGCTTGCCCAGCTCTGATCTTTGACTGCTGCCTTGTGAAAGTGACGCGAGAAACGATCATTGGTCACGCAGAGGCTGCTTGTGCGTGCCATGACAAAAAGGGGGCTAGTTTGATCGAAGCTGAAGTTTTCTTCAACACACAGTCAACGCCACAACACAATCGTCACCACACCATCCATCGATTCATCGATCCATCCACCCATCATCGACCATACAAGCAGCACACAAGAGCGCCGCTCACCATCTCTCACCGCACTCATCTCCAAGGTTCGTTTGCTGACCACGCACTTCAATATCCTCATCAGCAACTGACCAAAAACTCTAGCCTCACCAGAAACACCACCACAATAATGGCCGCTCCTCTCCTCCCATTCTCCTCCATCGCCCCAGTGCCCCCAGTCCCCTACGAGTCCGTGGATTGGACCCTCTCAATCGACAAGAACCTCCTCCTCCTCTGCCTCGACACCGACAACATCCGCCGCCTGAACATCTCCTCCATCGCCAAATCCATGAAAATGGGTTTCAGCAGCAGCATGACCATCCCTCGCATCAAAGAACGCTACAACCAACTCTCCGAAGAGCTCGTTTCCCACAACTACCATCTCCAACACTACCCCAACAACCAACGCATCCAGAGTTCCGACGGTCAAGTCAACTGGACGCCTCGATCGGACAGAGATTTGTTGTTGTTTGCGATGAAAGATCGCACGAATGAGGATATGGGAATTGCGGCGATGGTTATGGGGGATAAATTTGGGAGGGCCGCGATGAGTGAGGAGCATTTGACCCGGAGAGTGAGGGAGTTGTGGGCGGAGAAGGGGAGGATGGAGGCGGATTATGATGCGGAGCATATGGTGAGGATGAGGGAGGGGCGGTGAGATCGTGGAGAAGATGGCTTGTGTGGTGCTTTACGACCTGTAGAAGGTCAATTTCTCCGAAAAATCGCGAGTGCATTGAGGCAAGGCGGTTGGAATTGAGAGGCGCGTATAGGATTAGTGAGAGACAGAGAAATCGAGTCAAGGTCGTATGCTTCCGCCTCTCTGCGCCATACTCCGCCGACCGCTTGACAAATATCGAGCGATGGGGATAGAGCGTGGATCTGGAGAATGGAGCTTGTGGCGTGGTCATCTCCTGGTCAGTGTTGCCAGCAGTGGTACCACAGTGGCAGATATGGCGAGAGCTGGACCACCAAAAGGAACAGAGTCAATGCTTTTGTAGCTATCGATTGTATGTTCTACATACTCGACGAACCTCCATCAAGGTAGTACGAAATGGTATAGTTCAGCCAGGTACATTACTCCAGCTCCGGGAAACGAATAGACTTCGAAACCACATCCAATGATTTGGCCGGACCTGTCTTGTGGCTCACAGCATCCCATCTACCGCTCTTCTGCACCTGCTCAAGCGCGTCAAAATAACCTCTGACCTTCAAGAAGTTCACATCAGGGTTCGGGTCTCCGGTCTTTGTGAACTGCGCGAAATATCCCGAGATCAACTGCGTGGCCAAAAGATCGTTGCGGTCTCGTAGAGGGGACTGGACACCATATGTGAAACCTCCTTCAGATCCATGAAGGCGGAAGTAGGGTTTGTTGGGGTTGCCGTATGGATAGCCTGGTGCGACAGGCCCGGAGTTTAGCGCAGGACCAAGATTACTCGGGTCGTAGCCTCGCCAAGTACGGTCGAACTCGTAGTAGTAGGTTGCTGGGAACGCGCCGGACTGGGCACCTGCGTATACGGTTGCCTCGTCGATGCATCGGAATGTGATGTCTGTGGCAACGCGTTGGGAAACGTTGAAAGCGTCGAGGGAAAGGTTGCCGGTGTTGTATCGAGGGAACAGATCGCTGTCGATGATGCGTTGCGCTTGGTCTGTTGCGATGCTGAGTGATGTTGCAATACCGTTGACCAGACTGGTGACATTGTTCTTCGGGTAGTTCGATCCGATGGAAGCGCCGTCGTCCGCATCGACACCGAAGATGATTGGGACGTAAGCCGTGCTGTCGTTTCTTGTGCTGACTATCAGCTGTTCCGTATTCACGTAGTAGCCATCTTGAACCACGTAGCGAGCAATATTCGAGAATGCAGACAGCTGCAGTGCAGAATATGCCGTCAAACACGCAATTTGCTCGTCGATGGAAGTCTGATTGCAGCCCGCTTCTTGGAAGATCTGTTGCCCGGCTCGTTGAGCAGATTCTTCGATCGTCAAATAGCTGCTGTACGTGGTGCCGTAGTTACCATCGAGTCCAAGAGTCACGCCGCCTCCCAAGTTTGACTGGGCAACACCACCAGCAATCAACTTCTCCTGGATGACGGGAGGCGATCCGAGCAGAGCACGAACGGAACCCGCTCCAGCACTAGCACCAATGATTGTGATCTTCTTTGGGTCGCCACCAAAGGCTGCAATATTCTTTTGGACCCATCTTAAAGCAGTGACTTGATCACCAATACCGTAGTTGCCTGTGATGTTCGTTCCAGGAAGAGCCAAGAATCCGAGTGTGCCGAGTCTATAGTTGATCTCAACGCTGACAATATCGTCTCGCGAAGCAAAGTTACCGCCATCTTGACCACTGGTGCCACGACCATTGCCACCAGTGAAGCCGCCGCCGTGGATAGAAAAGAGCACAGGTCGGAGCTTGGTCTTGGACCCCTGTTTTGGTAAGTACGGTGTTTGAATGTTCAAGAAGAGACAGTCTTCGTTGCCCGAGCCGCCCTGTGGGCAATTGTTACCATACTGTGTGGCATCCAGTGTCTGGCCAGTAGGAGTGTAGACTGAGGAGTAGGTAAATCGAGGTGGTATGTTCGCATACCGAATGCCTTGGAAGCGAAATGATTTCTGGTTGCGGAACCCAGTGTACGTATTTCCCGCAGCGGCGACATTGACCAGCGCATTGGCGGAAGCGTTGGCATCAGGTCCGTTTTGTTGATTGCTTTGCGTGCAGAGAGCGGGCAATTGCTGGCGAGAATTGTAGTCTGCTGGAGGAAAGCTCACTTTCTTAGCTTTCTGGTCTGCGGCTACCACACCATTTCGCGTCCAGTATTGTTGGCCTGCCTTCACATATCCTGCAGACTCAACGTAGGACAACAGGTAAAAGAAGTCTGAGCTGTAATTCAGCAATGCCTGTCTCGAGATCAGGGCTTCACTGAGGTCACCGCACACTGTCTCGGCTTGTCCTTGCGTTCCAGCATCCAAGAGAATTGCTCCAATATGGTTCTTGTCATCTGAAGCATTGAGGTTGTTCTGGTCGAGAAATCGAAGCGACGTCGTCTTCAGTATGCTCGTGTCATTAGCCTGTGTTGGCGCGCATTCGATTACTCCAACCAAGATAGTCGTGGCTATCGCAGCCCGCCTGAGAAAGGACATCTTGGTGGAGAGCCCAAGCACTCTTGGCGATCGATGGTAAGCTTGAGGAGGTGAGCTGGAGAGATACCTACTTATGCTTTGCCATGTATCCTAAAAACACACGCCACTCGAGAGTCTTGCGAACACGACCCCGAATGCCGATTAATCAATGGAGGCTCTTCGAATCATTTTGATGCAGGACGAAAAGGGCAAGTGATCTGCAAATTAGCCGGCGTCTGTTCCACCGTCCTTCAGGCTGAAGCAGATGGGGAAGCGGAGCTCGCATATTAATGAAGGCGGAGGAAGCTCGGAGTCCGGTCTCTTGGAAATCCACGCTCAAGAGCATCGCATTTGATCAGTGGAGAGGGAGAAAAGGATCGAATGATGGAGCTGTAGTTTGCTGGCGGAGTGAGTATGGCTGTTGCGAATTCTTGGCAGGCACATTGGTCCAGCGGATCCAGGATCTTGGGAGACAGTAAGTCAAATCCGCCGCTTCGAGCACTTGCATCGTGGCGAACGCTCTGGACTTCATTTGTACGCGTATGCAATATCGGACCAGCGGATGGGACATTGTCAGCTCGTGGCCTTTCTCTTAACAGTTTTTGCAGTGTAGAGGCTAAATGGAGGCAAACTACCGGCAGTGCTGCCAAAGTTCTGCGACTGTTAGTGCTTTGCTTGCTGTGGTCGCGAGACTGTACCGATGAGGCCATTTCGGCAACCTATGACCAGATCGACCATGTTTGGCATATTAGACGCCTATGCTAGCACACTTCAGTCGTTCCCTGCTGGGACCAGAGAAGGGCCGCGGATGAAGACCTCTCCGTACGGCCGGCTGCTCCCCACGAATTGAACCGTCTGCCTTCGTGAAGTCGATCTGTGGCACGTGTTGATGGACGCCACTTTGTTGTTTGTGCTTGCGGCTTTGTCTTTGTTTTGGTTGGATGGGAGGAGTCATTGCTGCCTCAGGCTGGAGCGTCGATCGGCGACCTCCGTGTGTCAGATTGCTCAAAGATACGCCTCCAGAACGTCGACTTCACGTCTTCGCTCCACACACTAGATCTGCTTTGTAGCCTGTGGACACAACGCACCTTCTCACCCATGTTGCTCAAGCCGCAGAAACTGCAGCGCAAGTCCGGCTGGCTCGACCAAGGCTGAAGACCACAATCCCTTCGCCATCGGACGCAGGAACTGGCCAAGATTGAGAACCATCCTCGAATTAGCCATGGCCGCTGAAACACAGATGGAAGCGTATGATGCCTATATCGAGGGAATGCGAAAGACCGAATATCCAATGTTGAAGGACGATGCTCTCTATCTGGACCATGCCGGCACAACCCTGTACAGCAAGACCCATCTGGATCGCTTTCATGCTGATATGCTGGCAAGTCTGTACGGCAATCCACATTCGGCATCACCTTCAAGTCAGAAGTCGACCCTCGAGGTTGAGAACATCAGGCATGAGGTCTTGAGGTGGTTCGATGCCGATCCTGATGTGTTCGATCTTGTGTTCACGGCGAACACTACAGCCGCGATCAAGCTGGTCGCAGAAGCTTTTCGCGAGTTGGAAGGCGGCTTCTCGTATGGGTACCATGTCGACTCCCACACGAGCCTCGTTGGGGTGAGAGAACTCGCAAGCGAGCATCGTTGCTTCAAGTCGGATGAAGAAGTGGAGGCATGGCTCGACCGGTGTGCGAGTTCTCCTGGCACTCACTTATTCGCTTATCCCGCGCAGTCGAATATGAATGGCAGCAAGCTACCTCGAGAATGGGCGCGCAAATGTAGGGACCATCAGATCTACTCCATTCTTGATGCTGCTGCATGCGCTGCTACGTCTCCCCTCAGCCTTGCCGACCAGGAATGTTCACCAGATTTTACTGCCCTAAGCTTCACAAAGATGTTTGGCTTCCCAGACTTGGGAGCGCTAATCGTCAAGAAGGATCGCTCCCATCTATTCCAGCAGAGAAAATACTTCGGTGGTGGGACTGTCGACATGGTTGTGTGTCTGAAGGAACAGTGGCACGCCTCCAAGACAGGCACATTACATGAGCAGTTGGAAGATGGTACGCTACCTGTGCACAGCATCTTGGCGTTGAAATCGGCTATGCAGACACATCGACAGCTCTATCAATCCCTGGGTCGCATTGTCGAACACACTACAGCCTTGTCAAAACGCTTATACGATGGACTGGTTGCTCTCCGCCACGCAAACGGTCGTGATGTATGCCAAATCTACAAACATACAAGATCAAGGTACGGAGACGCGAAAACGCAGGGACCGACCATTGCATTCAACACGAAAGATGGGAGAGGCAATTGGGTGAGCAATACTGAGGTGGAAAAGCTCGCAGCAATCAAAAACATACATCTCCGAACCGGCGGCTTGTGCAACCCAGGGGGAGTGGCAACAGGGCTCAATCTAGAGCCTTGGGAGATGCACGAGAACTTCTCGGCAGGCTTTCGATGCGGAAGTGAAGACGATGTGATGAATGGCAAGCCTACCGGAATGATCCGCATCAGTCTTGGCGCGATGAGTACCAGAAAAGATGTCACGAGGTTCCTCGAGTTCGTGGACGAGTTCTTTGTTGATCGGAGTCTTCCCGCTGTCTCTCTGCCACCCTCACCAATGTCTCTGAATGAAACATTAGAATCGCGCTTCTACGTCGAAAGCCTCACAGTGTACCCCATCAAGTCTTGCAGTGGCTGGCAAGTCCCGTACGACACTTCGTGGGATATTCGCCGCGAAGGCCTTGCGTGGGACCGAGAGTGGTGCATAGTCAACCAAAGCACTGGTGCTGCCCTGAGCCAGAAGGCCCATCCCGCCATGGCACTGATACGACCGGAGCTCGATACCAAGAATGGCGTTCTGCGCATCAGACACGCGAGCACTGCGGAAGGAGTCACGGTACCACTATCGAAAGATCCGAGACAGTTTGAGGCCGGCCAGAAAGATGGCAACGCTTCCGTCTGCGGCGATAAAGTCCAGGCACGAGTTTACACCTCAACTGCAATATCTGACTTCTTCACGAGATGTCTGGGCGTGCCTTGCACTCTTGCGCGCTTCCCAGCTGCGACGCTGACTTCACCTTCTGTTCGGCACAGCAAAGCACATTTGCAGGTCTCTAAAACTTCAACTCAGCAGCCTCGGCCCATCCTTCTCAGCAACGAGTCTCCGATTCTGACCATTTCTCGCTCGTCCCTCAACCGCCTGAACGAAATCATCAAGGTGAAGGGCGGCAAAGCGGCGCACCCCTCTGTCTTCCGAGCCAACATCGTTATTGCAGAGTCTCCTCTCCTACCACCTGGCCAGGAACAGCCTTATGCGGAAGACTACTGGGCGGGTATGAGAATCTCAAATACAGATTCGAAGGTCGAGTTCCGGTTCCTTGGAGGTTGCAGGAGATGTCAGATGGTTTGTATTGATCAGACCAGTGGCGAAAAGAACCAGGAGCCATTTGTCACGTTGGCAAAGACGAGGAGAGTTGATGGGAGAGTGCTATTTGGTGTGCATACATCATTATCGACGGATGCGGATGGGGCCACTGCCGGACAAGCGACGATCCGAGTGGGAGATACGGTGACGACGTGGTGACATTTCTGCTGGTGCAGTGTAATAGGGAAGACGAATGAGAGAGCCAGGACAACTAAAAGAAATATCAAATATTGGCCGCTCTCGAATCTCAATGAAATGCAAAATTGAAATGAACGGCAAAACTTTGTGAAGAGCATCATGAAAAAGCTGCATCTTTCCTCAATTATCGCAATCTCCTTCAAACAAGAGCCCGACACAAAAACCTCTTAGGTTCTCCTCCCCATGATCGTCATGGCCCTCCCGCCCCTCTCCTCATCGCCCTGCCACCAAAGCTCAAAGCCGCTCTTCTCATACGATCTCACCAACTTCCTCCCCGTCTCCAAATAATCCCCGTCCGTGGCTCCCTTTGCCTTAATCTGCTCCATCGTCGTTCGAAAAGCTGCAGGAGACAAAATCACTGTCCCTCCAGGAAACAAAACATTCGGAGATCCGAGTGTCGTGATCCAGGAAAGAATGTTTTGTAGAACTCCTTGAGCAAGTCCTGTGCCTCGGAAAGGTTGATGGAGGAAGAACTCGGGGATATAGAGAAGTTGGATGTTGGAGGGGCCGGCCAATGAGATTCGGGGAAGAAGGTCGTCGAGGTGGCCGGAGAATTCTGGGCGAACTTCTCCAGCTTTGGTGTAGATGTTTTGGAGGGTTAGCTGGAGTTCGTCTAGGCCTGAGTGGGTGGGTTCGGAGGCGGTGTGGTGGTCGAGGGGACGGATGTTTGGACCTGGGTGGAGAAGTTCGGTTTTCCAAGGGGAAGTCTCTGGGGTTATGTCGATTAAAGTCGCAGTGAGGTAGCCGGAGCGTGGCTGTTCGTTGAAATGGGACTTGGTGCGTCGGGATTGAGAGCCGGGGTCCTGAGGCGCGATCGTTATGTTGATGGTGTATTCCATGCAACTTGTGTGGGTCTGGTGAGAAGTGGTCCTGGCCGCGAGAGCGAGGTCATACGTGTTGAAAAATGTGTCGGAGATGGTTTCCAACTTCGTACGAGTCTGGGCTGACGATGCGCTGCGCAGAGGTTGAGCGCTTCCCTGCGAGACAGAGCGACGTTCCAGGAATCTAGCTTTCGTGGAATGTGGTGCTTTTCTCTTGCGTGTATCGAACACGGCTGTGAATTCGGAGTCGTCCTCGGCACTGGCTTTGTCAGTCTCCTCATTCTGATCAAGGTTCATCGCATCTTCCTCGCCACGACCATCCTCAGGCATGTTTATGCCAGAAGTCGAGAATCGCTTGCGATGAACGACCGCAATAGTGTCACCGTCGTCATCATCTTCTTCGTTTTCGTCCGCACGTCTGTACTGTCGGCGCTGTCTCTTACGTGGCGGGACGACAATGCCAGAAGAATCCGACTCGCTGTCGTTGTTAGCCTCTTCGTTGAGAGACGCATCGACCGCGATCTCGTTGCTGATCTCACCATCGACACCATTGCCTTCGGCTTCGACTTCCATTGCCTCGCCTGCTTTTTGTTGCTGATTGAAAGCTGGTACAGCAGGCAAAGAAGAAGAAGTTGCATCGTCCCTCCGACTGTTGGACGCCCGAGTGCTTCTTCGCCGTCCAGAAACCGCAACCTCTTCGGCCGCGCGGTCCCTTTCCCGTCGCTCCCTCCAGGCCGCCTCGGCGTCCGTTTCGTACCGGAAGTTCCTCCACATCTTGCTATGTCTCTTGAAGGTCGCTGCCGACCTGCGGCTTTTTGATAGTTCTTCGAGACTGATAGAAGTGGCTTGCTCTTGATTCTCGATACCAGTCAAGGCTGATTGCTTTCCAAGTGCTCTTGCCTGTCGAAGTAGGAAGTTTTCGAAGAAAGGAAAAGAGCTCTTCATGCATCGAGCGGCAGAGTTTTGACCTTACACGAAAGAGTAGAGCATCGTGAATGGTGACAAAGAGGTTATGCCTAGTCGCGAGTGACTATGCTGAAGATGCATGGCATTGTGAATGTCCTCCACGTTTCTTTGTCCAAATATCAGCAATGCCATCTTTTCATGGCTACCGCTTCATGAACCTGGCGAAAGATTGGGCCTCTGAACTGGACACGGAATCTCCATCGCTGATATCCGTATCGCCGCCTAGGCCACCACGATCTCAGCTGCCATGCTCTGAGCCTTCTTCCGAGCCTTCTTCCTCGTCGCTGGAGTCACTTGATGCAGATGGACTGTCAATGTCAAGGATCTCTTCGTCGTCGGAGAAGAATGGCTTGTAGACGAGCCGTGCGAGCGTGGACGGTGCGTACCGCGTTAGGGTGGAGTATAGTGCTGTGGTTAAGTGTGTATAACGGCACAGTATGGTGTGTATAGAAGAGCATATTAGAAAGACCCGTGACTGTGAGGGATCGTGAGTTCGAAAAGCAAGGGAGCGAAAAGAGTAATGGAAGTGAGCGGACTGGGCTGAGGAAATGGATTGCAATTGACTGTCATCAATGACAGGGCAATTGAGACAGGAGCAAAGACAATGCCGCCTCACCTGACTTAGCCTTCTTCCCAATGCAGGTGGGGGAAAAACAGTCGCTGGCCGGTGCTTAGTGATGTGATGGGCTTGAGATCCAAAAGTAAAATGTACGTGGACTTGCAAGTTCGATGACGATAGATTGTGTAAAGAGTTCGTTCACTACTCGCCCGAAAGTGTCTTGACATTTGTTGACAGCCAGGAGTCTGTCCCAGTGATAGTCATATCTGAAGTCATCGCCTGATGAGGATTGTCCCATTATGGCAAATACTGAGAGAGAATGGTGTATTGCGCGGACTGTCAGTGCACGGTTCTAAACGCACAGAATCTGTCTTGCGCTGATTCGGGCTCGAAAATCAAGCCGGTAGGCTTCCTCGACCCTTAATGGTTCCATTGATTGCTCGCAAGCCTGTTTGTGGTCGAGCTAAGCTGCAGCCTAGACTACTCCGCATTGCGGAATTGTTCGCCGAGATGAAGACGCTGCATCTTGCTACCACAGCTACGAAATGCTTCGCTTATGCTGTGCGACGGGCTGCTGAAAGTGGACGATGCTCCGGCTTGGCGAAGGAAGAATGATGCGACTTCTATGCCAGATGAGCATCACGAGAAAGGTGCGCGTCCGTGTCAGTACATCCATGTCCAGGCCATGCTTCGGGTCACTCTCCGCCGAGGACAAACAAGACGCGTTCGACATTGCTGACCCGGTGACGCACTTTTGATTGTGCAGGGCCAGTGGTGCCCGATGGGGTGCTTATGCGAGACGTAAGCTTCCACCGCAAGGAGCTGCGTGCGTTCAACGGTCGCGCGAGTGTTCCTGTTTCAAGCGCGTGGGCGATGACGTTCGTCAGAGAAGATCAGTCGCGCAATCTACAGTCGAACGAGTGCAGGAGCACAGTCGAGTGGCACATCGAGGCACTTCGGGCTGAGTCGGAGCTGAGGCATGCGGACTGCTTATCGCCATGAGTTCGTGTCGCGCATGTGCTGCGAACATGCAAGTTGCGGGCGTGGAAGCGCATATGTCATATGCAGAGTATATCTGTGTTGCACAAGTTGCAGGTGGCTGTGGTGGCGGTGACGCGTGGAGAGGGCAAATTGCATAATGTTGGTGAGACTCGCCTCGCGCGTGGCTTGACTTTGGCCTTGATTCAGGACGAAGCTGACCTGCTGGTGATTGCGAGGCATCTGGAACAGCGCAATGTTTGGACAGGCCATTTGCGAACGATGTCATTGCCGTTGACGTGAGCCAGGATGGCTGGTCGAGGGTGTCGGGATGTCGGTATGTGTTGGACATGCCGCGAAGCTTCTTTCACGCCTGCGCGATGAGTCGCTGCCGCGCCACGAATCCGCCAGGCACCAAGCCAGGATGCATGGTGCACGTCTTCACTTGATCGCATCGCGGTGAGAAGGAGCAGCTGACGCGACACGTGTTGCTTGATGGGCGTATCGGGACACGGTGTGCCCGTCTGGAGACTCTCAGCTTGTTCCGGGCCGGGCGAGGACGACATCGCGATCCCGTCGCTGCGAGTGGCCTCCACGGGACGCCGAAGAGCTCCGTTCGCGGGTGAAGGTGGGAGTGGAGCAGCGTCTGGGCCCGCGGTGTTGGATCACGATTGCATGAAGGTGATGTGTGAAGCAGAGCAGCGTGCTGCGCCGAAGGTTCCAGTCGGTGTCGTCGGCACTTGGTTCGTCAGAGTTTGGCGCTAGCGAGGGGCTTGGCATGGACGGGGATTGTCGTTGCTGTTTGGGACGAACCTGAAAAAAGTGGCAGTTGCGTCAGAACACGGTAACACGCAGTTGAGAGTCGCGCAGGAATGGCCAACGGCCCTATCGCACGCGCACCAGCTCCACGTTGTTGGCAAGTATCGACTACTTCTTCCAGTCCAGACGCATCTTTCCTTCTGCTGCACCTCTTCTTCACTTCACTTGACCTTTCCGCCAGCTGCAGCTAGACGACTAACCGCTTCCGTCACATCACCTGCTGTCTCGAAGTTTCCGATCACTTCAAAGGCAATCACGAGCGACTGGCACCACCTCCTGCCCATGAACTTGCGACTCCAAACTTTGACACCACCTCCCCCAAACAACATCCTCCACCACCTGCTTGCTATACGACTGACGGTAGCCTCACCGCCCCCAACTCGCCCACCATGGCGACCAATTTGACTGTCTCGCTGTAAGTACCACACTCAATCCTCCTCCAGATACCATCTGCTCACATTCTGCCAGCTTCTTGCCTAACACCATCTCCTTCAACGAACTTCCCGCCAAGGAGCGCCGCCGAAGCCCGCCATTCAAGTTGAGCCAGCGCATCAACTCCACCAATGACCTCTCCAGCTCGACGACGAGCCTCCTCAATGGCCAAACAGCGCCCATGGCGCCCACTCTCGAGAAGGCAATCGCCAACGAGCAATTTTTCACACCCGGCTCCGTCGATGCAGCCAAGCGACTATTTGCCAAACCGGGCGACCCACGCTCCCTTCTCCGCAATGATGTACACGCCGAGTGGGGTTCACAAGCCATCTTCAACCAGCCGCGATCTCGTGCTGGTCCTCTTCCTTCAGCTTCCATACAGGACTTTGCCTCTGCATATGACAGGTACCGTGAAGAGGAGGACCGGAACAAGAGAACGGCAGCAAAGAAAGTCACGAGAGGTTCACCTTCCCAACTCCAAGCCAGTCGCTCAGGCAGCTCAGAAAGAGGTTTTGAGGGCAGACCATTTACTGTGCAACCGGCCGTTCATGGCAACGGCGGTCTTGTGAACGCCGTTCGAGAGGTGTCCGACGTTGATCCTGCCAACGATCAGCCAGTCGATACCACGTGGATTGGCACCCTCGGTATGCCTACCGATGCTCTGCCGGAGAGCACCAAGGAAGAGATTCATGACCGACTGATCAACGACTATCATTCCGTGGTCGTTTACTGCAGTGACAAGGACATCGACGGTCACTATGCTCACTACTGCAAGACCATTCTGTGGCCCATCTTCCACTACCAGGTGCCAGATCACCCCAAGAGCAAGGCCTATGCCGATCACAGCTGGGAGTTCTACCGAAATGTGAACAGGGCTTTCGCCGATCAGGTGATAGCCAGCTACAAGCGTGGCGATACGATCTGGGTCCACGACTACCACCTGCTTTTGGTCCCTGGCATGGTGAGAGAGAAGCTGCCTGATGCTAAGATTGGCTTCTTTCTCCACACCGCATTCCCATCCTCCGAAGTCTTCCGATGTCTGTCGACGAGAAAAGAGCTGCTTAATGGCATGCTCGGAGCCAATCTCATCGGCTTCCAGACCGAAGAATATGCCTCGCACTTCCTCCAGACATGCAGCCGGTTGTTGGCTGTTGAGACCACTGCCGAGGGTGTGCAGATCGATGAACACTTTGTCAATGTGACGTGCGTCCCGGTCGGCATCAACCCACCACTCTTCGAAAAGACACTCGCCAATGACGAAGTCCAAGAGTGGGTAGCAACCATCAAGAAGAAGTACGAGGGCAAGAAGCTCATTGTTGCGCGCGATCGCCTCGATCACGTGCATGGAGTCCGGCAGAAGCTGCTGGCGTACGAGCTGTTTCTCAACAGATATCCAGAATGGCGCGAGGATGTTGTCATGGTACAGGTGGCAACATCGACCAGTGAGCAATCGGAACTTCTGGCCACAGTCTCTGACATTCACACCCGCATCGACTCCGTGCACAGCACTCTGGCCCATCAGCCGCTGGTGTTCCTCAAGCAAGACATTGCATTCGCCCAGTATATTGCTCTGCTGACTGTGGCCGATGGACTAATGGTATCGGCTCTTCGAGACGGCATGAACTTGACCCCTCACGAGTTCATTTACTGCCAGGATGGTCGAGGAGGCGAGAAGAAATATGGACCACTGATTCTGAGTGAGTTCACCGGCAGTGCAGCAGCTCTTGGAAAAGAGTTCATCTCGATCAATCCTTGGGACTTCTCGGGCATGGCCGATGCGATCAAGCAAGGTCTGGAGATGAGTGACGAGGAGAAGAAGCGTCGCTGGGAGGTTCTGCACGACATTGTCCTCGAGAAGACCGGTGCCAACTGGATGCGTGAATTGTCGAGACAGCTCGACACCGTGTACGAGGAGCATCACCAGCGAGCTTCTGCATCAGTGCCACGTCTGAACGTCTCTGCTCTGGCCGACAAATACAAGGACTCAGAGCACCGCCTCTTCATTATCGACTACGAAGGCACCCTCGCCCCGCATCGCACGACCTCTGGGGTTCCATTGGGCTCTCCACAGCGCGTTCTTGATACTTTGAACGATGTCATGACCGACCCCAAGAACGTAGTGTACGTCATGTCTGGTCGGAAACCAGACGAGCTGGAGAATCACTTCCGCACACTTCCAAAGGTCGGACTGATTGCCGAGAATGGTTGCTTCGTTCGAGAGTTCGGAGTTGAGAATAACGAATGGACCTCGTTCGTTGACCTTAAGGAAGTCGCAACGTGGAAGTCCCAAGTCCGAGGCATCCTTAGCTATTACTCGGATCGCCTGGAAGACAGCTACGTCGAGGAGCGACACTGCAGCATGCTGTTCCGCTACGAAAAGTCAGGCGACCAAGAAGCCGCAGTACGCTTTGCCGGTGAGTGTGCAGACCAGATCAACGGCGCTTGCAAGAGTATGCATATTCGCGCCGTGCCCATCAAGGGTGCTGTTCTCATCGAACAAGAAGATATCAGCAAAGGCACTGCTGCAACCCACATCTTCGATGCGCTCTGCAAGGATAGCAAGGGAATTTCGGCGCCAGACTTCATGGTCATTGCCGGAGACGATCGTGAAGACGAGATCATCTTCAAATGGGCTAATGAACTCGGCAAGGATGGCAAGGTCAAGGATGTCTTTACGGTCACCGTCGGCAAGCGCAACACTGTGGCGCAGGCGACTCTTACTCAAGGCTCAACGGGTCTCCTCACTGTCCTGCAACGTCTCGCTAAGATCTCAATTGACTCGCTGCCTCCGGACTACTTCGCCATACCGAGACACAAGACGTTTCCTTCTTAAGCGCAATTCGCCTCTTGGACGACTCGATCTTCTCTTCGAAGGTGCTACTGGCTGGCCACGTTGCACTCTCACACAGAGATTTCTCGAGAACAGGTTCTGCTTGATTGCTTTGTTCCACACACAGAAACGCGAGATGATAGCGAAGATACCCCAGAAATTCACTTTGCGCAGGTCCGCCGACCTGTTGATTTTCCTTCAGGCGTTGTAGTGCACGGTAGATGGAGATTGATCAAGTACGCATGGGAGTAGAAAGCGGATTCATGTAGAAGTACGCAGCAATGCCTGAATGCCACAACATGCTAGAAAGATATTCGCAAGAGTGAATGATTATCATTATGTATGCTCGAATCCGCCTCCCTTGCCTTGCCTCCCGCGAATGCTTCCTCTAATAAGGAATACCGTTCGTCAACAACTGGAAGTAATCATACACCGCCGTCGAATTACTCCTCTCACTCCAGTGCACCAACTTCCTCACAAACTCAGCTGCCTCCCGTTCACTCTTCTCTAGCACGAATCTCTCCTTGAAATGCTGCAGCGTCTGGGGCTTGAAACACGGCAGCCCCGAATCCAGCATCGTCAGAACAATATGACTCAACTGCTCCACGTATTGTCGTGCAGCGAGGAAGACTTTGACGCAAAGTTCCTCAAAATGCTTGTAGGATTGCGAATGCAATCCGCCCATGACGGCGACCATTTCAGGCGTAAGTTTGAAAGGAGCACGTTCAAATTTTACGCCTCCGGGTGCGATATCGAAGCAGAAACCGAAATCGATGTGCAAAATGTGGCCAGCGTCATCGACCATGATGTTTCCATTATGGCGATCTTTGAATTGTAGCAGGTAGGATATGATGCTGTAAGCAGCCATGGATTTGATGAAGTTTGAACGGGCGACTTGAAATTTGATGCTGTCTTCGCTGCCGTATTTGGAGACAAAGTATTCGTACAGACCATTGACGGCTTCGCGGCCCAGCATGTCGCGGGAAATACTGTTGGGGAGGACATCAATGACGCCGCAGCCTGGAGCGGTGGCTGTGACGCGGTAGGGGAAGACGTAGACATCCAGGCCTACGGAGTTGAAGATCCCGCGGAAGGCGGCGATGAGTTGAAGGGCAAGGACGTCTTGACGGCAGTCGTCACCGACCTTGAAGATGGCAGACTGCCAGACCTCGTACGTGCGTTTTTTGGCGACTTCTTGGGAGGATGCGGAGTTTTCGGGCTCGGCTTCTTCCTTGCGGATGCGAAACGTGGCCATGAAGGGCGCTTTGGCGTGAGATTGAAGAGGTTTGCCCGATTTGCGGTCGATACCAATCACCACACCATCGGGATTGGATGGAAGGTAGACACCCACGTCGACATCGATCTTCCGCAGTTCTTCCTCAATCTTGGCCTTCTTTTCTGGCTTCGGACGCTTGATGAGCGGCTTCAGCGTACCAGAAATGCCAGTGACCTTGGCAAAGAAGTCGAACTCGCGTTCATAAAAGTCCTTGTCTTCGGGAATGAAGCTGGCAATTAGCGAGTCCATGACACGATCGAAGACGGGCTTCGCCGGATCAGGGACCTCGGAGTCTTCATCTTTGTAGGCATTCGCTTTCAAGTTCCAGATGATCTGATGGGCGAACAGTCCAGAGAAGACTCCTGTTTCAACGATGTACCTCTCGACATAACCGAGAGCATCGTACCGAAGTGTTTGCACAATTTGCGGCACGTAAAAGAAGGTCACATCCACAGAATGACTTTCCAGTGCACGTACAGCGTATTGGACAACCAGAGGATGGTTTTTGTATGCCGGCATGAAGTATGTGACAGCAGCCATTGGGTTGATAGATGCCCAGTACAGCAGATACTTCAGCTGATTCTTAACGTCTGCTGGCAATTCCGATCCCAGCAAGACGTACAAGGCATCCGGCTCGTGGATTGCCTTTTCAGGCTGACGAATCAGATACTGTCGAATGTTGGTCTTCAATGAAGCAGAGTGTGGAAAGCGAGCGGCGAGTTGAACAGCAATACGTGGGTCCTCCCGCCAAGCTGTGTCGAGCAATCCAGACAGGGCGCTCTCCTGCGTTTGCAATTCCGAATGTGAAGGCGCGGCTGTTCCTGCAGTGTCCTGGCCCAGCGGACCGATCCACACTGTCAATCTGCCAACTTCATGTTTGATGAGCTGTAGCAGAAGAGCCTCTTTCTGCTGCAACGTCGGCAAAGCCTTCGTCGTTTTGGCGCCAATGCCGCTGAGACTGGCGAGCCTACTAGAGACATCGCCCAGCAGCTTCCGCTCTGCTTTCAGCTGCAGCCTGTTGCTGCCAAACGACCATCGTGGTACGACGGCGAACCAGGCCAGACCTGCCGAGACCACGGCGTCTTTCAACCTCCATTGAGTGGTCGTGCTAAGATTCGTGCTGTACTCCAAAACATTCAAGCCGAGTAGGATGATGTGAAAATGCACTTCTCGCGCAAGCGGCTGCGTCAGACTCTTTTTCATCTGAAACAAGGTGCTGCGCATCAGCCGGGCATACACTCGCTCGGTCGGAGCAGATGTCAATCTAGAGGCACTGAAATGGCTTGACAGGAAATGGGTGAGCGCCAAGTGAGGTGCAACCAGCTCTTGTGTTATCTTCTCGCGCCTCTTCGTCTGCTCCCAGCTGGATGGAGCGAACTCTTCTTTCAAGTAGAAAGGGTCCGAGTGGTGAAGAGACGTCGAGAAGAAGCCTTTGCCAAGGCGTACTGAGGTCTCCCACCCTGTAGCAACCTCGACCAGGACTCTCGACTCCAAGCTTGGGTTCTCTTTGATTACACCGAGCCACAGAGAAATGCCCAATCTAATAGACTGCTTGGTGAAGATGGCGAACGGAATAGCCACAAAGTCTTGAATGAGTGCAACGCGGTCTGATGCGCTTCTGCTGATGACACCAGCCGCCTTGCGCAACGTTGTGCCCACTTCTTCGAACCGAACATGCTCGTTTCGGCGCAGGCGCAGCGACAGGTTTCGTAGTTCTTGTGCTTCGTCCTTTTCAGCACTATTCACATCAGTAAGAGCTGGCTTTGTTTGGCCTTGGTAATCAACAAGTGCCCATTCGTTGTCAAAGTCAGGTTTGTTGTCGATCTGACGATACTGCTGTCGTGTCGTGTATTGAGCAATGAAGTCGGAAGCGGTATTGATTCCCACAGTCCGTTGGCTGTCCAGACTCGTCAAGCGCTGATCACTCGCAGGAATGAGCTCGCCCATTTCGACAGCAAACGATCGACCAAGTGCGATGTGACCGTACGCACCGTCGTCCTCGTAGTCTTCGAGATACGCTTGGAGAATGCCTTTAACATCGAGAGGCGCAACACGAATGGCACGTGTGACCCATGCCTTGCATTTCTGGTAGAACGATGAGAGTGTCGTTTGACGGAACTGAGCATCGTCCGAGAGCTGGATGGAGACATTGGTCTTGTCCGAGGTGTACCGGGTTTTGAACGAGTACTCATCTGTTTCTGTGTCGAGACATGCTTTCCACATTAGCGTGAGTATCTCCAGTAAGGCAAATAATGAGGATTTCTGGCATAGTGCAGAAGGAATTTGGTTGATAATCCGATCACAAGCAGCAACAGCAGCCACTTGCACTTTAGCAATGCGGTGACAGCAGCCTTCGAAGAAAGCGGCGAGCTGAACCGCCACTTGAGGTGCCGCGAAGTCTTGGCGCTTGCCACGCAGAGCTTCTTGTAGATAGGTCTCAACGTTGCTGCTGGACACGGCAAGCATGCAGTTATTGAGGGGCCCCGTCTTGACTCGACTTTCGAGAAAGTATGGCAGCGCGGCAGTACAGTCTCCTCCACGAGCACGGAGGGTGGATACCAGCAGGGCCGCGTTGAGAAAAACGCACTCTTGATAATTCAAGTTTCGAAGGTCAGTCTCGCATTGAGGCAAGGCAGTCTTCAAAGCATGTCGCTGCGCATCGAGCGCTCCATCGCTCTTTCCTCTTCGCAGGACTGGATCCAGGTCGATGCCGCTGTCGGGCATGTCCACTCTAGCCTCATCCACCAACGGCAGACTATAAAGGGCGATCGTTTGCAAATCATTTACATGATCCTTGACGTGTTGCGAGTTGAGGGTGTATCCGTGCACGACAACGTTGAACCACGCGTCTCGGCCCAATGCACGCACTTCATCCTCTTCTTCGAAGACAGGTGTCGTCTGCGTGTCGTGCGATACAAGCAATGCGAGTGGATGGAACAAAGAAGCGATGACCTTTTGGACAGAGGAGGTGTCGACGCTCTTGCCTCCTGAAGGCTCGCCAGTGCTAACAAATTGTGCTAGCAGGTGGCGAACATAGACTTCGAAAAATGGCGTATCCCTCTTGACGTGTGTTGAAATCCGACTGCGGGCTTCGAGTACGGCGGAGCTGAGCAGCGAATTGTTCTGGGCAAGAGCTTCGATATTCACTTTGGAGTAGAAGCGCAATAGACCTTTCAACTCTGTAACACCTCCAGACAGACCAAGCGCTGCGGTCTCGATGATAATGCGGGCGTCGACAACCGCGCTGATCTTGTTGATCTTCTGCAGTAGCATTGAAGAGACCAGAGCGGTGAGCTGCGCCTCGCTGCGAGCCACCGCAATGGCGACTACTGCTTGGACGACCGTGCCATAAGCTGTTGCGGTGTCATCTTCGTCACTAAGCACGAGGGAAATCGAGCTCCCCGCGCCGGGATGTGACGTAAATCCGGTTTGGTGTACACTGAAGCTGCTGTCGAAAATGGTAAATTTGTTGTTCGTCTGTCCATCTGCATCTACACTGAGAACGTTGCCCAGGCTGTACAGGGTGCTGATGACGATGTCCTGCGAGAGTGGCTTCAAGACACGTGCAAGACACTCACAAGCGACGGCCGAAGTCGTCGGGGTCATCCTCCCGTTGACAATTAGTCGAGGTAGTGATCGCGTCAATGTCGTTGCCACAGTTCCAGAAAGACTCGCAAGCACCGCCATCGACTTGAGTACTGTCTTGGCCAGGTCTTCGTCCATCATCTGATCTGGATCGGCAGTGATCGCATTAAGCCAATCGAGGAGTACATCGTCGTTTGGTGTATTTCCATTCAGTATGCAGCAGCAGAGAAAACTGCGCAAGGCGCTCGCTTTGACTTCCCGTGCTTGCTTCTGCTGCCAAATGGAGCCAAGTTTGAGGTAGTCCGCCTCGTCGTCCAAAGATCTGATCTCGCTCGTGACAAGGTCCGTGAGACTGCTTACAAGTCCACTCGCTGAATGCATCTGACTTTGATACCGGCGTGGGCCTTGACGTAGAAGAGTGTCCAGTAGCTCAGTGGAGGTGAGCGGCTCGATAACTGGCAGCAGTTCCAGTGTGCTTTCCTCAACAACGCGCATGAAGGCTTGCTGGACCAGCATAGCACCGAGAGGTCGGCCTTGCGTCGCATATTGGTTATCCCAGCGCTTCCATTGAAGTGCGGCTCGGTTCTTCGTCGATGCATTCCGGATTGCTGAGAGAGCGCCTTCCAAAGAGACCATGAATTTCTCAGACAGAACCTTCCTCAGTTGGGGGAGCAGATTGATTCGCTGCTCTGGAGACCATACTTTCACGTAGTCTGCGATACCATTGAAGAATCCAAGCAATGCCACGCTGATCCTCACCACCCGAAGAGTGTCATCGGTGATTTCGTACTCGGTCTCTCCTTCTGGCAACGGCTTGAGCCAGGCAGTGTCCTCAGCAGCTTTTGTCACCTCTTCGATCGCACCTTCAACGATACTCCAGGTCTCGGTGCGAAGTGAAGAATGGTTGAGCCCCAGAGCCAGTACCGCTGTGGTCAAATCGTAGGACAAAGTCTCCCAGGGGGGCAAGCGCTGGTGTAGAGAGGTCGGACCAAAGGCCTGTCGATGCGCTTCTGCCACGTACGGGGACAGTTGGCGCAGCAGGGCCTCCGCATCCGTTGTGGTCTGAACCAGCGGCGCTGCCTTGCACAGTGCTACTAACACCTCCAACTCCTTTACCCGAATGGGGATTGAGGAGACTTGATGTGCTTTGCCAGTGCTTGTTCCCCCATTCTGATATCCCTCGTTGCCTGCGTCGCTCAGTGCGCACAGCCGTTGTAAGTCTTGCCCGTCATCTTGTGTCCCGGCGGCCTCGGCGGAGAGCTTCGCGAGTCGTTCGAGCGCATCGCGGCGGAAGTTCCTGGATGTGCTTTGTGCCGCCTTTAGCATGGACCTTCGCGTGGATGCTCAGAGCAGTACCTACACCTTCATAGTCGCAATCCGTTGTCGCTGGCGCGTGCAGCAGTTCGAGCGCGCCAGGAAGCAGGTTGCTGCTGCACTCGGGCTCGAAACACGAGAACGTGTCGCTGATGCACGTTGACGTCGGGAGCTAGAGCGCCACAGTGGCTGAGAGCACCGCCACAACACACTTCAGTATTGCTTGCTGCAGGTCCTCATTCCGCGTCACGTACACATATCACGCAAACATGCACGTGCAGCGCGAACTTTGCGCTTCCTGTCTATCGAATTAAGCCCTCAAGTCAATACGATATGGGGTGAAGGCTGGATGACTCCCGTCACTCACGGGCAGCATCGTACCTCTTGCCCATCGCCAAATCCCCTGGCGTCACTTGACACATCTACTCCATCCAGGTCTTCCTCCTAAACACCGTGTCCGCACACTGCGTGTTCAACGCTCACCTTTATTTGCATTCTGTGTGCCTGTTCCTTACATCTCGTTCAACCGCGGTGTGTTGCATGCTCGCACATGCTAGTCTAAAGCGTAGCTTCCTCGTGCAAGAACTGGTCCAGAAGCGAGAGGAACCGCGACACAAGGCGCCAATCCATCGGAGGCAGGAACAACGGCGACTATCAAGAGTCGGACAAGCGAAGGCACACGTCTGACCTTACAGGTAGGGCGGTGATAATCTCACACGCCGGAAAGCTAACAATTGAGCAAGCCGGCTTTGTCTCTCTATGAAGATCCTTCGTAGCGACGGTACTTGGTCATCACCCAGTCAATAGTCACGAGAGCACACGTGTCAACAGCTCGAGGCCAGAGGGCGTCGGACCGCCAGGCAGAGTGGCCAGAAGATCATACTGTCGCCTTGTGTTTCGTGGGCTTCTGGAGATCATGACGCCTCGCTAACATCTCCTATGTAGGTACTCATGGAAGTCTGCATGTAGCTGTGAGCTGGTGTGGACGCTACTTCATGCGAGAAGCATACTCAGCCAATGGGGCCGCGGGTCGGATCCCGAGCTGCTGCTGTACTACAATGAAGAGATTGGTCGATTCAGCAGAAGATACCTGCGCTCATTTTTGGCGCTGGCTAACAGCAACTTCTGCAGATCCAACAGCAGCGTAGATCATATGTGGCTGTAGCTATGCCACTGACGCATGTTAAGAAACACCGCCAGGCTGAGAAACGTGGTCTCATCCTCTTCTCTGCTTCCGACAGTAGTTGCAGCCGCTGCTACTTACGAACATGGATCCCGCAGACTTCTCATACATTGACTTGCTTGTGCACACCGCTGCTGAACTTCACTTGGGCAACGCTGAAAACAATGCTTGGCACTCTGATCTGAGCATTGACTCCAAGCGTGGCAAGCCGGATGGCCAGCCATGCATCGGTCTATCTCCAAAACCTCCGACGTCAACTTGCAAGGTGTGCTGCTCTGTCCGTGGCCCATGGCGCAATTCAGCTCGACTCTTCAAAGCGCGCCACAAGGAGTTCTCTGCCGATTTGACCGATCTCCTACAAGCAGGGCTTACGAGGAGTTGCAAGTTTTGCAGAATAATTTGTTGTGCTTTCGAGAAATGCCCTCCGCCACACCTGGGCTGGCCACCGGCCGATAAATTTTCTATCACTATACGCTTTAGGACGGACAAAATGTTCTCGGCCTCAGTCGCCGTAGTCATTGATGTCAAGGGGAGCGTGCAAAATCTGCCGGGGACCAACTTGCAGATCGTTACCTTTCCCATGCACCGTAATGAGAAGCATGTGGTCGAAGTGTACTGGCGGCTGCGTAAGACCCTCCCGCCACCCGTCGACTTCTGTTACGTATGCTTACTCCTGCATAAGCGTCTGCTACTGCAAAATGCTTCTTACGAACGAAAGAAAACGTTCATGTTGTCCTACCGACCATTCGGAAGGTATACGCGAATTCTGGTTGCGACGAAGCTATGCAGCTTGCCAAGACGTGATTGGGGAATTGTATGAGCAGACACCGAGCGTGTCGAACCCTGAGAGCTGAAGGGATTCATACCATGCCCAGGAGGCTGATAGAAGTCCCAAAAGACGGTGACTCCCCAATCATGCTTCGGCGCACGAGCAGTCAAAAATATTCTTATACTGCGCTTAGCTACTGCTGGGGTGTCAGGACTGCACATCAAAAGCTTACCTCACGGAACCTGAGGTCATATATCACGAACGGCATACCATACACAGAGATTCCTGCCAGCGTTGCAGATGCAATCAAACTTGCTAGAGGCTTAGAAGTGCGCTACTTGTGGGCAGATCGCTTCTGCATCATTCAGGACGATGAGCAAGACTGGGCGGACGAATCCGCCAAGATGTGTCACATCTATCGTAACGCACTCCTCACGATCAGTGCTGATGCGAGTGAAGATGCCGGCGATGGTATTTTCCTAGATCAACTGTACTCGACACTTCAATACGACGCTTTGCAACCACTGCCGGCAACTCAATTGTTCGTAAGACCCCAGACACCTCATTCTAGCCCGAGTAGCAATGCGGCGTGCTTGGTGCCTACAGGAAGACTTATTATCACGGAGGATGCTCCGCTGTACCAAAGAGGAGCTCATTTGGCAGTGCTGCGCCTTGGAAATGTGCGAATGCAGAAGGTTTAGTGACGATGCTCAAAGAATGCTAAACAGAATGAGCTGGCTTTGTAACTAAGCACAAGAGGGCAGAATGGCATTGAATGACTTGGAACAAAGACTTTACCGAGAGTAGGAGGAGATCGTAGACGAGTACACTTTAAGGTCCTTAAGTGTAGCATCTAACAAACTTCTAGCTTTATCTGTTATAGCATAGAATTTCTACTATGTCCTATCTCGGGTAACTAGCTATAGGACGACTTACCTCGCTAGTATATAGGAAAGTTAGCTACCTTACGCTCTAGCTTAGATAGTACTATCTAAAGGGCAGAAGGAGATATAGCTAAGAGCTAACGACGGCTTTGCCCTTAAGCGGCTTATAGAGCGTAGTCTAGATATAATAAGTATCCTAGATATAAAGGATTATAGTATTCGAAACGCTCTAGATACTATCCGGCCCTAAAGTATTATCGTACCTATCGAATAGTAGTATCGGCAGGTCGGATTATAAGACGTATAG